>RHDT01000277.1:0-442766 GCA_004000165.1 Taphrina sp. SM11 | reverse complement strand
CTCTCTGGTTCCTAGACTTGATAAAAAACCTGGCAATCTAACGGTTAGTCACCAGCAAAACCGATCACGATGGGTTATCTATACGTCAATATATCACAGGCAGCAAAGCTTGGCTCTCTTGTTATACAGCTTACGAAGGTTATCTCGTGATCATGACCTCTTGTATTCATGTGATCTTCCATGGGGCTTGAGAAGCCATTTTTCTGCGCAGCACTCAAAATTCTTACAGTAATACCAGCTTACACATTGACAATATCGTGTTTTGCGGCATTCTCTGAGCAAGCGATTGTCCACAGCTATGTTTCAACCTCGAATTCTCACGCCCTGATGTCAAAATACTAAAGGCACTTCTTCATCAAATACTAAAGGCACTTCTTCATCAGACAACATCGTGGGCAGAATTTTGCAAAGCCTACTGTTCGGCATTGATGTGATCAGGTATCAAAAACCGCCTGTTGGATTAAAACACGCTTTTACCACGGCACATGAATCAGTTTGACCACTTTTGCTATAGCATCAGAAACCCTGACTGGCTGTTATGGCCCCAAAGTGCTTACTGATCATCACCTTGCATAATCTGTCGTCTACGAATATCTATTGCTGCAAGCACACATCGCTGCGATGGAACTGTGTGCTATTGATATGTTCCCATATGTGCTCTGATAGTTTCGAGCATGTTGCATGGACTTGTTATCAGCACAAGTATATATACTTAGTAGAACTTTCTTTCACCATTCCGCCATTCTGAAGGTCATCATAGACGACTCATGGGTTCAAGCGATTGCGTCGTACTCAGCAAAATTCCTGGCGACATTACGGGACATCATGCAGATATAATGTAACCTCTCTGATTGAACATATTGCGATAGCAGGATTGGCAGGCTGCACTTGAGCAGATTGCTCAGATGGCTACTCCCGCAAGCTTAGGCAAATCCCATCGATATTGGATGGTGCAAGTATAACAATCCCTTCACGATCACGTAATTGAATGGTATTGTGAGTTTTTCCCTTGCATGTTGATGCTAATCTAGAGTATATCCGCTCGCGAAGGTCATAGGGCACCCAGGCAGAATCAGAATATCTGCACATATACATGACTTATGAGAAGTATTACTTCTTGGTAGATAATCTTGCGTGGCACATCTTCATGGAGGAACCGCGTGCCGTGGCCTCATGGCAGCTTGTGTGCTCTGGCTTTCTTTGCAACTGGTGCAGGCAGTACTATATGGTCCTTCATAAAGTTGGCAAATTTATCGTCAATCGATTCATGACTACGACACCGTGCGTTTGAGATGTACTGCAATATGAACTCTTACTGTATCTATGAAATTGCTGCTTCAAAGTCAGAATGGATTCCCCAACAAATTGCAAGCTGCAATTGTTTTTGGACCAGTTATGATCCTGATCATTCCGACCAACTGAGTATCCCTCGATCGGGATCGTTTGCAAAATTCTGATCTCAGGCAAAGGGATGCAATAGTGGAAAGCGACGTGTGTGGGAGTTGCGCATGGCGTGTTGCGCGCGCAAGTCGCGGCTGATTCCAAAGACTTCGACACTCTCTGAACACACTTGTACTGTACACTATTTGTGAATTTACGAGGTGTTTAGTGTTCCAGGGTATGGTCAGACACTATTAGACTCTTGGGATGGATCCACATTCGCGCTTGCATCGGACACTTGGCCCAGCTCTACGACTATGCACCATTCGGCTTTCTTGTGTGAATGCCCATACGATTTGAGACAATTCTGTCTGTTACTATTGCATCGCCCTCGAGCCGCAGGAGCTCGAATCTCCTAGATCTTGCTGTCATTCATTATCCACATACTGTATGCTGAAGAGCGCCTGATGCAGGTGTTGTACTAGACTCGATTCTACGACAATAAAACTAGTCATGTCTTGGTACGTACAGTACTGTAGTGACGAGTAATGTTTTTTCCTCATTGAGTTTCGACCCACAAGCGTTCGTACCACAACATACAGCATAGCGTGCTGTAAAGTCTATTATCAGCATCCGTATAATCCATCGAGAATCGGTACAGCCTCTTCAATTCTGGGTCAAAGAATCACAGAATTGTCAAAATCGTTTTTCGGTCTCACAATTCTTGAGAACATTGCGTGTGTGAGAAGCCACAATTCTACCATTTCCGTGCGTACTGTACTGTGTAGTATTTAGGACAATTGAGTGTTCGGAGCGCTTTCTACGGTATTGTAGTTCCACAATGGTGACTGTCAAGATATCTTGTGGTCAATATTTACGAACTATACTGATACAGTATGCACGAATTACGGTACATGTAGTCTTCTAAGTGACAGAATGCTTGAAAGAATCGATTCAAGCCAACGAAGTTCGCCGGGTCGAATTGGGCGATTATCACTTTTCAATTGTTGTAATTCTTCTGCTGCACCATCAAAGCAGTTGGAAATTTCTGCAGAATTTCTGGAAAATTTCGCCCAGTCATTCTGTACACCCGTGATGACTCTCGAAGATATAATTTGTGTGCTTGCTCTTCTTTCTTTGTCTTTACAAATTGGCGAAATCGCGGAATTCATGCTACCGATGCATCAAGTCATCTCAGCACATTACAACAGTGCGGGCTGAACATTCACGGGAGCAAGAGGCTGTGATATCTCGTAAGACCACCTTTTGCACTATCACCTCTTTTATCCTCCGAGGCATGTTCTCCACCAAAGATCTTAGTGAGTAGGATCCGTACTGACCCAAGTTTCTTCCACGAGAGTTTCAAAGCTCTCGGTCGTCAGAATCTTTCACAAGGCGTTTCTTTGTCTAGCCCAGTTCTTCCAAATCAGTCATTTCAGCAAATGCCGCAAGCTTTCCCAGACAGTTGGAAGGACTCGTCAGACCATACAGTATGATCTTCTTCTAGTCATTAAACGGCCGGTCTCGGTGTTGCATAGCCCAAGTAAGTCTTGCCTTCATATGTCCGACATTCAAAAAAGGCTTGCTGATGGCCACCCTTTTTCAAACATCCTCTACAGTGGTGCGTGGTAGACAATTACTCAGCAGCCACTTTTTCAAGCCATTGCAGTATCATGTTGTCTTTTTTCTCCGGGCCGAGCTCAAATCAAGCAGAATCTTCTGCAAAGGACCTGCATGAGATAGCGCGACGGGACGCGCCTATCCTTGGTGAACATCGAATACAATAGTGCGGGATGAACAGAGTGACCTGTGACTACCTGATATCGAAGACTCGTTTGCAGAAATTGTATGTGCTGGAAGATCTTAGAAGGATTGTTTGTCGGAAGCCGCTCTTGAATGTCACACATACTGTATGCAAGCTCGCCCTGCTTGGCCAACGGAGGTGCTCCGTTGGACTCCCAACAAATGAAAACACATCATCTGGCCAAAGGGGTCTTTGATCTGTCGGAAGAAGCGTGCTGAACAGCGCTATGCACAGCAATCTTGTCCCAGCCTCCAAGAAACATGAAGAAATGTGTCATGGTCTGGGGACATTTCTGCAGCGACACTCTCGGACCATTGCCAAAATTCATCAACTCTAAAGGCTACAATATATACAGTGAACCCGCTTGGGTAGATATCGTTGCCGCTCATTGACGCGGAGGCTGTCCTTGACAGCCGCACTTTGACTTTGCAGCAAGACAATACGCCGATCCATACAAGCCAGAGTACCACTCCAAGAGATTCATGCAGCAGAACTGTACTTGGTCTGCAGACTCATTTGTCTTACGTCTTTTTGTTTTGATATTGCAACAGAAGAATCACAGCAATCAAAAAGTGACACTCGTCAAAAGTCGGCGCCATGAAATATGTTGGCTTGAATTACTCCTGTGTATCGAAGCTGTGCAGGCTGTACCGGCTCGGGCATGCTGCTGACACAATTCGATAAAAGTTCGGTCTGCTGATCGAGTCGGAAGATCAATAACGTGGCGTTCATAGGAATTATTAGTCCTTGTTTCAAGCACATGTTGTCTTCGCGAGACTACGCCAAACCCTGAGTACAAGAATCACAGCATACTGATTCGTGTCCTGATCTTTTGAAAGCCATGCAATAGTGCGGGGTGCACAGTCACGCGAGCAAATTGATTCAATATTTCGTATGAGCTCCTTTTACACTGATTACCGCCTTTATTGTTCTTGATATGCTCTCTATCAACAACGCCAACTGAGCAAGATCCATATTGACCCAAGCTTCATTCACAAGACTTGCAAGGTCCAGAGTCGTCAGACTCACATTCAAGTCGTTTCGTTGTCTGGCTCAGTTCTTCTTAATGGTGTAAGTCATCTCGGCAGATGCCACAGACGTTCATGAGGTTTAGGTCAGGCGAATTTGGAAGCCAAGATGTCATTCGAATGCCATTCTGCCATATGACTCTAGAGGTCTTACGGCTTGTGTGGATCGGGGCGTTCTACGATCGCCGCCCAGCAAGCTTTCCTAGACAACTGGAAGACTCGTCACGTCAGATGATGTGTTTCCAGTCGTTGCAAGATCGGTGCTCCGTTGGCCAAGCAAGGCGAGCTCTCATATGCGCGGCCTTCAAAAATGGCTTACTGTACAATAGTGCGGGGTGAATTGTTACACAGCAGCCACTTTTTTAAGCCATTGCAAAAATATGATGACACCTTTTTCTCCTAGCCGAGCTCAAAACATGCAGAATCTTCTTCGAACGACCTGCATCAGATAGCGCGACGCGACGCGCATATCCGTGATGAACTTCGAGTACATAAGGCATGCTCTCGCTCTTCTACCACTTTTTTCTCAAATCCCACAGAAATGCCAATATCGATGTTCCAGCACATGAAACCCGCCCAGCACCACACCATCATCAGACTGGCCAAGCAAGGACTTCCTCAGGCTTCTATAGCCTCTGCTCTATCGATCAGTAAGATGACGGTCTCCAGACATATACGTAACGACATGGTACGTCACTCCGAAGTGCCTTCTATAGCATCTGCTCTGTCGATCAGTAAGATGACTGTCTTTAGACATATACAATAGTACGGGGTGAATTGTTACGGGAGCGAAAAAGAACATAAAAAAGCGTCATGGTGAGTTGATGGAGCCTGCAGGGAAGTATTCTAATGGTCCGAGAGTGTCGCCATAGAAGCATCCCCAGACCATGACGCTTTTCTTATGTTCTTTGAAGGCGGGGACAAGATTTTCATGATCGAACCTGCCATCGGGGCTACGAAGCACGTATCGCCTTCCAGCAAGCTTCCTCAGACAGATGGAAGACTCGTCAGACCAGATGATGTGTTTCCAATCGTCGAAAGTCCAATGACGGTGTTCCATGGCCCAAGCAAGGCGAGCTTGCATATGTGCGGCATTCAAAAATGGCTTCCGGCAAGCTACTCTTTTTTTGAGGTCCTCCATCTTATACAATTTCTGCAGACGAGTCTTCGAAATCTCCAGATAGTCGCAGATGACTCTGTTGCTTGCCCATCTCATGTTTCGGATCATCTGGCATTGGTAGGCTGTCTGCACAAGGTCATCATATTCTTCACTTTCGGGTCTCTTCTTCGGCACTTCGGAGTGACGTACCATGTCGTTACGAATATGTCTGGACACAGTCATCTTGTTGATCGATAAAGCAGAGGCTATAGAAGCTTGAGGAAGTCCTTGCTTGGCCAGTCTGATGATGGTGTGGTGCTGGGCGGGCTTGATGTGCTGAAACTTCGAAGTTGGCATTTTTGTTGGACTTGAAAAAACGGTGGTAGAAGAGCAAGACCATGCCTTATGTATTCGAGATTCATCACAGATATGCGCGTCGCGTCGCGCTATCTCATACAGGTACTTTTTACAAGATTCTGCATGTTTTGAGCTCGGCTAAAAGAAAAAAGTGTCATCATATTTTTGCAATGGCTTGAAAAAGTGGCTGCTGTGTAACAATTCACCCACCACTATTGTAGGAAGTCCTTACTTGCTCAGCTTGAGGATGATGTGGTGCTGGGTGGGCCGAACAACAATCCAATCGGCACTATTGTACTGTAACTCGCTAAGCAAAAGCATATACTAAGTTTAGCCTCTGAGACATAGCCAAAGCTTGCCAAGACGAACATCGCATGTGTATACTGTACGACGATGAGAAGAAACGATGGACTTCGGCAAAGGATTTACAAGTACTGTATGGCATTCCTTCCATGGTCACTAATGCGTTTTCACGAAGGGCCAGCCAACTCCACGAATATGAGTTCAATCCAGTGGGTCTGGAGAGAGATCTGCAGATGTCTCAAAGACAGGTTCTGAGTCTCCAAGTCTTGCAAACAACCTTGAAGAACTGAAGAGCAGAGTAAATAGTATAGTATGCCTAAACGTATCCAAGCTGTTATCAATACACTTGGTAATTATACTAAATATTGAAAAGTATCAATTGATTTGAAGAGCACGTCTTTATTCATAGATGGAGCAGAAAGTGGCCGAGACAAAACGAACGATGGACGCCACAGTAGCAAGCATGCCGACTGTCCACTTTCGACTGGAAAAGTGTCGAACTACATATATACTGTACTGTAGGTACAAGAACACCTGGCGGAGCCTGTAAGACTGCAAGAGCTACAGTATATTGCAGCTATGAAGCTGTGCCGGCATTGGCGTGGCTGCTGACACATCTCGGGAGAGGTTCTGTTGGCAGGCCGACCCAAGATACTGCATATATGTACAGCTGCATAGGTCCACTCTTAGAGGGGGACAAGTTTGCATAGTCCTAGGACAAGTATACCACCAGAGTCCTACAGTGGAAGTCTTACACGGTTTGACACGAGATTTTGCAGAACTGTCATATATTTAAGCGGTCCAAAGCACTAATCCACTGTATAATCCATTGCCAAACAGTATTTACTGTATAAGACTGTTATGGACTAGCTTGATACTAGGCTGGCCCGCCCTACACATCTTCAAATTCATCGTCGCTTTCTTCTGCATCACCGCCTTGGTTACCAATTTCAGCTTTGTCAGTCGCTATCGATGCGGCCTTGCTCTCGACTGGAAGTTCCTCGTAGTCTTCTTCGTCCATGGAGTCATCAGATTCATCTGCTTGCTGAGCTCGCAAGGATTTATAATATTGAGCTACTTCGTCTGTTGCGACTGCATCAAGCTTCACCATGTTGCGAGGGTCAGGATCTTGTTGATCCCCATCGCGAGTGAGCTGTCGACTGATTGCCTCCCCAGATATTGTTGAATTTAAGTGCCATTCTGGCAATTGATTCATTAGAGCTTGTGTAGCTTTTCGGGAAGCACTTTGCACAGCATCTTCCTCTCCACCATTAAAATCGATCTTCAGTCCTATTGTCGATGTCGTGAAGTGGCTTTCATTGTGTTTCTGCAAGGATATATCATGCGTATAGGTCGAATATGATGAATCCAAAGTTGGAGGCAAAGATCTTGATAAGGCACTGATGAAGTCATTGTCGGGCACGAACGATGCGTCTATTTCCTTCAAGGCCTCAACAAGACGAGTAGTCTGCCTTTGCAATCTGCCCAATCTTTCTTGTGACACCTTGCTTTCCATGGAGTCTTCGTCGTCAACCAGAACAGTACTGCAATCGATACATCGAAAACTTTGACCGTCTATAGAGACGAGCGAAAGCACATCTAATGCTCCATATCGACGCTGACAATATGGGCAAACATACCCTTTAGAGTCGAAATCCTAGTATGTCTCAGTACATATAGCTGGCATGGACGATGGTTGCGAACATTCTTCGATTGATCCTCTATCGTACGGACAAGCCTGTGGATTCTGTATTTGATAGCATCGACTGCGTCACGGTAATCTATATAATAGTAGGTGCGATTGATCGGCCTGCTCTGCCCTTCCTTTGGTTCTAATCTGGTCTGCCTACAAAGATAAGATATTCTGTGCGGGTCTCTATCATGTGTCGTACATCGTGAGCAAGCGATCCTCCTTCATCCGACCACAGAGTTTGCGGACTTCCTGATTCTGTAACCCCATCATCTGTGCAAGATAATCATCGCGAATAGCGGAGTGTCGGAGCACTATTTCCAGGAGGATGGAATGCTTAGCAGCGTAGAAGCCTCTAGTAACTCTTCTGAGCAATAGTCTGACAAGTTTAAGGCCTTCGTTCGTTTCGTGATCGTCCAGAGCGGCCATGTCTGACAGTTAAAGATAGAAATAGTGCCGTTATCACTCCAGCAAATCAATGTGCGTAAAATCGCAAGCTGTCATCAACAGAGCTCCGCGGTAAGATTCAATACAGGCTGTGTCTTTCCCGAATCTAGCATCGGACTACAAGCTCGTATGTTCTGAGAAGTAAGTTGTCACAATCGCGTCTCTATGCATAGCAGAGTCAATTTGTGTCAAGACAGAGCGTTTGCACGTGCTTCTACCAGGGCGCTGGTGGTATAAATTATAGTAAGAACTTTTAGCGCATTTGGCATCAATTGAGGCGCATGCTGGACTATCATACCTGCCAGAATTTTGTCGATAAAATAATTGTGCCATGCTTTGGGAGCCACCTTGACAAAGGCTAAGTGTCACACTTATAATCGTGATGGTGGGCATGAGACTAGGTCCTACCAAAAGGAAGAAGGCGAGCAAAAGTGTGACCAAACCGTCAAAAAGAGCTAAGGTCGCCTTCGAGTCAACTCAGGAACGCAACACCACTTCTAAGCCTAAGCCGCCGAAAGTGCGAAATAAGGGCATCAACCGAATCTCCGTAGACCTCGTACATAATGAAGAGCGAGAAATCACGGAGCAGGATATACAGAATTTTGAAGAATATGCACAATTTCAAGGATTTCTACACAGCTTGGACCCGTCAGCATTAGCGAAGAAAAACGTACATAAAACCAAGAGTGATGGATTCAATGAAGATGTAAAACAGGCAGCCTCCTCTGCAAGGCATCGAATTACGAGTGATCGTGTGATTACAAGCAGACCTGGAGAGGATGAAATTGAACCCAGCTCGATTCGTGTCACTTTAGACCATCAGGAGAAACGTTTCACAGGAACTAAAAATGTAATGGAAGGGATCGACTACGAAGCTCGAACGAGAAAGTTTTCTAAGGAGACAGATCATTCAACAGATAAATTACCGATCAAGTTGGGTGATGGCAGGGTCAAGCACGCTGATTCACAGCCTGCCCCGAAGCCTGTACCACAGACGAAAGCGAATGTTATGAGCATCACGTCAGATGAAGATATCATTTCACTGAGGCAGCCTGCAGAACCGCCTCTCTTGCTGAACTTGATTCAGACACAAGAACTTCTTGCTAAGCTAGCCACGGAAATCATCGAAGATCCTGTCGACAACATTGATAAATTGGGGAAATTGCGCGAAATTCAGGATTCGGATGACCTCAGTGTGCAAAAGTATGCGATCCTTGCACAGTCTGCCGTGTATATGGATATCATTCCTGGATACCGGATTCGACCACTGACCGATGTTGAGAAGGCTGAAAAGACGACCAAAGAGGTCAGACAACTGAGAACCTATGAACAAGCTTTAATTCATCACTATCATGAATATGTTCGAAAGCTCGAATTGTCTGTGAAAGGCCCTCGGAAGTCCTATGATGCTCCAGGATTGACCGGACTAAAGGATGTTGCCATAACTGCAGCATGCTCTCTTCTGACTCATGTCCCACATTTCAATTTTCGTCTAGAACTATTTGCAATCTTGATAGGTCAGATCACGAGACGAACAGATGACAAACTATTTGTGCAATGTAGAACGGCAATTGAACATGTCTTCAGGGAAGATTTGAGTGGCGAGTCTTCAGTTGAAGCGCTCAGGTTCCTCTGCAAGAAACTCAAGGAGCGGGACTACATGGTGCACGGAAGCACAATCGACACTTTCTTGCAACTGCGCCTTCTGACCGAGATGGAGACTCGAGGATCGACGTCCAGAGTCGATCGTGATCGCGTGAAAAAGAAGAAAGAAAGACAGTTTCGTACTAAGAAATGTGAGCAGACATTTTCTTCGAAAACTCACTCTAATCAATCTAGTGAAAAAGTTGATCAAGGATCAAAAGGAGGTTGAGAAAGATTTACAAGAGGCAGAGGCTGTTGTCAATGACGAGACGCGGTTTGCATTACAAGATGAAGCTTTGAAGCTAGTCTTCACAACATATTTTCGCATACTAAAGTCTGGTGCTCAAGCCACGATCGGCGCAGCACTCGAAGGTCTCGCAAAATTTTCTCATCTGGTCAACGTCGATTTCTTTGGTGATCTGCTTGAAGTCCTCAAGGAGCTCATGTCTGAAAGCAAAGAGTCTCCCTCTAGTCTTTCAACTCGAGATAATCTGCTTTGTATAGTGACAGCCTTCAGTCTTCTGTCTGGTCAAGGAGCTACGAAGGAAACACTTAGTCTTGACTTATCGAGATTCATGGATAAACTATATGAGTGCTTATTACTCTTGGCCTTCAATCCGGAAATCGAGGTCTCCGAAGTTTCAAGTCGATCAGAGCGTGCCGAGGACACAGAAGAGGTGATCACGCATCGTGCGAAAGTAAATGTCTCTACCGAAACAGAAATGCTCCTCAGAGCCCTTGATGCTGTCCTTTTCAAGCAGAAGGTACACGGCAATAGTCGTCTTATTGCATTTGTAAAGCGACTCACGATATCGAGCTTGCACTTCCCAGAGAAGTCTACGGCAGTATCGCTAGACCTGACGAAAAGACTGGTAGCCAGGCACGCCAAAATGGCAACACTTTTCCAGAACGAGGAAAGAGCCGGGGACGGTGTATATGACGGGTTTACTGATAAAATCGAATTGTGCAACCCGACGACGACCTCTGTCTGGGAATTGGCAATTCTCCGACAGCATTTCTCACCCAGAGTCCGTTCTTCTGTTAAAGCGCTTACTGATCTGCTGAACGAATCAGGATCGAATAAGTAAAGTAATTTCAGCATGGCATATGTACATTACAGCACAGCACAGCATAGCGTTGTGTGGTGCATCATGGCACCTACATGTTTCCACAGGTAAACATATCACATTTCATTCCATACAGCTATGTAGCCCCAGACATGCACACTCATGGCACTGCCGTCTACAGCTGTAATTGTCTTGTACAAGCTTAGAAATCGTTGCACTAGACGGACATGTCATCGAACAAGTACTTGAATTCACTCGATGTCCCATAAGCATCCAGAGAGCTCAAAAACGTATAGAACGTGGCCTCAGCCTCCTCCTCCGCATAAATTTTGTCATAGATGTGAGTTTTCTTGAATCTTGAAACATCATCATCCATTTCCGGCATCTCGATCCCCTCCTTTGCAGCCATGTCACTTGCCTTCTGGTTATACACATCGAAGATTGGCCTTTCAAGAAGTAAGCCCAGACTAGGTGCTTTTGGTATGTTAATTTTCTCTCTACCGAAGCTGTTGTTCATCCTGGTCAATGGACAGCCAGATCGGACAACAAGTAGCACCATTGCAACCATCTTTCGGATCTGATGAAGCATAAAGGACTGTCCATGGACCTTAAGAGATATCCATTCGGTGTCATTGATTAGAAATGGTTCCCCGGCAGTGAATGAACGAATGACTCGTTTGGAGCTTTGCTGTTCATAAGTCTGACCGATTGTGAAATTATGGAAGTTCTTTGTGCCTTTGTAGACAAGAAGTGCAGATCTTATCAATTCAAGTCGCTCGGGCGAAATTCGGTACTTTCTTTTCGCTTGAATCACATGCTGTTTTATCATCTTGCTTCTACGAAGACCTGCGTGAGCAGCTGGTTTAAGTTCTTCGGGAACACTAGAATCGAGCGCTAAGGGACCCACATCGAGATCACTGTCTTGTATAGAGAGGTATGCAGGCGATGCTTTAAGGTGTCGTATGCTGACCTCCAAGTCCGTCCAGAAAGTGGAAGCCGCATCTTGCAAGAGCGATTCAAAGTTTCTAGCTTGTATCACATCTGAGAAAGCACAATCTGAAGACGGCGGTAAGAATGCAGAACTTGGAATCAGATATTCGTAGATCCGTGAGTCGCAATGCGTCCGCGGATTGAAGGAGTTCATGGTCCGAACTATCTTCCAGATACGGATCTCTGGTGGTAGCTCATTATTGATCAGTTTGACAATGTCAGGATCATCGACAATCATCTTCAGTGAAATCACATTAATTGATGCATGTACTCCTTTGTCCGTTCGAGCAGCGCGCAAGAAAGAGACCTAAGAAGATTAGGTCCGGGAGTATAACAAATATATTGAAATACCTTCTTAGGATCATCCGCATTTTGTGAAGAGACTGCACCAGTCTTCACAAATGCCTCAAACAGAGTGCTCTCGATAGTCCTGTTAGGAGGATTCAATTGCATGCCATGAAAGCCGGTTCCACAATAACCTATCAAGCAGGCCACTTTTCTTTTAGGTCTACGCGAATTTTCTACATGTGCATCTTCACTAGACTGGTTCGTTTTCTGCCTCTTTGATTCGTGCAAGGTATCCATGCTTACATGATCTGTATATCTCCGCTTAGATTCTTCATCAACGAGCACAGGTTGACAGGGCAATGTTGAGTCCAAATCTTGTGTGATAGTAGTGTCTTGAGGATCGACAGGCATGACGGTATCATTGGCAGATTGAGCTTGCAAGCGCATCTGCTGCAAGACAGCTCGTCTTCAGTGAGCCCGGCAGAACCCTATCAACAATTTCACAGATGATGCAACGCTTTTTCAAGGAATGCGACGGTCTATAAGCACACATATCATAACTTTCAGCCACATCTCTAGAAATCTTCAGGTACCCGTCAAAGTTTCACCAAGCCATGCTGGACTTCAAAAACGACTGAAGTACATAATAGACAAGCTATATTCAGCTGACGCAGTATTGACAGAAGCCCTTTATAAG
Organism: Taphrina sp. SM11; assembly: GCA_004000165.1. NCBI lineage: Eukaryota > Fungi > Ascomycota > Taphrinomycetes > Taphrinales > Taphrinaceae > Taphrina > Taphrina sp. SM11. The sequence continues at coordinate 429,972 of RHDT01000277.1, read as the reverse complement.
CAAGCGGGCGAGTGTCAGGAAACATCGAACAGCCCAGAAAACCCAATTAGACAATAGTATCGGCTTACTATGCGACCCTTAACCGAAGTTGAGACGAGAACGCTTTTCGATAAGTTGGCTTCCTATATAGGCCGTAATATAGTGCATCTAATCGATCGGCCCGACGACCCGCACTGCTTCCGGCTACAGCGCGATCGAGTTTACTACGTAAGCGAGAAGATCATGAAAATAGCTATCTCTGTTTCTCGCGAAAACTTGGTAAGCTTGGGTACTCCCATAGGGTATGAACACTCAATTTACAATTGTCACCACGTCGCTAATGGTTACAGCAAATTCTCAAAGACTGGAAAATTTCGTCTCCATATAACCTCGCTCGACATCATCAGTAAATATGCAAAGTATCGAGTCTGGGTAAAGGCGAATGGGGAAATGCCGTATCTATATGGCAACCATGTTTTAAAGGCACATGTTGGACGAATTAGTGAGGATACCCCTGAGCATCAAGGAGTTGTAATCTATGCAATGAATGATGCACCCTTGGTAAAGTATTCGTGTTCTGTATTGATCGCATTGTTTAACCTTTGTAGGGATTCGGAGTCACAGCAAGGTCAACAGTCGACTCTAGGAAACTACAACCCACCGATATAATTTGCTTCCATCAGTCCGATATTGGCGAATATCTACGAGATGAGGATACTCTTTTTTGAGAACGAACATCACATGTCTGTCGATGGACCTATCTGAGGAATCTGCTCTTGGGAAATGAGGAGTTCAGTCTCTGAACCAGTATCTACATGACGTGTTCGTGCACTACAAACATGTACCAAGTTGAGACACTACAAATGTAGACTTTCAGACGTATTCGTCTATTCCTACAAACTGCGACCGCTTGTCTCCCTCAATCAGATTCAGTGAATCCGTATATTCTCGTAATGCCATGTAAACAATTATTGTAGGTCAGATGACTTATTTCAGAATCATTGTCGCCTCCTACATGTTAAAAAATGCTGGTATCGGGGCTTGTCGCAGCGATGCCGTTCAATTCGAATTCGACGGCCGCGAGAGAGAAAATGGAATGAACTTGCCGTGCGACTGTATATGCGTTGCCTGTACACCCGGTCTGAGTGCTGTCCTGTCGCCGTCAGAAAATCATTCAACATCACAGCTCTTGCTCGTCACATACGACATCATCTCACGCATTCTCAAGAATTTGTGTCTACGTCGGACTGGCATAAGAGCCTTGGTCGAGGGAGTTCGGGTAGTGGCATTTGTTACGGCTTCCATTACAGCTGCGACTTCCTCGTCAGAATCTACAGGTAGTCCTCCATCGTCCCAATCAGCAGAGCCATTCTCAGCAGCCGCTTCTGTCTGGTTAGCGGAAACCTAACTCATACTATGCTTCTCAGAGACATACTCATAGACAATTTTGCATGGTTCTTCTTCTGATACTGTGCCAGTAGGATGTCATATGGCTGACTACGTCCCGTAACGGCTCGTTTGGATCCCATAGAATGTGATTTACATGTAAGACTTCTTGCACACAAGCCTCCTTGTGGTAATGGAACTCCACACTGCTTCTCAACATCTACTGGTCCTTTCGGCTTAACCTCTGCTCGCTTCACTTTCTTCTCTTTCTTTGTATCCGCAGATTTATTACTTTTCATCGGAGCTTTCCTTGCCCCCTTGTCATCCATAGCTTTTCTCTTTTTTGGTACCTTTGAACTTTTCGAAGCTTTCGTACTCTTTATAGAGGAAGCCACTGAGCCTTCGTGATCGGAGCCATTGGCAGATGCAGAGTCCTTGGCTGATTTCAACTTGAATGGTTTTAATTTCTTTTCGTTCCCATCGCCGGTAGCATGTCTATCTACTTCGCCACTGGATCCGATTGAGCGTGGCACAGTCTTACCACCCGATGCAGTCATAATCTTCAGCGCAGCCTAACACGATGCGAAGCCTCAGCACTCCAGATATAAGAAGCGACCGACGGTTTCTATTATATGGATAATAGACAGGAAAAGAAAAGCCTCAAGATTGCTGGCTTGAAAGTCTGGACTTACGTCCGAAGTGTATATATCAGGAGCTGCATTGCATCGAGAGCCTAGCGCTGATCTCATTTCTGGTTTAGAAGATCGCGCTATTGCTTCATTCAGACACATTTCCCCGTAATCCGTACTGACGATGAGCCGATACCGTATTGAAGCTATCAGCAAGGGATGTCCTCGGAAACTCCGAGCAAGGCACCTCGGGTACTCCGACGCATGTGGCTCACCTACTCGGAAACGCCGTCCGGAGCATAATTTATGTATGTAGGGTATTTACATAATGAAGAGGTGATTCACGCATTTATGTCACTACCACAGATTCGATTCTCTTGCACCGAAATCTCGCACTATTGTGTTTAGCAATCCATACGGTATACAGGAAACTTCGGCTAGCAGCGGATCAGGGTCTCTCGACTTCGTGGAAGATCGTTCACTTCAGCTCGCATCACTTGCCTCAAAGGTTGTGCGACTATGCTACGTGCATCTTTGACAGCCTTTCGATGTAGTCACCATTCAAGACCATGTAGACCCTTTCCTTGGCAATCACTCACAACCGAAAACTACACTCATTATAGCCAGCTTGGCAGGTCATTTTACTCAACAATCGTTGGAAGTAAAGCAGCAATTCAACAACCAGGTCGTAGAGTAGGATACTGGTTACTTGGAAGCGCCAGTCTTGTATATGGTATTGTAGTGCTTGGTGGTCTGACTCGCTTGACTGAGTCAGGCTTATCGATCACGGAATGGAAACCAGTGACGGGTTCGATACCACCTCTCAATGATAGCTCCTGGGAGAAGGAATTTGACCTGTACAAGTCCTCCCCAGAATTCAAGATACTTAATGCGGATTTGACCCTTGAGGAGTTCAAATTCATTTACAACATGGAGTGGTCACATCGACAACTTGGACGTACGATCGGACTCGTCTTTGCTGTTCCGGCATTGACCATGATATTGACCAAGCGCTATCCTCTGGCTTTCAAGGCTAAATTAGGATCAATAGCAGGTTTGATCGGCTTTCAAGGCTTCATTGGCTGGTGGATGGTCAGTTCCGGACTCAAGGAAGACCTGACTAATCCCAGAGTATCGCAGTATCGACTAGCCACACATCTGGGAACTGCTTTCTTGGTTTACCTATCCATGTTACATACCTCCTTGACTATTTTGTCCCCAAGCAATACGCAATTAGCTGAGACTGCTGCTACTCTGCCACGTCAAATCATGGCGTTGCCAATCTTTCGCCGGAGTCTGGTAGCACTCGGAGCACTGACCTTTATGACTGCTTTATCAGGGGCTTTCGTAGCAGGGCTCGATGCAGGACTAATCTATAATGACTTCCCTTATATGGGCAATTCGTATATACCGCCTACAAGAGAACTCGTAGTTGATCTACCATCTTTCGACGAAAACGCACCATTCTTACTGCGACTGGTCCATAACATGTTCGAAAATCCGGTTCTTGCTCAATTGGACCACAGAATACTTGCAATGACAACTGCAGGCACTACTGTCGGTCTTGCTCTTTGGGTGGCCGTCAAGCGAAATCAAGGTCTCCTTCCAAGAGTCGCAATGCGTGGTGCTCTCGGAATGGTGGCCTTAGTAACAACTCAAGCCACTCTAGGTATGTGTACTCTATGGTACTTGGTCCCTACTCCTCTAGCAGCGGCACATCAAGCTGGCTCGCTGGCAGTCTTGACAGCTATCGTCGTCCTTGCTGCACGATTGCGCTATAGACCTGCTATGTCCGTGGCCCGGCTTGGCTTGCGAACTTAGCACAAGTGTTTTACCAAATCCTTAGACTTCTTTCCTGGCTGTTAATCACCCTTCACATGCCAAGAATCATGCCGGCCTTTTCATAGCCATGGCAGAAGCATGAACGAGTCTGATATCAGGAATTTAGGAAAGTCAGGCATTGTACATCCAAGTCAGTGAGCCAGGGCAATTATTATGCCTACTAAGCACGTCTATGAACCAGCATATTTTATATACTCAAATCTCGACTCAATTTATGCCTACTAAGCACGTCTATGAACCAGCATATTTTATATACTCAAATCTCGACTCAATTTATGCCTACTAAGCACGTCCATGAACCAGCATATGTTATATACTCAAATCTCGACTCAATAAATCTGTAATTTCAAGTCTACTTCGTGGAAAATTTCATGCCCTTTAAAACTGATGACTCGATTGAGGTTCGTGAGGATTGAAGCTCGAGTGAACAGACCATGCTGCTCTCATATACCATTTTCATGTAAGCATCCTATTTCTCTGATCTTCCGTAAAAACTCCTAGCCAAAACTCAGCTCGGCAAAGTGTCGGCTGATCTTACCGGAATGCACGTTACATGGTTTTTCGGAATCGAAGAAGATATCCATGACTAAATTGCGCCAAGACATCAAGTTCCTCTACAGGTGACATAATGAGTCTTTCTCAGGCACCGTCTCTACGATCAGCAAATGACGCGAGGTTCATGCAAATGGCCTATGAAGAAGCCCAAAAAGGCTATAATGAGAACGGAATACCTATAGTAGGTTTGCATCTTTCGCAAATGTGTTGATATCTAAACATGTGCTAGGGCGCTGTTCTGGTGTCCGCGGACGGTCAGGTCTTAGGGTCAGGCCGTAACATGAGAGTACAGAAAGGCAGTGCAACTTTGCATGCCGAAATCGCCGCACTAGAGAATGCAGGACGATTGCCAGCAAGCACTTATCGGGGTGCCACTATGTACACTACCCTCTCTCCGTGCCAGATGTGTACCGGGGCATGTCGTAAGCAGCTCTGCAAGAACTTTTTCGACTCCATCCTAAGAAGGAATAGTGCTGTACAAAATACCGAGGGTGGTGATGGGCGAGAATGACTCATTTGTCGGTGGAGATGACCTCTTAAAAGCGAACAATGTAGAAGTTGTAAATCTCAATGAACCCAATTGTCGGAATCTGATGCGACTCTACATCTCGGAGCACGATGAAGAATGGGCAGAAGATATCGGGGAGACGGCCTCAACATAATTCGCTCTCATGAGGAATTGAGACACGTTCTAGATGATTTCCGAGCAAGTTAAAGGAGACTGGGTGAGCACATACACCCTGCTACATCGGACACGAAACATAGCCACGGACTATATAGAATTTTGCATGCACTCTATATATTGCATACTCTGTATAGGCCTGATTAGAGGAAGTCTGCGCCAAGTCCAAACTGCAAGCCCTTTTTACTTGAATCACTAGACCGAGCGACAACTGGTAATGTAAATGACATTTCGACTCGTGCTACAGGATGCCGGAAGATCAAGCCGAAGCCTGCACTGACACTTGGTTGAGAGCAGAGTGTCAGCAGTGTCTGTGACATCTTAGTCTGAGACAGTGACAACAGGGAGCCACTATTCAGAAAGATCTGACCACGCAAAGGCCAGTGTTTCGGAGCCCCCGGTATTGGACCCATCACACTCGCAGCGGTAGCTAGATAGATATCTCCACCAAGACTATCTCGTCCACTACGGGGCCCCAGGCCGTTATGTGTAAATCCCCTGACAGACTGGGGCCCTCCGAGTTGGAACCTGTCCGGCATATATGTCGGCCTAGTTGGATCAGTGGACCACAGTAAACCGGACTTTGCCCCGAGATTCAAGGTATAAGCCGACCCTGTATATAGAGAGTTATGACAAGAACCATCCAGCTCTAATTTGATGAATCTAGCTTCACCGCCAAGAGTCTCCCCGCCAGCGATCTCTTGAGAAGAGCGAAGTCTGTAGCCTCTTGTTGGCAACAGTGGGTCATCTCGAGTGTCTCGAGCGATTGTATGTAGTAGACTCAGTTTATTGGAGTACCCTGCACAGCTTCGGACCGCCAAACTTGCTGTTTTGGCAATATCCGTAATTTGTCTCCGGGAAAACGAAATTCCGATCTCGTGTACACCAAAGTGGCTCAAATGCTTTATTTTCGCGGAAAGCCCTTGGACATTGAGTACATGGCTTGCATAAGTATTGCTGGTCGACGTACGAAACCCGAGGATCTCCAGCACAGTGTCAGGATCTGCACGAATCGGACTGGTCATTCGCAATTCGTAGGAAGTTCTCGTTCGGGTGCCAAAGGACATGTTACCCTCCAACGATTCTGCTCCCCCTAGCGCATTGCGTAGATTCGCCGAAGCATATGCACTACCCTCCTGATTTCCAAAGTCCGTACCAGTCCTGGCCCATATCCGTGGACGCTCCTTGACGTGTATGCAAGCTGCTATATCATTGCCTGGCTTTTGTGAATACTTGGATCGTGATATCTCAATAGATACGGACTCATATATCCCAAGTTTCGACAACTGATTCCCGGTGCGTGCTAGGCGTGCTAGTGCTTCAGCAAGGCTCCCAGAACAATCCCTTTCCGGTTCGATAGTCGAGCTCAGGATGTGCTTGAGAAATCCTGCACGAGTGTTTTTCGTGCCCAGAATTGATATTTCCGCGATCTTGCATGGTGCAGCCGCATTCTCTGCAAGCAGCTGGTTCAAACGAATGGCAGCGATGTCATGATAAGAGAACGTGTTTCCATAGCTTGGGTCTTTTGTGTCCTGGCTTTCGTTCTCCACGATCGTCTCGGCAAATGGGACCTGATCGATCTCCATGAGTGCTCAGCTCCGAGCAGCCTCAGAAGAAGCCTAATCAGCTTGATGTGCTTGACGACGGGTTGCAGTCCTGCAATCTGGGGGACGGTCTATGCAATTCGATACTTTTCAGTTCGGCTATGCAAACGGACTATGCAATTCGGCTATGCAATTCGACTATGCAATTCGATTATGCAATTCGACTATGCAATTCGCCTATGCAATTCGACTATGCAATTCGACTAAGTCAGCATACCGGTTCTAGTCTGAGACCTGTACAATGACGTCTCTCACTGATCTGAGTGAAGCTCACTAGTCTTCGAAGGTCTTGACATAATGCAAGATGTCCTTGTATATGTCTGCATGCTGTCTTCTCCGAAATAGCAACCTCGTTTACTATACTGCAAAGCATAAGGCAGAGCTCCCAGCTTAAACTTGTCTACGAAGCGGCTCCACAAGTGCTCGCTAGAGAGGTTCGAGATCTGGCGACCTCTATTACCATTGGCGACCCTCAACCATCATTGCTTTGTGTTGCACACCGGGCCTTCCGAGCCTATACAAGGCTCAAAGATGATATAGCGTTCGCATTTTACCAATTGACCAACACAAGTATTGATCAAATTTGTCGAAACGCAGGGCAGGTATTTTCCGCTCCAGAACACCTCAACACGCAGTCATTCGACAATTTATCAGTGCAACAAGACAAATTAGAAAAAGAGTTTGATGCTATTCTTAGCAACCTCATGTCTCTTCATGTTCGTGACAACGTTCTTCTTGGGAATGCTACCGATGTATTTACAGCTATCGACACGCTCGACATTAAGCTTGTCCCTTTTTGGAACCGGGGTTTTGGTATCTTCAGCCCTAGCTATTGTCATACCTGAGGGATGTGAAGCATTTTACAAAGGAGCAGCTGATCTGCCGGAAGCTTCTGACACCGCAAAAGCTCACACAAGTATCGAGGGACATGGCTATATAGGGTTGGCGATCGTGTGTGGTTTCGTACTCATGTTTCTCATCGAACAAATGACGCATAGAGTTCCGTCTTCCGGCCAAAGAAGGACGGCATACATTGCTGTGGACAGTCTGGGCGATACTTATGAAGATATTCAGGCGACTAATAATTTAGCAAGCACTTCCAGGTCAGAATATAAGAGTGCATTTGGAGACACCTTAGGTCTCTGCGTTCATAGTCTTGCGGATGGAGTCGCATTAGCCTCTTCTGCGAATTCTACAATGTCCATGGGTATAGTTATCTTTGTTGCAATCCTGTTGCACAAGGGTCCAGCAGCTTTCGGATTAGGATCAATTCTGCAAAGATATGGCTTGAAACGCAGGTCTATACATCTTCACCTGCTCGCTTTCTCTTTGGCAGCACCACTGGGCGCCATTATTACACAAATCTCGATCGGTTTGTTGCATGCAGACATTGCCAGCAACGGGACCAGTACTCATACTGGTCTGATTCTGTTGTTTTCTGCAGGCACGTTCCTGTTTGTAGCTGTCGCGCATATGCCTCACGAGCCTATGGGGATCCCAGATATGACCGTCGTGTGTGCTGGCTTAGCATTTCCAGTACTAATAGGAATGCTCATGCCACACAATCACTGACATTCAAAGTGGTGGTCGTCGGGGAAAGATACCGGTCCCATACCTAGTTTCACTGTAAATTTTCGCTGCATATAGATTACTCATACAGCTTGTGTTTCAAGGTCATTGAAAACTAGCTTATATCAAAAGGTCAATAATCGATAGGAGAACACCAGTCCTGTCGTGCAGGGCTACTTATCATGACTTAGCAATAGTGTACTAAAAATCTCTCTATGTTTTCGCAAGTTTTGCAACGCCGGACACCTCTGATATTTGCTTTGACGCCACCACGAGGCACCTGGCGCCGCTTGACAATTCCGTAGCCTTCGGAGTGCTCTTGAACGTAAGCTAGAGATATTTGAGCAAGCAAGGACGAGAGGAGAGATCTGCCGACTCACTACTTTACAGGCACTTTCAGCTTGCGACTACCATTTTATTGCCCTGTAAACATAAGTCAGGTTGAGTGCGTCTAGCCTCTGCAATTACCAGACATTCTGAAATCTCACGAGCTTGGAATACTTCATACACTTCCATCGTAGAGGCCTAGCATAGTGTCGTGAAGTGGTATCAGAGTGGATTCAGGTCTGTGTCAAGGCGAATCTTTCTAGTCGTACTCCGTTCGCGTGTCAGTAGTATATGGCAGGGGATCCTCCACCTATACCAGGAGCAGTCCTTCTAGGTCCAGATGCGGAACGGCGGAGGAATGAGGTCGGATCTCTGCTGAAATGTGCTAAGCATTTTCCTGGATCTCAGCCAGTCTCCTTCTCAGGAGCTCATCTGGAGACGCTTGTCAACGAGGATTATTATGTCTGTGAGAAATCAGATGGCATTCGTTTGTTGTTGTATTGTACGGAGACCGACGATGGAAGAGAGGCCACTTTTCTGATCGACAGGAAGAATTCATACTATGCGATCCCGCGGCTGCATTTCCCGATTCCTGGAGATGCGACCTGCAAAAAGTTCCACACGGATACGATTGTAGACGGCGAGCTCGTTCTCGACATTATTGACGGCAGGAAACAACTCGTGTATCTCACTTTCGATCTCCTCATGTACCAAGGTAGAGATATGCGGTCTAGAGATCTTGCTGGACGCTTGGGAAAACTGAAGGATATGTTTCTCTTGCCGATGAACAAGTTCCTAAAGGCAAATCCTGATCAGCGTCGCAAGTTTCCATTCAGTGTGGAATTCAAATACATGCAGCTCAGCTATGGAATCGAGATGATGTATCGAGAGATCATTCCCAAATTACACCATGGCAACGACGGACTCATCTTTACCTCTCAGAAAGCTCGATATACTTCGGGAACGGACGAGACTCTGCTCAAATGGAAACCGGCTGAGGAAAACAGCGTGGATTTCAAACTCCATGTCGCCTTCTCGGAAAGACCGGACGGGAGTTTCGATTACGACGGTCAACCTAAGCTGGGGCTCTTTGCTTATTACGGTGACAATCGTGGCCAGGAGGATTACCGCTTCTTTGCCGAGATGTTTGCAGACGACGATGACTGGGTGAGACTCAAGGAAGAAGGTGTCAGATGCAATGGCATGGATGGTCGCATCGTCGAGTGCCACCTTGACAAGGAGAATCGTTGGCGGTATATGCGCATCAGAGATGACAAGCAGCATGGGAACCATATATCTGTGATACACAAAGTTTTGGACAGTATCAAAGACGGCGTCACAATGGAACAACTTCTGGCCCAGTCATACAGGATGAGAAAGGCATACAAGGCTCGTCATGCAAAAGCAGAAGATGAATCCAAGCAGATCGACAAGTGATTGGTCTCACGGCACCGGCTACAGACCAGGCTCCTAAATCTACTCTGCTGGCTGCACACGCGAGTATATGCTTGCACAAGACAGGTCCCTTTATCATTGTGAGCCTTCCTCAAAAGCCGATGTAGTCGTTCTGTCTCTGCTTTTCCTTGTACTTTTTCCAAGCAATCCATCCACCGCCAAGTACTGCTGCGAAGAGGACAAGCTTGAGGAGGAAGGAGAACCATGAGCCGGTGGACTTTGACTTGCTGAATGCCGTCGTCTGGCCAGGCTTCGATGGACTTCCGGTACCTGTGGAGAAGATGTTCTTTGCATTGACGGAAATCAGCTGCAGAAGGATCAGTATATGAAAGTAAGATTATATTGCAGATATGGGGAGAGCTTACATCATGGTTGTCGGAGACCTCCCCCGTGATGGCAGTGAAACCAAGGTAGAGGACGTTGGGTAGATTGGTCCCCTGTACGTTGAAACATTCCGTCCATTCATTCTCTTGCTTGTACTGTAGTTCCAACTTGAGATAACCATCCTTGTAGTATGTCAAACGAGCTTTCGTCGGGACACTGGCATGTCGAATCCCACGGGCTGAACACCCTGCCAACTCTGTGTTTTTGCCGTCATTGTGGGCATCATATTTTGTCTTGCCGTCACCAACCATGGCGGAGACATAAGGAAAAGTCGTACCGGCCCGGGCATTCTTGTAGGTATCAATGAAGATCCCCAGGCCTTCAAATTCATCTGCATTGCCAAAAACGGGTCCCGTGGTTGCACGATTTGTGGTCAACCACATGGCCATACCGTCGCCAAACAAGCCAGACCCTTCGCCATGGATCTTGAACTCAAATTCGATCTCATAGTTGGTAGAGGTGATGGGTAGGCGGGACCAGAGCCAGCCTGTAGAATGCTGACGGTCATATGTCAAGCGAACATGTTTTGCAGCATCAATGACTGTCGTGCCACCAAAGTCCCACCACCTAGATTGGAAGTCTTGATCGAGATAGGGCTTGCTGAGAGAATGTGTCCTTAATTGGACAAGCTTGAAATCACCAGCCTGTTCGTTGCTGATGGCACATCTGACCAAGAATACAAAGTAGGACCATAACAGGAGCTTCGTCATTTTCGGATGGAAACCACTCGTGAATCCTCTGGAGATGGGGAAACGCGTAGGGTAATCACCGCTTGTTGTTGGCCAGGCTTCGTCGACTCGTTTTGAGCAATGGCCGTATCGCCCTCTTCTCTCTAGACAGTGTGTGTTTCGTGGTCCTTGGGCGGCTTCTGACACTTTGTGCTCGTGCCGAAAACGCGGCGAGCCTACGTCAAAATTAACGCCTCAAGTTCTCTGTTTTCTAGATTCGAGAGTTCTGCACGGCGAACCAAGAGATACTCTCTGTAGCAAGACTGCAGGGGATTGGAAGCAGTCTCAAGACGCATCGTGTCGTCACTGTATTTCGACACAGGAATCTAATACAATGTTTGGGTTCGGATCGAGCAAGAGTTCGTCGACAGAACCTATGACAACTCCGTCAAGTAGCATAACGCCTCTGAGCGAAATGGGTGGCTCGAATAAGATCAAGCAATTGAAAAATCAGGTGAGGCAGGAGATGTCTGTGTCTCATGCCCAAGAATTGGTACAGACCATGTCTAAGCACTGCTTCGAGGCTTGTATTCCCTCGCCTGGCGACTCCTTGACGAGTGGTCAAGAAAAATGTGTCTCTCAGTGTATGGGACTATATACTCAGGTACTCCTTCCCAACGAATCAACACCGAGTCTCGAGACTGATATTGAACAGGCGTGGAGCGTCATTCAGAGGTCTTATATCGCACGAGTACAAGAGGAACAGACGAAAGGCAATCTGTGAGCACAATGAAAAAAACTCCTCCAATCCATCGAGCTGCTCAATCAAAAGTTCTTTGTAAATATGCTTGATCCCGCATGCTATGAAGAAAGCCATGATAACCGAAAGTTCACTCCAATCAGTCCTCGTGAAAATGCCAAGGTCACTACAATTTGGGCTTAGGCGCAGGCAGGGCCTTTTGACGGTTATTCTCGAAGAACCGTACGATGATAGAACAATCTGCTTCCAGGCAGAGTTCCTTCCGCCTGTTGGCTGGCAGTCGCGGGAAGAAGTCCAGGCCAGATGCTCTCTCAATGGCATCGACAGGCACGAGGAAGTCTGTGAGTGGTGTTTCGTTTGGGATAACTGCATTGGGCAGCACAAACGCACCAATGGCTGGCATTTCCCCCAACCGTCCTTGATCTGCTACAATGACTTTGTAAAAGTGGGTGGGCACGGCGACGCTCGCGGGAGATCCGATGACCTCATATGTGACTCGCCATTTGCCATCCGGGTCTCGCTTTGGAAGGTAGAGGGGCCCTGTGATGACTCGGACTGACTTGTATTGCCTCGTCAGTCGTCGGCAGAAATCCTCAAAGTGTGCCCAGTAATCCCGGTTGAAACCGTCTCCGACCTGTGGAGCGATATTGCTCAACGAAAACGTCTCGTCCATTGCCTGTTGTGAGAATTTGCAGTCCGCTGCTGGCACCTGGTGACCTCTATCGTATCCGCTCCGTTGATAGTCCGATAGTCGAGCTCTAAACTTTGCGGGGATGGTCTCATCTTCGAAGAATACTGATTTACCTCGATTGCCGTCCTTTTGCAAGAGTCGCTCAGGCGTCAGATGTTCGGCGACCCAGGCTGGATTTCTCATGCGCCTGTCATAGCCAGACACATAACCTTGACGGACGGCAACGTCCGCTATGGGCCCAGGCAGCCCGAATTGCAATATCGATGCAGGCGAGAGCTGTGATTTTTGGGAGAGTTCGGGCGCCAGGGGAGGTTGCAGAATGGCAGGAGCTTCGAGTTTCACGGTCCTCGGCCTCGTCGAATAAATGAGTGCTCCACCGGAAACCAGTCCAAGTGTAAAGATACCAACAGTATGTAGTGGAGAAGTCATCGTTCTGTATTTGTCCTTTTCTTAGAGTTCCGTCTGATGGTGCAGAAGCCGAGAACGCAGCAGGGAAGCTTTCGAGGCCCTGGCAACCTGTGACCACGACGGACACAGTAGCTGATGACTGAATACCCAACCTGCCAACCTCAACAGACAGGCCCCTCGCGCCAGACTTTTCCCGTCTCCCTGGACATGCCACGACGTGCAAAAAGTTCGGGAAAGTGGCGAGTGTTGTGAGGATCTGCCGGGTCGGCAATTCATGGCTGCGGCTACACCCAACTGGCGACGTTTTTGCTCACAAACTTCCGTCATCATCGCAAGGTCTCTCGGTCTCTCCCACCACTGAAGAAAGTCTGTCATCGCTCAGAGGTCTGTGTACCACTCAAGAGGTGATGACTGCTGATGGGAGCGATACGCAGGCTTGGGTCTTGACGATCGCCAGCTCAATCGCCTGTGTCTTTGGCTCTCTTTTCATCTGCTTCGATCTCGTCGTGCGCAAATTGTTTCCAAGATGTCAGGACTTTGACCTGGAGAAGGACAAACGGTTCCTCGTCGGGGGATTGAGTCTTGGCTCCGGCGTTCTGCTTTTCACTGCATTGAACAAGATATTGCCAGAAGGGATGCAGTATCTCAAAGCAAGGGACGGGAATGGTGAAAGAGTTCTCCATCGGAGGAGTCATGCTGCAGCAGTCTTGATGAGCTCTTTCGTCGCTGGAGTCATCTTGTGCATAGCTCTCAACTCCCTCTTACATCGATTCACGCCCGAGTCAGTCGTCCACTGCGGAGACGAATCCCATGCGCACGATTCTGGGGTGCAAGAAGGAGATGAAGGAGTAGTCACGACCGAAGCGAATACAGAAGACGGACGGCAGACGGGTCAGGAGAGAGATGTCGGTGTATCAGAAGGCTCTCCCCTCCTTCGAAAGGACTTGAAGAGGAGCCAATCTTCTGTATTTGGTCGAAAGTGTCGTCATACGACAGCATCTGCCTGTGCAGGATACACCGATCCATGCAAACATGAGGAGATTTGCTGTACACACACAAGACGAGGCGAGCGAACCAATTCCTCTGGTGTCGAAGAGGATCCGGCAACCATCCGAAAGCTGCATCGGACCCACACTGAACATCACCATCATGTGACACAAGAACGTAAGTTTTCCTAACCCCTGGGGCAAAATAAATCCAGGCTCGACCATCGAGAAGACGGAGCAAGAGCTGACAAAGAATAAACAGGCCACGATCTGATGCGGGTGGGAATTCAGACAGCGCTCGCCATCTCACTACACAAGCTACCGGAAGGCTTCATCACCTTCATGGCAAACCACAGAGATTCTTCCTTGGGATTCAGCATCTTTCTGGCTCTCGGCATCCATAACCTCGTCGAAGGCTTCACCATCGCCTTTCCCCTCTATCTCGCCTTCCGATCACGATCAAAGGCGATCCTGGCAGCCTTCGTCCTCGGCGGACTCTCGCAGCCCATTGGTGCCATCATGGCCTATGCAGTCACTCGAACAAAGTTTGGCCGTGCGGAGGAGAGCAAAGAGATGGACTTTGCCTACGGTATCCTGTTTGGCGCCACGGCAGGGTTCATGTCTGTCATCTCCGTCTCCAGCATGCTCCCTCAAGCAATCAGGAACGATGCCCGTGATGGATTCCTCTTCACTGCCTTTTTCTTCCTTGGTACGGCGATCATAGGGTTCAGCGATGTGCTTGCGAAATAGAAAGAGTTTTAATTTTCAATGGATTTTAATTTATTTGCATGGTGTCAAAAACGTCAGTCTGTGGATCACACTACCTTTGCTTGCATACGATGGCTAGTTAACCTCCTCTTCTTTTTTGTTTGACGACGATACCACACTCTCGACATCATGCATCAGAAACCCGCTAAATTTGACTCATAGTGTACATATGCAATCTTCCCTGCGAAAGGTCTCGCGGCACGAAAAGCTCTACTTTGCGATAGCATTCGTCACATCCTTCGCCTTTTCAACAATGGCGGCACCGACGTCTTTGTCCATTGCTCCACCTTCGAGCCAGGCTCTGACCTTTTCATAAACAGCAAATGTCACTGCCTGACCGGGGGCCACTCTGTTTCGTCAATTAGCATTGAGTAGCATGAGAAACGATGGGAATATGTTACCTCAACACTCGTGGAGTGATTCCCTTGTAGAGTGCACTGACACCTTCTTTGGCAACAAGGTCCTTGACGACATTGATGATCCGTTGCAGGCCTTTGCTGCCATCAGCGGATGCACCTCTCTGAATTCGGGTCTTGATGGTATCGATCGGGGCATTGGACATGGGTCCCATGGCTCCAGAGATTCCTCCGAGAAGGAAATTTTGGTATGAGGGTAACGCCGAGATACCTTGGTACTCCTTTGCCCATTTCTGGAACTCTTGGTAGGCGGTGAAATTGACGGCTGGAAGATAACGTTAGTCATATACGATAGGCTTCGTGTGCGTCGAGCATACCTTGGTTTGTGGCTTGACGAGTGGCTGTCAATGTGACTCCTCGGTAGAGTGTAGCAAATCCTTCCTCTCGTACAATGGTGTAGGCTGCGTGAGCAGCATTTCGGTATCGTGGCACATCCAATGGATCGGCCATGGAGTGATGCTGAGCCTGTAATCGAATCTTGATGCACTCCATTGGCGATACAACTGCAACGGCTTCTGTAACACCAGCTCCCAATCCGGCGAGGAAGACGGAACCAGTAGCTACCTTGCCCGTCTCCTTGTCTGCCAACCACGTCTTGTAGGCCTCAAAGGAAGAGAATCGGATGGCCATCTTAGGCACGATACCTGCCACAACAGCTCCTAGACCTTTGTACAGAGCAAGTGGGGATTCCTTCTTGACAATATCTCGTCCAACGGTGAAGAATCCTCTCTTCTTTGCCTGCCAAGATTAGTCAAGCCGTCTCGAGGGGTTGCGAGACACTTACACCGGGCAGACGAGCTCTTGTGGAGAGCTGCATTCTGACTTTGATGGTATCGAGAGGGTGACATGCTAAAGCTTCACAAAGTCCAGCTGTACCACCAGCAACGAGATGGACTGGCGTCGAAGTTTTCTTCTTTGTGTCTGACATGTTGCTATGCTTCACAGGCGCTCGATACAGGGGAATTGGGTGCGCTTTGTGGTGATGCTATTAAGCCGGGGCAGACCGGTGTTTGGTATGGGGAAGGAAGTGGAGGATCGCCTGTATTGGCACGAGCAGCCTTCCATCTTATACCGAGATCAAATTGACCGTGACATGGAGATTTCCCTCACGTGTGACACAACCAGGTACTTGCTCAGCTTTCTCGGCCTGAATCGGGGCCAGCGTCTGCCGGCTCCCCTTCCACTCTCTCCTTCCTCTGTGTGGGGTCGCCGAGGGCGCAGAGGAGAGCTGAGCTGCAGAGCGGAGAATTCCGGCTGACAGTTCAGTGGTATCCGAGCACATGCTGCAACTACCCCGTGACATCTGTTTCTTGGTGGACCTCGGTCTCTCTTCGAGCTCCAGGCTTTGCTAGACCCTCTGCAGCACGATGAAACTCGTCATAGGTCACACGAATACTGGCATATACCATACGGGTTGACATAACAGTCAGAGAGGCCTGGGACAAATCTCCCTACGAACTTTTCTACTTCGTCGAAATCTGATTCAAATAATATGCAGGAATTCCACCACAGTGATCTTGGTGAAATATAGAAGTAGTGGGGCCGGCGGTACTAGTGTGAGAGCTCCGGCAAGAAATAATGCATTGTTCTGAACAATGAGACAGGTACATATATTTGCAGCAGGCAATGTCATAGGCAGGAGATCATCTCCCTCTCGATCACGCTAGAACTTTCAAATGCCAAAGCCATGCATCGACTAGCATGACTACGATTGAGACGGAGAGGGCCAATGACGGCGCTGGAGTAGCTCTGCGAGCAGCTGCTTTGGGTGCTATCTTTGGCTCCTGTGTCTGTCTTGCTCTCACCTCGTACCCTCATCTGCCGCAGTTACCCCTCTATGTTGCGGCCCTGTGTCTCTTCCATCTATTAGAATACTGGACCACTGCTGCCTACAATACAAAGAATGCCACCGCCAAATCTTTCTTGTTGTCAAGCAATGGCATAGCATACTGGGCAGCACAGGCTTTTGGCGTGGCTGAATTTCTCGTCAGCATTTGGCTATGGCCAGGGAGATCTCACTCCCTAATCTTCTCTCTTTCCTCTGCGATGGGTGCTCTCCTCATGATCACTGGGCAAGTGATAAGGTCAATAGCAATGATACAAGCAGCACAAAGTTTCTCGCATGCTTTGGCATATGCAAAGAAGGATGAGCACGTTCTCGTCACACATGGCATCTATTCGTGAGTATAGCTTGAGGTTATCGGACATTCACTAAGAATCACAAGTTGGTCCCGTCATCCATCCTATCTTGGATTCTTCTGGTTCGGGATTGGGACTCAGCTGATGCTAGGCAATCCGATTGGGGTCGTTGTCTTTGCTGGAATCCTGTGGTGCTTTTTCAAGGAGAGAATAAGATAAGGAACTTGGCAATTGTGCTGAAGTCGAGCTAACCAGTAGCACAGCTGAAGAATTCTGGCTGATAAAGTTCTTTGGATCGGAATATCGCACGTATAGGACTCGTGTCTCCACCAAGATTCCGTTCATCCCTTGATTCGCTAACAGAATTCCAACTTAATTGGACGATAGTATCTTATCAACCAAGACTGCATGAGTGTGCTCCCATCGTTCAGTTTGGCTGGGTGCAATACTTCGCAGAATTTCTAGATCATGATTTGCATTCTCAAGCTCTGCTACTGGAGCACTCGGTTGGAGCTTCTCTAGGCGTTCTTTGATGACAGAATATCCATCATATCTAATGAATTCCTCCCGACCTTTTTCTGTACTGATAAGTGCGAGGACCGCTGGAGTTAGCCACGCGCCATAATCAATTTTAAAAGCAGGACCTTCTTTGGTCAACCCGAGGAAGACGTCCATGACTCCGCACGCTTCTGAGTGCAAACTCTCATCTTCCTGTAGCCAGATTCCAAGCGATTGTGTTCCAGAAATAATAGTAGCATCTAATGGCAGCGGATTCTCGATTTCGAGTTTCGAAGATGAGCTTTTCACATGCCACTCAGAGGTTGGGCAGTATGGTGACTCATCCCACCTGTCTCTCAAATAAGATCTGCCCTATTAGTATCGTTGGCAACACCGAGCTTTGTCTTACAGAGTCTCCTTGAATGCCGCAGAGAAATTATCACGTAACGCCAGTATTTCATCGGGGCCAAGCGGGAGCTTTTCGGAAGTGATTAGATATAGACAGACAATACGCAGGATGTCAAAGCAACTCGCTACCTTGAGTATCTTAGTACTTGTATGCCGCTCATGCTGCAACTCTGTGACGAGCTTAGCGAGAGAAGACCGCAGCTCATTTGCGCTGAGCGCGCAGATGAGAAGAAACAATTTTCTCTCGTCCGGCTGCGAATCTACAGTGATGAAAAGATTGTGGCCATGAGCTCGCAGCAGCGAAGCCAGTAAGATTAGCAAAGTGCCGTGTTCAGCGCCCTTCGTAGGTTGTCGAAGTCTGGTCGCAATTGATCGCAACAAAGTTTCAGCCTGCTCTCTGCTGAGAAACAGAGTTTGTCTTTCAATTGGCACACTAGAAGTGAAGAGCTGAAGAACCTTGATTGTTCCTTCAAAGCTGATAGCGGTCTTGTCTTGGGTGCTTATAAGTGCCTGTATTGTGCTCTTGATACTTTCGTGAAGAAGATCGTTGGTCGTAGACTCCACAGAGACCGCATGCAGAATAACATTGGCAACAATATCATAACCAGGGGCCCAGGATTCCTCGCACAATTTGCACAAGAAGGCATCATATGTAGGACCGGTGATGATACTGATCGCACCGTCGGTAATCGAACTGATCTGGACCAGAATCGATGCGATCTGTGTTTTGCTTTCATCCGCCAGATCCACCCTAACCCTTTTGTTAGCTGATGGCGGGCAATATATAGATGTGGACAGACCCTTTCAGATACAGCTTGATCAGACTGCGAGACCTTTTGGTATAGGAAGGTTGTGTGGTCACTGCTTTGTAAGGAGCAAAGGCATATAGTACAGAACAGCCGAGGGCCTGTAGTTCCAACATCTCCTGTACAGATGTACTTTTACTCTTGCCTAGCAATCTTAGTGTCTGACTTCATCTTTTGCTGTAACAGGATTACCGCAAAAGAGCAATTTGTCCATAAACTTTGGGTCGATATGGCCCCAGCACTGATTTGCCACGGTTTCGTCTTCGTCCAGTATGTTGAGCAGTAAGAACAATGCTACAAACTTTGCTGTGCCATCAGATTGATGCATCAAGCTTTGGAATTTCTCTACATCCTTCTGCTTCCCTTCCATTGTTATGTTTTTGACAACCTCCTCGTACCCTGTATATCGCAAGTCTTTATCAAAACCTCAAAACAATGCTTCGAACTGCCAGCAAGATGGATGTCGCACAGTTGTATCCTCGATAGCTCATGATACAAATATGTTTCTCATCATTCCCACGAAAGACTCGGTCACTTCTGACACAATTCTGAGGCGAGCTTATCCTTGCCAACCACATCACATCGAACAAGAAATATGATTGACTTCACTTACTGCCTTTATGGAGATGTGGCGCACATGAGTGCCTTGATTAGGAGAAGACATGCATATTACGGCACTCCAGGCTTTCTACACAAGATAGTCTCTCTACCCGTTATTTGCATGGCCATATGACGAGTTTTGATAGTCCAAGACGAACTTATCATCAATTATGAAAACGAGGCTTGATCATTGACTATGAACAGGGAGAAAATGATCACCGGCTGGAGAACTGTGGAGTGTTCACAGGAGGACCAGATCACAGGATGAGCTTCACAACTTGTCATCCTTGCCTTGACTTCTCATAAAAGACAGAAGGTAGATGACATTTCGAGGGGCCAGTCAAAGAACCACTAGGACCGCAATCCGACCGTCGCTGCCGCCGTAGCGGCAGTGGTATCTCATCGTAGCCAGGAACAAGCGATCGAGCAAAGACAGGAAGCGCCCCTGAGCCTGAGGGAATATTCTGTCTGCAAGGCATTCGTCGATGGGAAGGTCATTCAGGAGTCGAATCGAGTCAATTCTCGCGAGCCCATTTCTGGATGTGTTCCCGCCGTGGCGCTCTTATCACACTATCTCTTGCCCGTGGTGGCGCTGGCGTCGCACGAAGGCGACGTTGGGGTCTGGTATTAAAGCTCGAGCAGCAACTCCAGCTCCTGCCTAGACTCATCATCAGCTGAACCATAGAACGATCGAAATCGGGTCCTATCAGATCGCCATGACTGAAGTATATATTAAGCAAAACAGATATGGAAAGGAGCAGGTCAAGTTCTTGAAGAAGATTGTCGATTCGACGGATCCCACGCAACACTCGGTGATTGAGTATACCGTTCTGATACTCCTGCGAGGAGACTTTACAGAGTCCTACACGAAAGAGGACAACACGAATGTCGTACCGACAGATACCATGAAGAATACTGTCTATATTCTGGCCAAGACCAACGACTTCTCCGAACCAGAGGTCTTTGCAGCGATCGTTGCAAACCACTTTACGACACACGAAAGGTTTGCTCATGTCTCGAGTGCAGAGTGCTCCGTACGACAGCACCGTTGGTCCAAGATTGAGATGTCCTCGGGAGAGAAGCATGCCCATTCATTCTTCCGTGATGGGGAGGAACTGAGGACGGCAGGCTGTGAAGCAGTACGAGGAGGTTCGCTCTCAGTCACATCTGGCATCAAAGACCTCTTGGTCCTCAAGTCCACAGGTTCGGCATTCTATGGATTCTTCAAGGACGAATACACAACGCTGCCAGAGGTGAACGACAGAATATTCAGCACAAATGTCGATTGTGTCTATTCCTGGGCACCCTTCAGTGATCTCGATCAAGTCGCTGCCTATTCAGCAACATTCGCCAAAGCCTACTCCGGAGCTCGTCAAATCACCTTTGAAATCTTTGCAGAGGACAACTCTTGTTCCGTCCAGGCGACCATGGTATGCACCTTTTTCCTTCTCAAAAGATGATATTCTTGCACATGACAGACTGACAACAATAGTACAAGATGTGTGAGAAGATCATTCAGACGTTCAGTGGTGTGAAGGATGTCGAATACACCCTGCCAAACGTGAGTCTTATAATCTCTGGACCCTTCACCTAAAGATAAAGGCTAATCGATTTCCCCTTGTAGAAGCACTATTTCGAGGCCAATCTAGCTCCCTTCAACATGCAAAATACAGGCAAAGATGCGACCATCTATCTGCCTCAGAGCTGGCCATCTGGCCACATCAACGCCTGCATTGCTCGCAAAGGCGAATGCACTCTCTGATCTGAGGCCACAATGAGCCGGTCGTCGCTCACGATTGCCCAGTCTCCTCATACAAGTTCGTTGAAAACATTTTTCATATTCGCTAATGTAACGATGCTTACATGTCGTCGATAGGAGGTAGGGGATAGTTTATAGATGGGTTTCAACTTTTTGAATTGTATTATAGTTTATATATTTTCAAGGGTTTTCCACCTATGGGCAAAAGACGTCAAGGAGTCGGTCGCCACCGCAAAACCCTCCTAGAATCCCTCATCGTATAAGAACGTGCTGAGTCCACGGTAGAATTCGTCCACGTCGAATTTCGATCCCGGGAGTCCTCGACCTCTGAGGGTCCAGTGATCACAGTCGACTGTGCCGACAAACGTGCCCCACTTGGAACTATCGACACTGACGAGTCCGTCGTTGACCTTGCCCTCGGCCTCGCTGACGACGAGGTGGGGCAGGTAGAGCGGGTGCCAGAGTGGGAAAGAGGTCGGTGCCGAGGCGGCAAAGGAAAAGTACTTGACGTGGTCGACGTCGGGAGTCAGCGGGTTGAAGACTTTGTTGCAGTAGGCAGTCGTGAGGTTCGCGTAGGCCGGACAGTCAATCGTCCTCGCCAACATGGTCCTCGTCAGGATGGCGGAGGAGAGGGGCATGGCTCGGTCGATCATGGCCGTCTGTTTGAGGATGAATTCCTCGTCTTCCATCTTCCGATTCGGGCCCGTGACGGGGTCGGTCGAGTCGACATTGGCCTGGGAGAGTTTGGGGATGACTCGACCGAGGCCGAGATAGTCTCGACACCAGTCCATGAATGGCGAGCCCCGGTGCGGGCAAGAGAGCGTGGTGAGGGAGACTGGACGGTAGGTCGTTGGGGCGATATGCGTGATGAGATGACGGCAGTCGAGACCGCCCATCGAGTGTGCCAAAAAGTTGACCTTGGTGCCGGGATCCAGGAGCCGCTCGAGCTGGGCGTGCAATGCTCTCGCACGCTCGGCAATCGTGCCAGTGGACGGTACCCTCGCAATGACAATCTCATTGCCCAGTCTCCTCAGGGCATTCACGATCGTGCCCCAATAATGCAGCTGAAAGGTCGGCAGCACCTCGGGCGTCTTGTCAAAGAATCCGAGACCGTGACAGAGCACAGTGACGTGTCGAGTCGCGCGATGCGAATCATGATGGTGCGGCAACCACTCCCAAACACGTCGAACCTCTGGGTCGATTGGCTCTGGCGAGGCAGACCTCAACCTCTCGAGTCGGCCCACCGTCGTCGGTATGCGGTCTCCCTCTTCTCGAACCCCTGGTCGAGCACCAGCAACTCCCTCAGACTCCGAGAGCGGTTTGAATAGGGATACCAACTGTTTCCGTTTCGGCAATTTGATACGCAAGAAGCCTGGCAATGTCGAGGTCATTGTCGCATCTGTAGCCAAACGATTGTCTCTCGAAACACAGCCAGCTCAGAAGTCTGGAGTGATTTCCCAGTTTTCCAAGGAAAAAGATTGTCTTTTCAATAATTCCAATGTTCCAGGTTGTGGTTGGATAAAAGAATGCAGAATTTCGAATGGTGTGGATGAGAAAGAGAGATGCGATCCTTGGCCCGATCGGGGCGTTGCACTGTTGAGTGGTGCCAAACTTGCCGTGAGATGTCATTTTTTCACCCGGCGTGCACGTGCAAGATCTTTCCTGTGACCTCACATTCACGTGCGCTGGAATTGGTCAATCCAACTTGATGCAAGAGGACAGGCAACCAGTCGACAGGAAAGTGAAGGGAGATGCTGTGCTCTATCATGAGCAAATTACAATGGAACATGACGTGAGTGACTGACACACATTGCCATGGAGAAATGAACCTCGTTTGTCTTGCTTGGTCTTTGCAATGTGCAACCAATATGCTTCTTGCTTGTCGAGTAGCAGACTATGTATACTGGCTCTTCCATTCCCTGCTACCGTAGGTAAAATGCTCAGCCCTTTCAATTTTTAATCGATCTGCATGCCATCCTCTGCATTTCCACCTTCGGCACCCGATTCGGCCACCTTTTGCGAATCGCCCTTGTTTCTCTGATTGATGTAATTGTCGAGCTCATTGTCTAGCTCGTCCAAGGTGACGGGACCACGTCGTGCCGAGGACGGAGCACTGGCAGCCTTCTCGCCTCTCGCTCTACCGCGTCCACTGCCTCTTCCAGCAGATCTCGGCTCCTGTCGTCTCTCTGAACCGGCACCTCCTCGACCATCCTGTCGCTCATGGGCACCACTGATTCGACTCGCCAGGTCTCGATCGCCCGTCCTCGGTGGCGGCACGACGGAATCGAGTTCCACCTCCAAGAGTTGCCCGAGAGCAGCTTGTCCATCGTATTTCGTTATTGCAAGTTTGGCATCCGAGTATCGATCGTACGTCACGAACGCCAGCCCCTCCGACCTTTCAATAAACAGTCAGCGCGGATTCGATTTCTGGAATTTTTTTCATTTCCATCGAAATTTTGCAGAAATTGTTCGTACCTTCCAGCTCTATCGAAGCACATGGAGAATCGCGCGACAGGTGCGATTCGCTCAAACAGATCCCTCACTTCCGACTCTGACAGATCATAGTGGATGTTTGCAACCCGAAGTCGAGTCGCACGTCCCTCCCTCGGTCCTCCGTCGCGTCCTCTATCATCTCTCTCACGACGTTGAGATCGATCTGATGACTGATACCGATCATGCGACCATCGATCTCCCTCGACATCCCTGTCGTCGCGTCTCCGGTCATCCTTTTCCGAATACGGACGGGTGTCTCGGGGTGCTCTGGCATACGGACCTGCGCGGGGACCACGGGGACCCCTAGCACGACGGCCCTCAGATCCTCTTCTCGGATTGGATGGCCGATCTCCAATGATCTCATCGAGACTCTTCTCCAGTGCCGTCGAAGCCATATATGAGAGAGAGAGAGATTTCTGCGCTTGATTGGAAAATTCTCAGAGCAGTAGACTGATGTTGGCAAGGTCGACCAAGGACCTGTCGGGCCAAGGTTTGGTATGTCTGACGCAGAAGCGAAACTCGTGCGCCCATACATAGGAGAGCTCATGTTTGAGCGGCAGCTCCGCAAAAAGGACTCAAACGACTTTTTGTAGGGCCACGACTCCTTTCATGATTCAAAAACACATCAACGATTTATCCTATAGAGAATCAAAGTTGTGGAGAAGTGGTTTTTAAGGTGCTATCTAGCTTCCTATTATTATTTTTGAGAGTCCCGAAAGACATTTCCAGGAGCTGTTTCCTGATTCTAATATACAATTTTCAAAGAGTGGTGTCATTTTATCGTCATGATAATCGTATAGATGAAAGAAAGAAACAATGTTGAGAAGAAATCAATCGCCAATCGCTGCCTTTTTTAAAAAAAACCCCAATGATGTGCTGAATGTGCAATGAGCAGGCTCGATGCTCGGATCGTCTACCGTCTATGCAGGTAGATTCAGAGCGTGCGTATCGAATGTATAAGCCGGCAGCTCGTTCTTCTCACCGAGAAGCATGGCCGGCTGGATTGCGATATGAGGTTGCAGATGTAGGAATTTGTGAAGGGCGTCTTCACGACTCCAAGAGTGATCTTCACCGTCCTCATCCTCGTCACTCTCGCCAGAGTCTGAGAGGTAGAGTGAAGGGATGGGCGATTGGCTGTCCTGTCTAGACAGGGCTGGCATGTCGTAAAGGTCCATGTCTGTCAAATCCAATTCGGCGAGATCTTCATCATAATCATTCTGCTGTAATGTGTGCGATTTATTCGTTGTTGTGTTGGCATCGATCTGGTCAGGGACAAGGCAGGATTCGTCGAGCTCGACTTCATCGACATCAATTTCCTCGACAGTTTCGTGCTCAGTGTCGAATGCATCTGCCGAGTCCAGCACGTTATAGGATCGCACCTCGTATGTCTCTTCCGACTCCTCGTCCTCTTCTGCTACACTTGAGACAGAGGTAGGGTACCAATCCTGTCTGTATATCGTGCTCCTCGTCCGGGAGATTTGTTCTTGGTGTAAATGGTCGTTGAGGACATGGGCAAACTTTTGCAGCTGCAGAGCCTTGAGCGGATTGCTCGATTCGTGTATAGGCTCCTCGATCTGAAGTTTTCTCTGTGTCGTGTTTAATAATAAAAGTGTTCGCATAAGCGAAGGCGTGCCGGACAAAGAAGGCATCTTTAGTGTCTGGCTCGTAGTCGTAACAGTCGTCCGAGTAGGAAGCGGGTGATACGTCTGTGGGTATAAGATTGGAAAGTCCAGTCTCGAAGAAGAGCGTAGGGGACAGCTATATGACTTTGGGGAGAGAGGGTGGATGAGTAAGGCGAAAAGGATGAGTCAATATGTGTCAGCCGTGCGAAATCATGAGTAATTATTCTTGATTTGTCAAAAGACGAAAGCGGGCTCCGGAGGCGCGGGACGATCGGCAAGCAACTTTCTCCGAGGCAAAGTGAATCCAGTTCTCACGGGCTCTGCAAATCACTCACTCACTCACTCGAGAATCGGCGCACGTTCGTCCTCAAACGGCGGAAATTCCCCTCGAGAAAAGGCATTCCCTCACTTCACGTGACGCTTGTTCGAGCTCGGCGGCCGAGAAGTCAAGAAATGGCTCACATTTCCCGGCCGTGGCAGCTTACACTTCAGAGATCGAGAGAGACCTTGAGAATGTCCTGTTTGCCAGCACCATCAAAACATGGTTCTGATGAGTGGATCTTGTCTCTTCCAGTCGGCGACTCAATGCTAATGGACAAGTCAAGCTACTGGGCAGTCTCTAGGTAGTATTCATATACTCGGAAGCAGCGAGAGCTCAGAGCCGGCTGATGCCGACATCACCCTTCAGAGTCGGCCGGGAGATCGCCATCGGCAGGACCCGACCGTGCCAGAAAATCCCGTGCACGATTGTACAGCACGGGCACTGATCGTCTACGTAATAGACAACAGCACCGGCAGAAGCGGCAATGACTTGCAAGTGACCATCACCAGTGAGTGTGAGGCCTTCTTGGCGTGGGCTTTGCCCAGGAATTTAGCCCTCCCCCTATGCTGCTTGATGCTCCTGTTTCGCCCTCGTATGATGTGTTCACAAGATGAAGAGAGTCCGGTATGACGCAATGACTCAGCTGTCAAAAAGCAAAATGATCATTGCGTTGCCCGTTATCTTTTTTTTGGAAACAATTTCTTGCAAAGCGACGTCATACTGCTTGGCTGACTCTTGGCGCTGTCAAGATCGGTGTCATGCAATTTACTCGCGCCTCGAAAGACGATCATTAGTATTCATTGGAGTGCCAGCATTGCCTATGTAGTCTTCCAAGAACTAATCTATGGCATGACCCTGCAGCTGTCAGGGGCTTAGGAAGTAACATGAGCTGAAAGGCCCCGTCCATCCTTGATCTCAGATAGCACAACCTGTCAAGGTCGAGTCCAGACTCGACTTGTGGCAAGTAATGCCAATATTCATCCAATTGGAATGAAATCTTCTTCAAGCTCAAAGGTTGTATGCATAAGAGAGCCTGAAATTGGAATGTTGATCATCCTCGAGATTCTTTCTCGAGGCCACCGACCACTGAACACTGGTCGTGAAAATGTCGACAGCCTATAAGAACTTGCTCTTCTCTTCTGTTTTGCGACGGTACATGATATATGCCTGGCTCGTCAGTGATATTCCCGAACTGAAAGGACAATTGACGTACTCCACATATTACCAACTGCACAAAGATGAGAACATAGACTGCATTCTTCAGAGGCCCTGCCACCGGGGGCAAGGCCGCCACTATCTGATCAGTTTGCTTCTCGATGTGTCGCTCCATCTCCAAGAATTTGTCCTCGAGTCGTTGAATTTGCTTTGCGAAACTCTCATACATGGTCTTCGAGTCTGACTCAACGGAGTGACTGGACGGCTTGCCATTCGGTTCGATATTCTGAATTCTTGCAAGACTAGCCTCGATTCGTTCCACTGCTGCTTTCATCTGGGTCATCTCCTCGATTCGTGTTGACATCTTATCGCTGTCTGCAATCAGCTTTGTGATGACCTTTTGCATGGCAGAATCGAGAGCAGCAGGATTTGGCGAGGTCGGCACTTTTGGACGTCCATTCTTAGATTTCTGAGCTTCATTTTGGTTGGTTTCACGAGTGCCAGCTGAATGTGAATTCGACTGGACATCAAATGCAAAAAGCTCATGACTATCCGGTGATTCACTAGCCTGTGCAGACGCCCCAAAGTAGTAATTTGTAGGGAGACTGATGTCAAAATTCTCGAAGCACAGCTCATCATTGTGGGTGACCTTGAATGAGTCTGAATTGTAGGACACCTTGATCTCATTGATCGAACCTAGGTTCCTGTACTTAAAGGAGCAACTACCGAATGCGTTCTTTTCTGCATCCGACTTAGCAATCTGCCGGTCGATTGTGAAAGGATTCCCACCACGACTTTCAAGCTTGCCAAATGATATCGTTCGATCGTTCAGATGTCCACGGAGCACCCCTGAACCATCGGACTCAGTGGTCAGAAAGAGGCCGAGCCCTTCCCACTGATCCTTGGAACCGTATATTGGCCCACCTTGACCTCGTTCTAGAATTATGAGCACAAGACTAAATGTGAAGGGAGAGGACTATTAATACCTGCTGTATACCAAATTGCCATTCCTTTTCCTCCATGTTCAGGCCCGTTGACTCGAAAGCTCACAGATAATGACCATTCTTTCAATGTATTCTGTGATTGAGCCCAAATTGCTCCTGCCTGGGAGGTCACAGGGGGATTCAATATAGCTTGATCTGTGAATGCTTTTGCTGATCCGAATGTATCATAAGAAAGGAAGGACGCAACAGCTGCCGTCACCTGCATAGCCTGCAAACAGCTCAGGAACACAAGCATCTCGAACAATGGCACTTGTCCCAAGCGTTTGACGAGATATGCAGAAGTCTCTGATTAGGCGCGTGAGCACAATAGTCGCTGTCAATCCGCGACCTCACTGAAATAGAAATCCCACCATGTTGGATGTTCGCCGCGAGATCCGAGGAGAACGATATCTGAACATCCTTACGCAGAGTTCATGAAGCCAAGCATTTCATAGTTGCTGCATAATCTGAAGGACAAGTGTTTCCCAGGCTTTGCACACTGAAGATAGGTAATCGCTGTTGTTCGTGACTTGGCTTCTGCTGGCGTCACAACGATAGAGGATGTTCAGAGGACCAGCGACCAAATCACTCCACTCGTCCCGCTCGTGTTGTCTGCAGATACGCAATGCCTCCAGGACATCGAAGCAGAGGCATACACCGGACGAAGTCAATCAGATGACAGTAGCTCAAGCCCTACCATTTCTCAGAGCTTCGGAAGCTGCATATAGTTCAAAGGCACTACACTTAGCGATCCGGCTGAAATGCGACAAGCAAGCCGTGCCGATTCGTGGTTCAATAGCACTACCGAAGCAATTGCCGTCAAAGACCAAGATCGCCGTTTTTGCACGCGGGCAAGATGCCATTGAAGCAAAAGAGGCAGGTGCCTACGTTGTTGGTGCTGAGGACCTCGTCAAGAGAGTGAACGAGGGCCTCATAGATTTCGACAAGTGCTTGGCTACACCAGAGTGCGTCCCTCTGATCTCCAAGCTAGCCAGGGTCCTTGGACCGAAAGGACTCATGCCAAATGCGAAGCGAGGCACAGTCGTGAAGAATGTCGCCGCTGCCATTCTTGCAGCAGATCGCAATCTCGACTTCAGGCAGCGATCTGGAGATGTTGTCCGAATGCCCGTAGCACGTACCAATTTCACCGATGACGAAATTCGAAGAAATGTCGAGGCTGTCGTCAAGAAGGTGACAGAACTGGGTGCACGGTCTGGCACAGGTAGCAAAGGAATTAGCACGATCGATCAAGTCGTCTTCAGCTCTACACACGGACCAGGAATCCCTCTAATTCTTGAGGCCTCGATCTAGGCATACTGATCATCACCAATTGGTCGGGGCCCTATAGTAGCATGACCACAAGTCACAATCATCTTTTAGAAGCACGAGCAAATCTTCAGCAGCATTGATGCATTTACTCTCATTTCTTGGCAAATCTGGCTTCTGCAGCTCGTGCCCTTCTTTCACGTTCTATCTTCTGCTTCATATCTGGTGCCATTCCATTCAGATTTGTGATTGATGATCCTCCAAGGACGCCCATAGCTAGTGACCGGCCAGGTCCTCTCTTGCGTGTCGCTTCCTTTAGTTCTGCTTCTCTTGCTTGTTCTGCTTCCTCATGCAACCGTAACGTCTCGAGTACCCGTCTCTGAGATTCCAAGGCGTCCTCTGCGGCTTTCAGTTCCTTGTCAAATGCTAGCTTGGCTTTGACTTGGTCGGCTGTGAGAGCTGCTGGTATTCTTGCAACATCCCAATCCCATTTAAGCTCATTGCCGTGTATACCTCTCCACAACCGAAATGCATCTCGAGTTGTTTTCGACCCGGCAACTTCGAAAGGAGTTTGGTCTGTAGCATTTAAGACACATGGGTCGCATTGTTCATCCAGGAGGTAGGGCACTGTGTGATAAGCATCAGCAGCAGAGGCATAGTGAAGCAGTGTCGGGGTATGTCTGAAAGTCTTCGTCGGTTCCATGCGAAAGCTTTTGACATCAATATGGCACCCGGTCACATATTGTCTAAGTTTTGGGACTTTATCACGCTTAATCATGCCTATCAGAACTGCTGATTGTGCTGCAATCGCAGCATCAACTTTTTGTTCAGGGACATCGATTGGTCTGTTCGGGACGACTTTTGTGCTTGCTTCAGATTCGACATCCTCGACCTCAATCGTGCCAGTTTGTAGTCGTGTCAGGATATGAAAACTTCGAATGATTTCTGCTTGTGTAGCTCGTCGTGTATTTATGGGAAATCCCCGT
Source organism: Taphrina sp. SM11 (assembly GCA_004000165.1). NCBI lineage: Eukaryota > Fungi > Ascomycota > Taphrinomycetes > Taphrinales > Taphrinaceae > Taphrina > Taphrina sp. SM11. Next base: position 399,826 of record RHDT01000277.1, on the reverse strand, counting down.
ACTCTTGCATCATGTTTGTCAATACCATTATCATAAATCAATTTGCGACTAGAGGGGCCACTAGCACGTACGAGAATGATCTCACATTGATCCAGTGTGCTTTTCCACTCTGCTAAAAGGTTGCGGACATCATCGGCTAAGGCGATCTCATTGTATCTTCGAATTTGTGCACCAGCTGACTGTGCAGCTCCTTTCGCATTGTCATTTGAGGATTGTGCTCCGCCCTGCTTCCTCCTTGTTGTATACCTATGGAAGCCTTTAGATGCTTTGATAGAGCATTTGGACAGCGTTGAATCGGTCAAGGAGATGATAGTGCCTTGGAAATGCCCACCACCGACCATGAACATCGCAATAGAACGTTCAGCATGCTCCCGGGACTGATTCTGTAGGGACCATAAGGTACTTTCTGAGCTTGGAAGCATCGTAGAGTACACTCCGACCTTTTCTCTTGGAAGTAGTAGGCTTGAGGTAAACCAGGTGATGGGTGAGCCAGGAAGTGGTTTTATGACATCTTCGTGGGAATTGAGGTTGGTTGACTCGCCAGCATTTTCGAGAGTATCGGTGGCGAGTTTGTTTTCATCTGCCTCATCATCGCTTTCGTCCTCCGACTCAGATGAGGATGGCACAGATTCTGGAGCAGCATGACCCTCTGACACATTTCTGGTAGCGATCGGCTTCAGGGATTTTAACAAGGTCTCTGGGATGTTGTATATCGAGATCGGGCTCTTGAAGGACATTGTCGTGCCTCTTGATTCTTACGTGGCAGCCGAACAACGCGAATTTAAATGTGTGTAATAGCCTACTTCATGAAAAGAATGGCACTGTATACACTGATACACAAGAGAAATCGCCAAGATTTCGCAGAGATTGACCACTCACACGCCGACTAGATATCTCCCAATGATACAGTCCTATTCAGATAAGTCTTATGGCTACATAGGTGTGTCGTTCTTCCTGAATCACCCTGGAGTGTGCCCCTGGCTGACATTTTCTCCAACAATCAGCCGCGCAGCCCACTAAAGCCACGTACGCACGTCGTCGTCGGCGCGATGTGCAGTGTAGGCGTAGTCAAACCATAGAAACCTAGAAGCCTGACAAGTGCATTGTTCTTCTCTTCGACTCCACTCTTCACGATTCTGTCAATCGAGCTTGCTACTTTACGAACAACTCAATTGGTGGCAACACACGAGAGCTCGATTTTGAGGGATTCCCCGGGGCAGGAGAACTCTAAGCGAAGGAAGAAATACCTTGTCCAACATAAGGATGCTATCGCTGAGCCGGCAATTCGTAGGACACGAACAAGATATCAAATCTGTCGCTACACAGGCAAACACAATATACTCGTGCTCTCGTGACGGCACTGTTAGAGAATGGACCATTGGCAGTGGCTCTACCACGGAGAAGCAGCAATACCGATCACACAAAGGGTTCATCAATGCTATAGCATATCATGAAGGTAATATCATTTCAGGAGGTCAGGACTCTTGCATCAACGTCACCAAGGAGGGTGTCACACAGCCGGAGTATACGCTTGTAGGTCATACAGGGAATGTCTGTGCTCTAGATGTCTCAGATACCGGTATGATTGCAAGTGGGAGCTGGGATGGTACAGCGAAGGTTTGGAAAGATGGAAAATGTCTTCACACGATGGAGGGTCATGAAGGTGCAGTGTGGGCAGTCTTATGGACACCACATGGTATATTGACCGGCGGAGCTGATCGGACGATACGACTCTGGAAGGACGGTGTGCAGATCAAGAACTTTGAAGCTGGCAAGGACTGTGTACGTGCCTTATCCTTACACCCTCTCGGCTTTGCATCAGCTGGCAATGATGCTGTGATCAGAATTCACACGTTTGAGGGAGATGTGGTACACCAATTGGAAGGCCATGAGTCATTCATCTATGCCTTAGCGGTAGCGCCTGACGAGCGCATCTTCTCCACGGGTGAAGACCGCACTCTACGCGTCTGGCAGAATGGGTCCCTAGCTCAGACCATAGTTCATCCAGCAGTTTCTGTATGGTGCTTAGCTATCATGCAAAACGGGGATGTGATCACAGGTGCCTCAGACTCTATTGTCCGAGTTTTCACAAGCGAAAAGGACCGGACTGCCTCCACAGATCTTCTCAATGAGTTCGAGCAAAGTGTCGCAAATTCTGCTATCCCAGCGCAGTCCACATCTATCCCTAATAACCTGCCGGGTATCGAAGCCCTCGCCGGTCCTGGAGCCAAAGAGGGTGAGGTCAAGATGATCAGGACTTCCCCGGAAGTTGTTGAAGCCCATCAATGGTCTGGGGGCGTATGGACCAAGATTGGTGAAGTTGTTGGAGCCACTTCGAAAAAGGTCGAATATGAAGGTAAAGAATGGGACTTTGTTTTTGATGTCGATATTGCTGAAGGCGTACCCCCACTGAAGCTGCCTTATAATACGGATGAGAATCCTTATGAGGCTGCAAATCGATTCATCGCCAAGTACGAGCTCGATGTCGGATTCCAGGGGCAGATTGTCAAGTTTATAGAAACCAACACGGGCGGCATACCTCTAGGGGTCCCCAAGACACAGACACCACCAGGTCCAGAATTAAAAGCTCAAAGTGCGACTATTGTACCACAGAAAGAGTTCCTCTCCATGTTGGCTGGTAACCCGGACCCTATTCTACGAAAACTTCAATCACTTGTGACGGATGAAGATAAATTCTCTGGAATTCAAAATTTGAAGACAACAAGTCCATCGGCAAGCGAGATTCAGACTTTGGTAGGATTATTGGGAGATTTACCTCGAGAGTCGAGGTTCCCTGTGCTTGATCTGCTGCGTCTCAGCGTTGTGAAGACTCCGGCTAATGCCGTAAACTTGGAAGATTTGCTCACCGCAGTATTGCAAGTATCAGAGTTTCAGGCAGACACACAAAATGACAAGACGAGGGAGACAAATATCATGCTCTCCCTTCGATGTCTGACCAATTTGTATGCTACGCCAGGTGGCATCAAGGTGCTGAGTCCTAGGGCAGAAGGCATACAGGAGCAAATCTCCGGCATACATTATCCGGCGAATCGCAATCTGAGTCTTGCTCAAGCGACATATCTCCTGAATGCATCGGTCCTGGCACATCGAGAATCTTCCACAACACAAGCAATCAATCTGCTCGAATGTCTATTGAGACTCATAGGGTCTACCAAAGATAGCGAGACTGCTTTCCGATCACTGATTGCTTTCGGAACCTTGTTGCATATCTCAGAGGACGTCATTGAAGCTGCCAGGGATGTATTTGACGCAGCGACTACACTACGAGCGGTGGACGAGATTCAAGATCAGAGAATCAAGGAAGTGCTTTGCGAAATTCGATCACTTTTGAAGTGATTCTGACAACAAAATACATCTAAATCTCTATGACGAATAGGAAGTAGTCGTAGGGACAGACGGAAAAAGAACAGTGCATGACCACCGCATCACAAAGAACAATTAGAGTTTTGCGTCATCCTGAACATCGCCAATCTTGAGCTTCATGTACTTTTTCAAGATCTTGTCATTGTGATATCTGTTCCTCGTCAGTTCATTGGTGAGCGAGTTTTGCCTGCCACTGGAAACGTTACTTTTGAAATTGCTTCGTCGCGTCCTTTCCACAATTTCGAATCAAGATCTTTTTACCACCGGGATGCGAGTCGGCCTAGATGTTTCAGCTGGCGGATTCCGAGGTGTCCTTCGACTCCGAGGCAGAGGGAGGGGAGACCAATGGCAACGGGCAGAGACTTACAAATTCCGAGACGTCAAAGACTTGTGCTTCGACAATCACCCACGCGTTCTTGTCCTCCTTGTGTTTGGCGACTATTCAGACACGTTTCAGTCTCTCAACTAGTGGATGGAGAATGAAGGAGAAGCGCACTCACCCTCGCTCGCCAGAATCTTCTTGCTCATGATTTTCGCAGGGAAATTGGGAGGTCTGGAGCCCTTTTTATCGCTTCGATGCGCTGGAGAACGAGTATGCAAGCACTGAAGAGCAGCGCTCGAGTACTGGGAAGATAAACATGGTGGGTCAGCAAGAGGATTCGAATCGGCCCTCCTCGGATTTCGTTGCTCGTGTGGGGGAAAAAGAAAACTGGGGATTCGCTGCCGAAATTGCGGGGAGAAATGGACTTGCTCCAATTGACGGTTGCGGAGTGATTCCAATGGTACTTTGAGTCTTGTGAGGAAAATGCATACATGTCGATTCATCTACTCTACGCCTGTACGAAAGAATGCTAAATTATCACGATGTGCAACGTATTCCGTGTCGGAGTATCCCAAGAGAGCTTCCAATTCGTTGCTCTGGTGACCTTTTATGCGGTCGACCTCGGTCGAGCTGTAATTCGTCAGAGCACGTCCAATCTCGCGCAGCTGCCCAGTCTCTGCCTCCTTGACACAGAGAGATACTGCTTGTTGTGAAGCAAAATGTCCTTCGACACTGACAATTCCTGCAGGTAAGAGGCCTGCTTTGTCTCGCCGCGTCAATGCTCTGAAGGCTCCTGTGTCGATCACGATGGAACCCTCGACATGTAGGCCGTGAAGGAGCCAGATGTGCCGGTCACGGACAGGACGATCCGAGGGCAGGAAGCGCGTATGTAAGGGTAATCGGGGGCTGATACTCGTATTTTGGAGATGTGCCGTGACGGAAGCGACAGAGACTGGCTCTGCTGAACTCTTTTTATGTGGTGTATTTGCTTGTGATATGGATGACAGGCCAGTGACAATTCTGGGAATGTTGCTCGGAATGGAACCTCTCGTGATGACTGTCGTCACGCCCGCGCTCGTCGCCAGCTTGGCGGCGACAATCTTCGTGTACATGCCTCCCGTGCCCACGGCACTACCTGCACTACTCACATCCGCTGTGAGAGTCGAAAAGTCGGCAACAATTTCGATTGGAACCGCCTCGGGATTCGTACGAGGATTGTCTGTATACAAGCAATCGACATCTGTCATTAGGAAGAGATAGTCAGCAGAGACCATTGCTGCCGTTATCGCGCTCAATGTATCATTGTCTCCGAACTTGATTTCGCTGACGGCGAGGGTGTCATTCTCGTTGACGATCGGTATGACCCCCATGTTGAGCAACTCTGCCAAGGTGTTTTTGGCATTGAGATATTGAGATCTGTCGGCAATGTCATTCCGAGTCAGGAGTATTTGAGCCACAGGTTGTCTCAATTGTTGAAACAATTCGTCCCAAAGTGCAATCAGCCGGCACTGACCTATCGCAGCTATCGCTTGAATTGTAGCCAGATGTTTTGGCTTCTTAGGCAGATCCAAACGTCTCAAGCCCATCGCTATTCCTCCAGAGGAGACGATGACGACTCGATGTCCATCTCTCCTCAGCCGTGTCGCCGTCTCGATCACGAGGGAGAGATTGGAGATGAGGGGCTCGTGGGAGACTTCATCGCAGATGGATGATGTTCCAAGCTTGATGACGATTGTCTTGCCAGCCTTCATTATCTCTTTGCGTTCCGAGTCGCAATGCCGTACCTATTTCATGCTTCTCTCTTCCCGATATCCTGAGTCATGCTCGTCCTGACTATGATTGTCGAAGCACTTCTTCAACGATGAGCACTTCATAGAACCAAGTTGGAGCCGCTCAAATTTCCGGCCTGGGCTCCTCCATAAATTTCCAAGTATTATTTCTAAATGTCAAGTCTAGTGAATTGATGTGCGTCTGGCAAGATAGAGTGTCCTGAGGTGGTGCTCATGGTCGAGTCACGGACGCAAGCAGATCCGCTTGCGGAATACAATGCCCTGTCGGCCTTTGACCAGTGGCTCGTCTCCATGAACTGTCAATTCGGCCGTGCGACTCGGGACCAGATGGTCCAATATCAAGCATATCGGGACGACAAGTTTCGGCAACCAATGATTGATCGATGTGAAAACACGAGGGCTTTCTTGATGCAAGCATCTCCAGGAGTTACTTTCATGCTCAATGAATTGAAGAAGATTGGCTGCGAAATGACCATCAAGGAGATCTCATGCGAGCCTTGTATCTCACAAAAAGGAGGATTTCAACCAGGCAAAGGCGTAAAGATCTGTAGCAATCAAGTAGTGCAGACTGGCGAAGTCGAAAAGACTCTTGTACATGAGCTCATTCACGCATTCGATCACTGCCGATTCAAGGTCGATTGGAGCGACACTAAACACCATGCATGCTCGGAGATTCGAGCTGCAAGTCTCAGCGGCGAGTGCGGCTGGTGGAGGGAGTACAAGGCTGGCAATACTGGACTAACGAATATCGCAAAACACCACCAAGATTGTGTCAGGCGTCGAGCTGCTCGTAGTGTTGCTGCGAATCCCAAGGTTAAGAGCAAAGAGGAAGCAGAGTTTCTCGTCAATACTGTCTTTGATTCCTGTTTCCGAGACACGAGACCGTTCGAGCGAATGTATTAAAGAGCTCATGCCCAAAATTTCTTCGATTCTCCAGGACACAAGCTTCCCAGGGCCGTAGGGTTCCTTTGAACGATCCCAACCAGGCAATGGCTTCTGTTTTCACTTGCCTGTGTCTCAGCTGTCTGTCCTATTCTCGGAATTTCGAGGCTTGCTAGTGACACTCACGCGCTGCACCGCGAAGATCAATAAGGCTTGACATTATTCTGCAAAAGAACTCGTTGTCATTCTGATTCTCTTTCGGGCATCACTATGGAAGTTGTTTCCAAAGTCAGCCTGTCTACATATGCTAGTACTTCAGCGCAAACTACAAAATTTCTCGCGCAAGAGACGGCACATTGCCTGTCTCAAGGCAGAGTCATCTAAAAATCTGCCACTCTAGGTAGATATGTCGATGCCGAAGTGATCTATGATATCGACTTCGTACCATATCTACAAATCTATAATTACTCTCTACTTCAAGAGCAGGTTGATAATCAACTCATAATCATGAGCTGTGCCTAGCAGTTCCTTGATCTTGATATGTTCATTGTCTCCATGGGCCAGAAGGATGGAGCCAGGTCCAAAGAGATATCGCTTGCCGCGAGCCACCCCACGAGACAGGTTTGGTACATCCGTGGAATATCTGTTTGCCTTTAGTCACTCTTTTCTCGCTTAGAACACTTGAGGAAAGCAAGCTTACTTGACGACAATTTCCTCGAATTTTGTGCCATCGATGGAATCGAGTACCGTGGGAACAGCGGCCTGCTGAATCTCATAGGATGAATCTGGATTGGTAGCGACAGAGTCTCTGAGAAACGTCAAGATTCCGTCCAAATCCCTCGTGACACGGATGGAGAGTTGAGCTGATGCGGACGCAGCGACGACATTGGCAGCTACGCCGCCCTCAATGTTACCTATATTGAATGTGGTGTTGCCCAAGAGCTCATCTACTGGCCAGTCGTGCGTACTGAACTGATAGAGTAGCTTGACCAGCTTCTCCGTGGCCGAAGAGCCCAACTCTGGATAGCCAGAGTGAGATGCTTTGCCACTGCAGCTCACGTTGAACATGACCATGCCTTTGTGACCTACAGCGACCTTGTTCTCTGTCGGTTCGCCAAACAGGACCTGATCCCAGTGTCGCCCTTCCTCGACCATCGTCTTCGAGAAGGCTTTCATGCCGTCCTATCCAATCAGTATTGCATGCCTTTGGCCTGAACTGTTTCCGGAGCATCGACTTACTCCCGCAGTCTCCTCTCCCACGACATACAAGAGCGCGACATCGTCCGCAGAGATCATATCCTTCTTCACCAGTCTTCTGATTGCTTCAATCTGTGTTGCGACGGATGCCTTGGCATCGGCACTGCCTCGTCCCCAAATGGCATCATCGTGAATGGAGTATGGTATATAGGGTGGCACGGTATCGATATGACTGGTCACAAGCAATTTCGTATGGTTGGATTTGCCTGGCCAGGCGAGGACATTCGATCTACCTTTGTCTCCATTGGTAGGGAAGAGTTGAACTTTCCAATCAATCTCCTTGAAATAATGTACCAGGAAATCAGCTGCATTCTTTTCGAGATGCTGAGATGTGCTCTCTGCTTTGATCAGATCTCTATGAAGCTTCAATAGTCGTCGGTCATCCGATGAAAGATGTGAGAGGGCATCGATTTCTTCGTTCCAGTCCTGCTCTGGCCGTGAGAGCAAAAGTTGCGAACCAACGGCCACGCCGAAGAACAGACTGACCAGAAGCCTGCCACACAGCATCGATCAAGAAGCAGTAAGATATGTATGATACAAACTCGTTGCTAATTCTTCTACGAGGAGGAAAAAGTCTGATGCACGTCATCCTTATCAGAGCACTTTTCTGCTCGAGGAAAATTGCCCGACTTGCAAACAGATCGCGGGGAGCCGGTCGGCAGCACGAGCTACTACAAGACGACCAAGTTCCTATCTTCTACATCGGCATGAGGAATTACTGTCAAAAGTGAGCTGGGATGTGGGTAAGATAGTCTGTACGATTGCCTGACGCTAAATCCTCATTTCTACACATCATGGACTGTATTGCAAAATTGACCCGGGCACTTGGACTACTCTATACAGGCTAACACTTGCATCTCGCTGAGAATGTCGCTTTTCTCATGAGTTCCTCCTCCAAGAAACCTGCTCACGAGAAGCATCTAATTGCTCGTCCGCTTGACGAATGTTTCTCGGTGCTTGAGAATCCACGGATGATTCTGTACCTGATCAAGTGGTAGACGCTTGTCTGGGTTATGTTGGAGCAGCTGTCATTGTTAGCTCTTGTCCTGTGTCGTAGTGCATTGAGTCTTACCCTCGTGATGAGATCCTTGGCTTCTGCACTCACATAATCTGGAATTTTCAAGTCTACCTTTGCTATCCTTCGATAGGTCGCGGCATGTCCACTCATGTCCTCAAAAGGAGGATTACCGATGATGAACTCGTAGCACAAAACACCTAAAGACCAGAGATCTACTTTTTCGTTGTGATCTCTGCCTTCCACCATTTCCGGTGGTAGGTAGTCGAGCGTACCACACAAGGTCGCTCTCCTGGTGTTCGGGGCATGTACAGACCAGCCGAAGTCACTAATCTTGAGAAGGCCGTTAAGGTCCAGTAATATGTTTTCGGGCTTGATGTCTCTGTGAATCACATGCTTCTTGTGTAGATAGAGGAGCCCGGCTGCCATTTGCGAGATATAATCGGCACTACGACTTTCACTGAATCTTCCCTTCTTCCGAAGATGCTTGTAGAGCTCGCCCTGGCCAGCAAATTCGATAATCAGGAATATTCTTTCTTTGTCGTAGAAATGACCATACAGCCGTAGGATATTCGGATGTCGTAGATTGCTTTGAATCTCGATTTCGCGCCGTACCTGCTTCTCAACTTTCGACTGCATTAGCTCGGACTTTTGCAGCATCTTGAGTGCACAGATGAACCCTGTCCGCTTCTCCTGGGCGAGGTAAACACGTCCGAATTTGCCCTTTCCAAGTGGTCTGCCAATTTCAAACATCGACAGATGCCATTCCACGGGGTCTGCTGGTGCCTTTGGAATCGACTCCTCGGTAGACTTCCTATCAGACCGATCCGGCGCAGATGATAATCGCCATTGATGCGACGAAATTGCTATAGCTTTATTTGATGTTTGATTGTGTACCGCCAATTTTAGCAATGGCAAACGATTTGTCGACTGGGTCGATTTCTTGACATTGGTTGTGTTCTGTGAGGACTCTGCAAGTACTTTGTTCTCAGAGACAGACAGTCGCGATAGTGATGTGGTGATGTCCATGTTGGACATGTGAATCCCTCGCTATATGGTGTTTGCAGCACGGTACAAACTTCTCCAAGTTCGTGTACAGCACAAAGAAGGGCCTCTAATCTGGTCTCTTTGAGCCTTCACTATGTGCTCGAGGTGCTTTTCTGAGGTGTAGTGCGTCCTAGCAGTATAGCCTGCGAAATCAATCTTGAGTAGGTAGTAGCGATCTCTCGGCAGGCGAATTTCTGTTTTGAAGTTTTGACTCACGTGCCGGATATTTCGTTGCCATTCTTGTTTGGCCCCCACAAAGTGTCATCGGCTTCAGAGTCAGGCTTGACGATGTGGAGGATGCCTGATTCACCTTCACGATCTACGTAAATCAGGACGCGGCAAACTATGCTTGTGAACTGAGACTTCAGTGCAACTTCTTTCCCGCCAGCTCACGGTGCTATGGTGTAAGCTACCTTAAACAAATATTCTCTCACAACAGGTATTCGCACGCTTGATCGCATGTGCAGTGACCTGCTATGTGTTTCTGGTTGAGATTGACAACTTATGGTCTTGTTGATCCCCTATGGCAGGTTAATCTGGACCATGTGAGAACAAAGTACTAATGCAGCTTCCACTCCAGGTCCGCTGTCAAATTTGCTGAATGTCTTTATCTTCGTGGAGATTTCGTAAAATGTGGGAACAAACAAGTTGGCACTCAGTGGTGTAGCGAGTATCAAAACAAATTTGAGCACTGGGCAGTGCAATGATCCTACCGTCAATAGAAGAAATCACTGGTAGCGTGAATCTCCTGTGCCCAGGAGCTTTGCGGAGCAAATCTCGCAACTTGTCCAATTGATTCTGCTCTTGTGCAAGAGCACGCAATTCTGCCATGTCGGACTTGCGAAGATTCCGTAGTACTGCCTCGCCTGTAGGACCCTTCACGCGAATCCAGTATCGATTGTCAAATAGATGCCATGCAGCAGTACTCTTTGAGTATGCTTCGAAAATGCAAACATCGCACTCCTGCTGTTCCGCACGATTGAATGGTTGTCTGTATATTTGACAGATATCCTGACGAGACGATATCAAGAGCCCTGCCACAGATGCCGTCTTTTGTATATTGGGTGGATTTTGAGAGAAGATTTCTCCTTGCTGGAGGAGATTGAGCACGACAGATCGCGAAACCTTGGTGCTTGGAGAGAACATTTCGCACAAGAGCTCTAAGAGGCGTGCCTGACTTTCGGTGCTATTAACAGCATCTCTGAGCGGCTTGACATCTATAATAACGGAACAGGTAACTTTACAGACACTAACCAAAACTCTTTTCAGCAAGGCAGTAACGTCTTTCTCGAGACTTAGTCGATGTTGAAGCAGGGAGTCTGCCAAGCTCAAGAGTGAAATTTTCTGAATAGCTCTAGGTAGCTGATGTGAGTTTAGAAGAATGTGCCGTATGGTATTGCGCGGTGTGAGTCTGACATCACGATTGCTCACGTCTTCATACCAAGTCATCTTCCGTTCCTCACATGTTCTGATCAACTGTTCTTTGTCGATGCTCAGCAGAGGTCGATGCAGTTGTATCTGAGCGACTCCTGCCATGCTTCTCGAGAGCGGGTTTGGTGCAACCGGCAGCATTCCAACTAGACCTTGCCATCGACTTCCATTCAGAAGACGCATCAGCAAAGTCTCTGCTTGGTCATCAGCGTGGTGGGCCAGATACAGAATTCTCGCACCATGCTCGAGACACGCATTATTCAAGATGGTATATCTTGCTATACGAGCATGCTTTTCGATGCCTTGACTAGGCAAATTATTCAGTGTCAATATCTCATTGTGAATGCCAAGGTTTCGAAGTGTGCTTTGCACCTGGAGAGCCTCTGTACCGCTCTCTGCACGAAGATTATGATTGACGGTAAATGTGAAAAGAGGCCATCCGGCCTCATCTGCAACGTCCTTTATGAGGCTTACCAGTGCCATACTGTCAACTCCGCCAGAGACAGCCACTGCTCTTGGACCATTCTGACTTGCTGCAGGAATCAACAATTTCTTGAAGTCCGCCGTTGTAAGCGACCTCCGCATGATCGATTCATAAGCTCATGCTTCGCATCGTATCGGCGACAGTACAAGACAGTGCTAGCAAATCATGTATTGTGCTCCGTAATGCATAGCAAGGTTGGCTGGCAAGTTGGATTTGATTGCCTGAGGAAATACCATCAGACCAGAGCGGTGTTCAAGGGAAGAGCTTAGGCATGACAAGTCCATGGAAGCATCATAAATTCAGATGATGAATGGACCGTGGATGCATCAATCAAGAAACATGGATTGTGGAGTAAAAGAATGGAGAATTTTGGTAAAGGCGCAAACGGTGTGCACAGTCAAAATGACGCATTCAGACGGAGAATGCGATAATCTACGCGGACGATTATGCTAAGGCCCTGAAGGGACCCCTGATTCTGCTTCGACAAGGCCTAGACATTAAGAATCCGGTGGCATATGTGTAAACATGATTGTTCATGTTTCCCTGCACCATGGTGTAAAGAGCTTTAGCCAAATGAACCACTGACTGAATTTCTTGTCTTGCTACTGTCAACACATGAATCCAGTCCAGTATACAGGTCGATCAGTGGATTGTTCTCTGAGACTTTCAAGTAGTATGAAAATTGTCCTTACTCCATGTGTAATCGATATCTGCGAGTTGCCACTGTATGCTATCACGAATGGAGAATATCCTTTTGTTCTTCTCTTCAGTATCACGGCATTTCTTACCCTCGAAAGACTGAGACATGAAACGGACTACGGCTGTCCTGGATTGAGTCATCTCATCGCCCCTGAATGCATACTTGAATTGACCTCTGATTTCGACATCGACGGCTATTCGCAAGCCCGATTCAGCTTGCAACGCTAGTGGAGTATCTTGACCTTCGGTCTGAACAATACTCGTGAATGGAAGCTGAAGAAACAGAGTCTTGGATCGAGGGTCATGAGTATCCTTCGACTTGAGCAATCCTCCAAATTTACCAGTACTCAGAGCGAAGACTTCTGGTGGACCTATAAAGACCCAAGCATCACGAATAGTGATGGAGCCATCCTTTGCCAGCGAGATTGAGGCACCATCCTCAAGATTGGACGGTCTGGAGGCTGAACCTAAGTGACTATACAGAAATCGTGAGAACTCGGGAGTCAGGAGTTCTGTGGTATCTTCTCCGACACGTAAGCGTCTGAGAAATTCCTCAAACGCTAGTAAAGAGCCATTCATGAACTTCTCTGGAAACGTAGTTCTTGTAAGTAACCTATTCTCATCAGACTATAGCTTGGAATTTGGGAGAATAGATTACATTGAGATCCAACCGACGTTGATTGCTCGGTTGATTGCTGGAAACCGAACTGGAATCGACATCACTTGTATGTACAAGCGATCCCATAAGGACTTCGGATTGGCTGTGATCGTTGGAGGCAAAACCACAGGACTGCTGTCCGGTGGCAAGGGCAGAGAGGGCCATAAAAATGGGAAAGGCGGTCTCCCAGGCTCACCCTGGTCTTGAACTGAACTCGTCGTCGAGGAGCATCTTTTGTCATAACGTTTTGCAAGTATGTAGTATGTTGCCGAATGTGGAATTGTGCGGGTCAAAGAATCACGCAGTTGCCGTCGTCCATGACCGAGACTTCGTGACACGTATACCCTCGGAATAAGCATTAGTCTATGTCGATACACCTTGTGTCATTCACTGATATTCCGAAAATCCGTATTATCACGGTGGCTCAAGTGGAGCGTGATTCAAGCTGAGGAGTAACTTTGTCCGTCTCAAACAATCAACTGAGACCAGATGGAAGCGAGGATCAGGTTGCCCAACTGCCTTGCTCAGCTGTCTCTATGCAAATGCTCTTCTGCTTTTGGCCTCGTCCTTTTTCGGATGAGACGCTAAGGAGACGCTCACGACATGCGGAGATTCCGACTATGCGTTCAGATTCATGTGCTGATCAGTTGAGGGGCCGATCACTTTCGAAGTGCGATGGCCAATTGTGGATGTATCGTAGTCCCTCTGGTCTCAGAAGAGTCTCAGATCTCTTCAACTATGAAGTTTGGTCACTACTAGGTCACTACTAGAATTACTCTTACAGTAACATCAAGGGATGTTGTGGTCCGCATAATCACACTGAATCCTGGTTCTATCGATTCATTCTTCGTGCAGGTAAACAAACTCATGTCGAGATGGCTACTTCTGAGGCCGATATCTGGGGAACACTTCTGAGTTCTGTTGATTCTTCAACAAGCAAATCACTTCCAGGCAAAAGTCTGCTCGTTCTCGGTATGCGAGATGTTGCATTGTTGTCCAACGCTAATTGACTCATCAAGGTGGGCGAGCTGCTGGCTCCCTCCAATTTGTGAATGGACTCCAAAGTCAATGCAAGTTCAATGCGAAGAGGAGCAAAAAATCACAGCCTCCGTACGCACCGGATCTGCCTACCAATTACACCTATGCGGATGTTGAGGATCCTGAAACTGAGGGTATGCCTCAATTTCATTGCTTTGAGCCTCAATTAACAGCGAAGACGTGCTCGGACGAATAAGCATATTGGCGGTACCTGAATATGACCCTGATTGCTTTCCTGCGGTTGAGGACTACCTAAGTTTGCAGCCAATAGGCGACTGTTCGGTTTCGATACTGCTTGATTGGAACCAGCCGAAGTCTTGGCTTGCGGAGTTTTGTGCCTGGATCAAAATGTTACAAGACACATTAGCACGTCTGAAAGTCAACAAGCCTGAGGTAGAACATGATCTCGGAAATCAAATGAAGAATTGGGAGGTAAAGCTGAGGACATTTTCTGAAATACCTAGAATATTCTCGGCAGCGAATCCCGACAACGATCCTGCCTTTACATTACCCTTAGAAGAGGGACAATTCGATCTTCCACTAGGGCTGCCGCTATATTGTATTGCTCAAAATGTAATAGCAGACTCCCGTAAATGGAGCGCGCTTATCAGACTAGGCTCAAAACATGCAACAATTGGAACAAGACCACGGTTTTCGTGATGAACACTTTGACTTTGTTCAACAAGTTCTGAGAACAATCATTTTGAGGCACGGGGGCACGCTCATATATACTTCCGATGAACATTCGCAGTCTTTGGGATTACCTTTACGCACCATACTTCAACAACAACTGCCTATAGTGTACAAAGAATTGAGCTTAGATGCTAAATTAGACCCTGCCAACACAATCATCAGAGATTCAGTCTATATACCTGCTGGCTGGGACACCTGGGGAAAGATTCGAGTTCTGCGAGAAGGGTTTGACAGTGAGTCTATTGCGCGTGGATGGGACCATGACCTAGCATCGATACAGAAATCCAACGACTCGGAGGCAGTCAACAGTACGATCACTTTATACGAAGAAGTTGTCACTCAGGCAAGCAGAGCGAAGAAAATTAGAATAGATGTACAGGTACCATTCGTCCCCGCAGTAGATCCTTCTGTGCTCCTCGAGGCCATAGAACAACGACAGTGGCAAGTTCGAGACTCCAATAGAAGTGGCTCGAACAGTCCAGAATTGTTAGTGAGGCAAGACCTCTTAGCACAGCAACCAGCGAGCACAGAGATGCGTTTACGGACTGAGCGTGACATAGACCGAACGATTCCGAATCCTCGGAGCATCAAAGATACGAATCAACGCTCGATTCTGCGTGGCCCTCCGAACGAAATGGCTGCGGGATTGAACAAGGACGGTGTCGATAAGGATGAATATGTTCAAGCATTCTTCCAGAACTTGTTGAGCAGAAATAATTCTGAACGAGGTTGATATTTCTAAGAATTCCTTGCCCTGAACAGACTAATGGCCGAGCTTGCAGTTGTTCATGTGATGAACCCAACCAGGTGGTAGAGATACAGGGTTTCTCCAGACCGGTCTGCCACGATCTGCGGTGAATGACTTGCAGGATGATGCGCAGACCATTAGAGTTGTTCTTCTAACGTCAATACCCTACGTTACGCCGGAGAAAATCGTAAGTCAGGTATGTGCTCAAGGTGAAGTCGCATCAGCTTCCTCCTTGCTCTTGCTTGAGCTTTGCCTCGGCCCTCTTATTCCTCCGCTCGACCATGTACAAATTTCGTGCTTCTTCGAGATCGTCTTCCCTCGTCCACTTGTGCATACAATCCACCATCCCCTTTTTTTGGACAGTGCATGCCCAAGCCATACTGACCGTTCGGTCTTTCGAACACCTGACAAAGTCCAAGATGAAAGTTTCGCATTTCTCAGCAGCTCGTTTCTGCATCAGTTTATGGACTGCCGTTTCTTCTCTGGGAGACAAGGTCTGCAGCATCGTCGGATTTCTTGTGATGTACGGACTCTGGAATACTGTAGATTCTTCTCGCTTGCTATCTCTCACAAAACAGGTTTACGTGTCTATAACAAGGGCAGCAACAAGAGAGTGACAACTTATCATTTGCAATGCTGAATGTGCGTAAGCCTTCCCCCACTGTCAGTGGCGTAGACACGTGCCGAATGAATATACAAGTATCGAAGCACGATAATCATGTAATGTCAGAGACAGACACGACTTGATCTCTGACAATTCAAAATTTGTAAAAGGAAGGTGACTTAAGGGGTTTTATACGGTAGCACTCTCATGTGAGGTTTTGAATGTCATTCGATCAGTTCTCTGGAGTGTCTGAAAGATGATGCAAGATCCGTTACCTCAAATTGACGAATTTTCCAGTCGTCTCCGTGCAGTCTCAATCATTGCAGCTGGCAAATTCGGTACCGTACCTTCTCCCAAAATATCAATGTCATAAGTCACAGGCCTCTCTGTGATGCCACTCCAAATATCTCCCGGCAAGGTATCACCATGCTGATGCACGAATTGATCGCGCTTCTCTCCCTCTTCGGAAGCTAAACGATGCAAGGTCTGATTTGTCTGTGCTAGCAGTGTAGCGATGGTTGCATCATACCTTGCCCGCCTGTCAACTTCCAAGAGCAGAGCATCATATGATACTGCGAAGCCACGATAGTGATTGGTCAAGCCTCTCAACTGTTGTCTGAGAACATCGAGTTTGTCTTGTGCGATATCTGTATCGTCGCGAACACTTACAAGGGTCTTGGCAAAAGAATCGATGTCGAAATCCTCAAAGGCACGAAAGGCAGCTTTAAGTGCTACCATGTCCAATCTACTGGTTGAGAGATGATTGTCCACGAGCTTAAAGTCGTCTTCGAGCTCAAGTGATCGCTCGTCGAGCTCTGTCAAGACATCTTCCAGTTGAGCAGCATCGTGCTCAACAACACTCTGGAGTTCTGCTATCTCGTCTGGTGGAAGTGACGATTCTTCCTTGAAGAGTGTGCAGGAATGATCATAGTGCTGTGAAAGCGATACAAGAAGATCGGCCATTTGATGCAAATGTTCTTCATGTAGTACCTTATATTCCGCGGAAACTTGAGAAAGGTTTTTTGAACTTGGTGAGTGCAACGCAGAAATGTCTTCTCTCGAAATACCCGTGACGCTTGGATCCTGTAGTTCCGGTGTTTGTGGTAGATTTGCTATTAGCATGTCCAATTTATGCACCTCGGAGGCAAGGCCTGCATTAGACAAGGTGAGAGTTTCTTGTAATTCTTGTATGTCATCAATCATTTGTCGTAATTGACCTCGCAATGCCTCGACAGCACTTGCATCAGCAAAGTCATACAAAGTTTTGCCCATTTCCGCTATCTCCGATTTGTGGCATTGAGATATCTTGCCATGCCCCAGTTCCTTGGCAATTTCGGTATGCCTCAGGATCTGTAGAGCCTGATTCAGATCACTATCATGAGCATCTAATTCGCCGAGAGTAGTTTCGAGGTCGCCCTTGCTTCGCTGTTCTTCAATATGGGCTTGGGATGAAATCTGCTGCAGTGTAAGAAGCTGTTGTCTCAAGGAATCCCGTAAATACGTCTGTTGCGAGTCCAGCTCGATCACAGATTCGAGCCCTTCCTCAGTCTGTCGAGCCCATTCGTGTGCCGTCTGGCACACGTCATTCGCTTTACCAAGCGCGCGCTTGGCAGCTGTGTAATGATCGTACATGAGCAGAAGGATTTCAAGATTCAGAATTCACCTGGACGTCTCTCATTCCTTCTGAGACTGCAGAGTCTTCAGGAACAGTGGTCAAAGTGCGATGCCAATCCGACAGACAGGCACACCGAGATAACGCACTGTTTTACTGGGGCTGCGAGCCAGTCACGCTATGACTCAATGCATGATTCTCTCCTTGGCTCGAAGCTCCAATTCCAATTTCAGTGACACAATCGTGCATGCAAGACTATTGCTGCCTGCTTGCTGCTCCAGCATTGGATAAACATCACTGCTGACAATTCAGCTTTTCACCACTCCACAGCATGAGATGAATCATGGCATGAAGACATCTGATACGAGATCGATATGGGTATGGCTCGTACTTGTAGCCACTGGACGCCAAAGCGGAAATGGCGCCATATTCGCCGCAAATTTGACGGGCGAAGGCAGCCAAACGCAACTGCCTCCTTCTGCCTGCTTCTGCCAACCCACTTCTGCTCACACCTCACACGTCTACACCCACCCTCCTCTGCTTGCTTGGGAGAATCACGCCAACCGAGCTGGAATCACACCTTGAAGAGCCAACCACGCAAGCACGCTGAAGGCACCATTGCTTGACATACGACGTCGCCACTTCAGATCGGCTGTGTCACGACTCTATCGGTATCGCATTCTTTCCCCACGTCTGGGCGGCCGCTAGCCATGGAAGATTCTCTGGGAACACCACATCCAGGACCAAGTAGTGCTCCTTTCGCGTCCTTCCTCGCTGAGAGTGGCCCGTCAGAGGTTGGCAGGGCAGTACGAGAAGGTGCGCGAGGGGGCAACGGGTTTTGCTATCGCCACGATCCCAAGGTGAGATTTACTTAAACTGATTTATCGACGATTGGCTCTTCTCTGGACTAGTGGCTGACAGCAATAGAACAACCATTGTAGAGCTCAGATGGCCAACGGAATACTGATGGAGAACATCCAGACTTCGCTCGAAGGGCTTCCAGAGGGGGACAAACAAGGAATTAGCCACATCTGGTCGCTTTTCTCAGCTGCAAACCCTTACAAGCGACAATTGATACTGCAGGGATTGCTCGCTCAATGTTGTTTTCCGCAGCTATCTTTTGTCGCTTCTTGCACACGCGATCTGATCAGGATCGATTACATCTCTGCACTGCCGACCGAAATCGGATTCAAGATACTCTCCTATCTGGATGCGAGCTCTTTGTGCAAGGCTGCCCAGGTCAGTAAGCGATGGGCAGAGCTTGCGAACGATGACGTGGTTTGGCACAGGATGTGTGAGCAACACATTGACAGGAAATGTACAAAATGTGGTTGGGGTTTACCTCTGCTAGAGCGCAAGAGACTTCGTGCTAGCAGGCACAAAATACAATTACGCACTGAACGGCTTGCTGCCGAATACGCCAGGTCCTACAATAATCCAGCTTCGCAAGACACGATTGTCGTTGGCCAAAAACGCCCTTTCGATCATACAGATGAGGAGGAAAACGAGATTGTCTCTAAACAGAGGTGTGTTACAATCAATGATTGTAATCCTGCCATGAGCACTCGTCCATGGAAAGATGTCTATTGTGAGAGACAGAAAATTGAAAGCAATTGGCGACGAGGTCGGTACACTTCGACTGTGCTCAAAGGGCACACTGATGGTGTGATGTGCGTCCAAGCCGACGAGAGTATTATTGCATCTGGTAGTTACGATACCAGCATCAAAATATGGGATCTGAATACTGGTGAAGCACTTCGGACATTGGCAGGCCACACCCGTGGAGTGAACGCTATTCAATTCGATGATACAAAGTTGATATCTGGGAGTATGGACAAAACATTGAAGATCTGGAACTACAGAACAGGCGAGTGTATTTCGACGCTTCGTGGACACGGCGAAGGAGTATTGTCGCTGCACTTTGATGACACTATCCTGGCCTCAGGAGGTGCAGACCAGACTGTTCGAGTCTGGAATTTTACTGATGGAACTTGTTCAATCTTGCGAGGTCATACTGGATGGATTAATGCTGTTCGTGTGCACTCAATTTGCAAAGTGCTATTTTCAGCTTCTGACGATACGACTATGAAGATGTGGAATCTGAAGGACCAAACGTGTCTCAGGACATTTTCTGGTCATGTAGGCCAGATTCAAGCTATCTGCCCAACACTCTTGTCCGTATCTGACGAAAGGCAATATCAAGAACAGCTTCAAAAGTGCCCAGAGGAATACTTCACATCATCCCTGGATGGCACCATCAAATGGTGGGATGTCAAGAGTGGTCAGTGCATCAAGACCTTGTTCGGCCATGTAGAAGGCATCTGGGGCTTAGCTGCCGATACTTTGCGCGTAGTTTCAGGCGCCCAAGATCGAACAGTCAAGGTCTGGGATCGAAACGATGGTCGTTGTGTGCTGTCACTCTCGGGTCATTCTGGCCCAGTCAATTGTATACAGCTCGGAGACAGCAAAATTATTAGTGGTTCGGATGATGGTCAGATTCGCATCTGGGACTTTGGACCTGCTTCGCCAAAAGTTCTATCGAATTGCAAGGATCCGACACACGAGCACCATCCTAGGCACCAGAATGTGTGTGATTCGAGTATTACCACAGAGCCACAGGATGCATCTGCTTCATGAATGATTTGAACGGCTGTATGGAAGATAGCGGAGCGTCTGGCACTTTATTTCTATTTCTTTTCAACAGGCTTGACACTTTCTAGTTTCGGCGACTGCAAATCCAATTTTATTCTTCAATTACGTTCTTTGTTTTTATGTAATTCTGTTTCTGGACGCATGTTGCTACTGCACGAGATAAAGTGTCATGCCAGAATTGTGAAGCGATTCCATTGCTGCATCACAGTGGCAGCACAGGGTTCTGAATGAGACGACGGAATGCCCGCTCTCCAGTGGAGTATTCTGTGCTTTCTGTCACTACATGGGCTCGAGCCTAGATTCTCGCTACACATGTCAAAGTTTCCTCCCGGAAACCCATTCCACACCAAGCCGAATGGTCGCTGCGCTGATGTTGCTAGAGTATACACGAGCTTCACCAGCATGAACCCATGTGCGCACTCGAGAAGACACCACCTGTGTGAAGAAACCCAAGTTTCGCAAGATCCAATGTCAAGTCCATTGATATCAAACATGCGCCATTCACTCTGCAGAATGTTATGAATCCTTGACACGTGATGTATACATCAGCAATGACACGCGGATGAATGTCAGCCACCTCAAGCGCGGAAGCAGATTTGTGGCACAGATGTCTTCTTCGTCTTCTGTAACGATCAGTGCTTCACTGATCAGGTGGAGATCACGATCGACTCAGTCATGCAGGTAGAATGGGAGGGATTTTCAAGGTAGGTGTGGGAGATGAGGAAGTTGAGCTTGCATAACTGAGCTTGCGATGAACTTTTGTAGCAGAACCAGGGCAAAGGACGTTCTCCGGCTGTTGAGCTCGAAGAGGGAGGCTCGACCGGCGAACTGATCGCTGCATCAGGCAATTGCGGCGCAGATCATCCTCTCGAATCTGGTCCGATCGCAACGGATTCAGTCAAACCTGCAACCTCAACTCCCCCAAATACACAATCTCCAGCCAGTCTTGGCCAGTTCCATCCCAGCTCGGCCTTCCATCGTGCATCCTTGCCTGCAATTGCTCATCGCCATTCGTGCCTTTGCCCTTGTATACGTCTTCCTTGCACACCAACTTACACCTCAGCACCCTTCCTCATACCGTTCTCACATCGGAGGATCGAATCAAGGTCCTTGTAGACTCTGTCACTCTGTCCTCATCTCGACCATCTCCCCTCAGCTGACGGCTCGTCGACAGCAGTGTTTGTTTTCCGCCCTCGCTTGACCGTCTCTTGCTCGGAGAAGTCTACGGGGTGTAAAGGTCCGTGTTCGTAACGGATTTGAATCTGCATTAGAGCTGTTGTGTGGATCAACGCGTGTTTAGATGAAGGCATTTGCTAATAAGCTGAAACGAAGCAAGACAAACGAGAAGATGCCGCCAATCGACGCAATGTCGGATGGGGTTGCACCTCCACTGGTCTCGACACTTGATCAACATTTATACCAACAGACCCTGGCTCAGTCAACCTCCCAGCACTATGCGCAAGCTCCGACAAGTATGTTCTCTTCCCCGGGCAGTACCGTTGTGCTTTCCTCTCTCGGTCGTACAAGTTCTGACTTTTCTTCTAGACTACACCCATGAGAAGGAGATTCCGCGCTCCATGCCAGTGCTCACCACAACAAGGTCAAACACGAACCAGACGGATGGAAGTAGGACTCATCAGTCTCCAATGATTGACAGTGACCGTCTACAAATGGATGGAAAATCGGTCACAAGCAGCTCGCGGGCATCCACTCCCAGCATGCCGACTTCGCACACGTTTGCATATACAGAGCAACTACCGATCAACAAGCAGACAATCGAACTTGGACTAACACTTTCACGCGGTCCAGCTCTCGTGGAGCGTGAGACGAAGGGCAAGTATCATCTAGCAGATTTTCAAATTCAGAGAACCCTTGGTACCGGTAGTTTCGGACGGGTACACCTTGTACAATCTCGTCATAATTCGCGTTTCTATGCCATTAAGGTGCTAAAGAAACAGCAGATTGTCAAGATGAAACAGATTGAACACACGAATGATGAACGGGCCATGCTTCGAAAGGTCAAGCACCCATTTCTGATCACGCTCTGGGGTACCTTTGCTGACTCCAAGAATCTCTATATGGTCATGGATTTCATCGAAGGTGGTGAGCTGTTTTCACTTCTTCGCAAGTCGCAGAGATTTCCCAATCCAGTTGCAAAATTTTATGCTGCAGAGGTCGCCCTTGCATTGGACTTCTTGCACTTCAACAATATCATATACAGGGATCTCAAACCCGAAAATCTGTTGCTTGACAGGCACGGTCACATCAAGATAACTGATTTCGGTTTTGCGAAGGAAGTGCCCGATATCACCTGGACACTCTGTGGCACGCCCGATTATCTTGCTCCGGAAGTCGTTGCCTCGAAGGGTTACAACAAATCAGTAGACTGGTGGTCTCTCGGGATTCTGACTTTTGAAATGCTTGCTGGTCATCCCCCATTCTACGATGCGAACCCCATGAAATTATACGAGAATATCCTGGCGGGAGGTGTACGATATCCAAGCTATTTCGATCCGGCTGCCAAAGACCTTCTCATGAAGCTCTTGACATCAGATCTCACGAAACGGTATGGTAACCTTCGCAATGGCAGTCGAGACATAATGGAACATGGTTGGTTCAGTGAAGTCAACTGGGAGCGTCTCGCCAAGCGTGATATCGAACCTCCATACTGCCCACCATTGAAGGGCGCAGCAGGTGATGCACATCTCTTCGACGTTTATCAAGAAGAAAACGACGCGTATGGCTCTAGTGGTCCCGATCCGTATGGCCATCTGTTCCCTGGTAAGTGTGAAGCATGCCATTTTTAACTTATGCTAATCCGTTGGCAGGTTTTTGATCCTTTGTCCGTCTACATTACGCTCGAAACTGGATAGCCTGTGGGTGTCATTTTACATACTGGTCGCGGTGCAGCGCCCTTGCATCATTGTCAGGTAGCGAAGCACGAGAATTACCAAAATTAAATTATTTAATACAAATAATCAGAGATGCCACTTCTTCATCATGCATACCAGCGAACGCTCTTTACTATTGTTGTAGACATTAGGTGCTGATGCAAAGATTGAGCTCTGTGTCGTTGTGTTGTTTGATCTAGCTATGACGATGTCTTGTCCGTTCTATTCTGAAGAGGGAGTGGACTGGCAAGGTCCTTCATGGACTACAAGTGAATGGCCAATGTCGAGACAAAAGCTGTCCGGCATACCACTAGAATGAAATACTACCGTTCATATGGGCCTGGAAGACTTTTCACATGCCGTTGAGCATGAGATGGGGAGCAGAGAGAACTCTTCCCAGTGTCATCCGAAGCAATATTCTCCGTCTTGCCCCGCGAAGATTGATCAATCAGGCGTCCATCTCTTCGGGGGGATGGGGGAGAAGTGGAGATCTCGCAATGGGTTTTACGGCACATAGACCTCCTCATCACGCATGGGCTCGTTCGTCATGGCGTCTTGTCGAGCTAGGAGTTCTGTTATGGAAGGGTCGAGTTCCATTTGTAGTCTGGCGACTGGGTCGTTGGAAGTTGCCACGTCCGTTGCAGGGTCGAGTGACATTGGTTGGACTGGGACATCTGGCAATGTGAATGCCACTGGTGGAGTCTATATATCTTGTCAGGTATTTCTTCTTTATACGGAGAGAAAAAAAGGGGAGAGGGTTCCCATCATGGGAATCGGACGTACCAGGGCTTCGACTTGTGGTGGTGCCATTTCAGGTGTGGTGGATCTGATCTGACGGAGAGCGTCTTCTTGTGCCTCCTGTGTGGCTATGCGGACTTGAGCTTCCTTTTGTGCAAGGGATGAGAGAATGTTTCGGTCGTTGTCGAGTGCAGTGGTGTTCATCTGTTCGAAATTTCGCAACTGTTGAGCCAATTCTTCACGGAGACTGATTGAGAGAGAGACGGACTTTTGTGCAGAGTCGAGTGATTTGGACAGCTGAGCCAGTTTTGCCGTGTATAGTTCCAGTGATGGACGTTGGCTGGGCTCGACATCAATCAAATTTGCGTACAAGTTCTCTGCGGTACCCAAGGTGAGCGAGGAACTAGACGAGGAGCCGAGTATCTTTGTATAGGTGTTGGCGACATTGGTCAATTCTGGCGGTACACTCATTGACTTTTGCGGTGCTGCTTGAGCTGGTGCCTTGGAGTCCAATCTCTTGGTAATCTCCGTCAGCACCTCTGGTGGAAAGATTGACCTTTGTTTCCAGACATCTACCACGCGAACTATACGACTCTGGACATCTGACGTTGCATGACGAAAGACATTTTCTATGGCTCCGGGCATCACCTGTGGACAATTAGAGTCTTCATCAGACAAAAGCTTGTGGCCGAGGGCAAGGCTAACTACCTTTGAGAAAGCCTGGGGATATTCAACCCGTTTCTTGGCCCGAGATTGCTGTGATACTTCATTTGCAAGATAGATCAGACTGAGCTTTCGATTCGAGGAGCCTGTCGTTTGTCAAATGACCATCTCTGTGCATGTAACATCCCACATACCATCCTTTACTGCCTGTGCCCAGACATCGACTATCGTCTTTGCAGAACGCTTGTGAAAGAGAAGCCCTATGGCGGGTGAGATGATACTCTCAAGAAGCCTATGCATGGATGACACATACAGCTCGACACAGACACGATGGACTCTTGCGTCGAGTCCAGCGAGGAGAGCTTTGACTTTATGAGCTCTGGTGTGACGGACATGGCAAATCGTGTCTCGTCTTGACTTTAAAGAAGAACTACGGAGACTATGACACAAAGACACTGCACACGATGGAATCGGCACTTCTCGCGAATGCTTCTCGCCTCTTCACCCATCGACATGATGGACGACAACTGCGAATCTCGTTTCAAGCAGCAGCAGCCGTCCAGCGCTTGATCACTTTGCACACGGAGGTAGCGTGCTCACGTGCATCACTTTTTGGCTCATCCTGGCTATTCATGATTCTATCAAGGATGTTCCGGCACTTTTCATCCATCAAGGACAGCTTTTGAGATACGGAGACAGTGTGATCAAGGCTGAGCAGATCTTATGAGCGATGTGCCCATAGTTGAGTCAGTCGTACAACGACCTGAAGGTGCAGAGCCGACAGAGTTTGGTGCAAGACGACGCGATGATGGCGAGACAGATCAAGCTCGAAAGAGAGCTCGACTGGACACTGGGGATGAAGAGAAGAAGCGAGGCAAGAGGCTCTTTGGGTCCTTGCTTGGTACTTTGGGTGGGATAAAGAAAGAGGCAACCTCGAGCAAAGCTCAGGAGAGGGCCGCAAGGCAAGCAGAATCAGAGTTGCGGCAGAAAGAACGACTTCAGAGAGCCGCGGACGAACTGGCGGAAAAGCAACTCATCACAGAGGCGAAGAGAGAGGCTGAAGAGAGAGAAGCACTTGCTACATTTGAAGCACAACATCTACAAAACAGGCTAGCTCAGAAGGTCCTGCTAGCCTCGAATCTCGTGACGGAAGCTAGTCCCCCTCTATACTTTATGCCTTGGAAGTTGACACAAGAGCAAGAAGCTCGAATCGACGCTCAAATCACCATCGCGAAACGCGAGCAAGCTGAAAGTCTGAGGTTATTTCCCAATCTGGCTCCTGGCGAGCCGCAAGCTGCTCCGGAGCAAGATGATTCGACGACGAATGCTGTTCCCGTGGGCGATGAAATACCTGCAGACCCCGTACCGACCTCGAGGGACCCAATGACTAACGGATCTGGCAATGACCTAGACGAGTCTGGGCACCAGAATTCAGGAGACAAATCTGCGATTGTTGAATCTGCAAAGGAGCCACAGAGCACTGTGGAGGATGTCCCTAGCATTATGTCTGAGACCGCTGTCAAGCACGATACCCATCAGCAAGAGGCTCAGTCACCAGCCCTAGACACTTTGTCGAACCATGGAACTGTAGAATCAGGGCAGCCTGTGAGTACTGCTACAACTGATGGTCAAGCTTTGGCCACAGATACACCTTCAGAGGACTCGCAGAAGCCGAAGGAGCAGGCTCAAATCGAGCCTCAGGAGACTGTTTTGCCAGAATCAAGCTTACCCAATGAGCCCAATGACAATCAGATTTCTCGAGAAGAGACATCAGCACACGAGCCAGGGTCCCGGACAAAGTCGTCCACGGATTCTGCTGTACAAGCATAACGAGAGACTAACGATATATATACATATATGATCTCTCACGATTCCGTCTCGTCCTTCTCCTCCACGTGATCATCCTGTACCTGTTTGTCGGCATCCTCCTCACGCTTGCCAACTCGCTCGGCTTCTTCCCTGGTGGCATCCAACGCTTTGTCGAGTTTTTTGCAGATGAGAACCTCGAGGAGTCGAACAAACGTTCGCCTGAGTTCGATGCCGTCGACATGGTCACCGAGATGGCTCCTGAGCCGAGCCAGGAGATTGTCTGCAGAGTCGACTTGGAGACCGAGGGCGACGGCGGCGTCGAGTGCCAGTCTATCGGCAAATGGGAAGAGTTCCGTCCAATGGAGCTGGACGCGTCTGAAGAACAAGTCGGTCGTCTTTTCCCCGAACCCCTTGATGCGGGCGACCTGGGCCCGTAAGGTCTCGAGGTTGCCCTCTGCCCGTGCATGAAATTGGGCGAGATCAGAGGTCTCGTAGTCGTCCGGGTAGTCTTGCTTGATGGCGTTGCTCAGGTCAATCAACTGACCTTTTGTCTTGTCCTTGTGCAAGGTATGGGCGTCCGCGAGTGCCTGCCAAATCTCCTCTCCACTGCAGTCTTCCGAGATTGCCCTTGGCGTATGGAGACGATAGGGAGGGTTCAGTAGGACGTGGATCGCCTGCATGCCCAGTCGATGCGAGAACGGTTTGGAGAGGAGCAAGGCCGACACGAGGGCGCAGAATGGAGAGAGGTCAGAGTGTGGATAGATCACCTCATCTTCCTTTCCCCCTTCCTCCTTGAGGATCTCTGGCGGAGTGATGGAGTGCAGCGTCGAGTCCAGCAGGAGGTATCTCAATATATCATCTTCCGAAGCAGTCCCTTTATCGAGCTTTGCCATGTCTCCTGGTGCATCCTCTTCCTCCTTCTTCTGTTTCTTCTCTGCCGTGCCGGTTTCTGTGGCAGTGTGCTTGCGTTTGGCCGTCGGACTGACCATGGGAGTACCTCTTCAGAGATGCTACAATACAAGCCTAGAAGAGTTGAGACTATTGCGATTTACCAGTAGAGCTGATGAGGTCATTGTAAAGAGCGCATTGATTAGCCAACTTCCGCTTCATTCGTGACTGTGGAGCCGATAGCGACATTCATTCGTCCATGCTTTTAAACTTTGGACATGAATACTAGAGATCTGGTCCGCTTTGGTCGAGCAGCGTATCTCAAGACAAAACAACCAGGAGCATGTCGATTGCCATCTTTGGCGGCGCCGGCTTCCTGGGGTCGAGCGTGGCGAAAGCAGCTCTGTCGAAAGGCTGGCGGGTGACCTCGATCGGTCGACACGGCAGACCTGCAGCTGCCAAGGGAGAAGACTGGCACGATCGCATCGACTGGGTGACCGGGGACGCTTTCCGACCCGAGACCTTTCGAGAGTCGCTGGGCGGCGTGCAGCATGTCGTGCACACCATCGGCATACTCGACTATCGCGGATTCATGCAGGAGCCAAGGGTCGGCAAAGTGCTCGACAAGCTGGGCGGGACTGTCTACGATGCCGTCCAGGAGGTCTTTTCGTCGTCGTCACGGCAAGAGTCTCCGGAACTGCAGCGGTACGATCGTCTGAATCGGGAGGCACTCGAGTCGGTCTCCCAGGAAGCCGCAAAATTGCCCAACATAAAGTCCTTCACCTATGTCTCTGCGGCGGATGGATTTCCAGGGATCCCCAGACGCTACATCACCACAAAGAGGGAGGCAGAGCAATACCTTCAGACCCTCCCGGCCACATTTCGGCCCATCGTCATGCGCCCGGGGTTCATGTTCTCCGAGACCCGTGGGCTGACGAAACCTCTCGCCCGGATCCTCGGCCTCTCCTATGCCCTCAACTCTTCCCTCGACGGGAAACTACCCTTCATTGGAGCGGCAGGCGTGAAGCCTCTCGCAGTCGACAGAGTCGGGAGTGCCATTGTCGAAGCATGTGCCGATGACAGGGTGCATGGCGTCGTGGAAATTCATCAGATTGAGGCACTCGCAGATATCAGATGGAGAGCCGAAATGATTGTATAGCTGATTCGTCGCAGATGCTATGAATGCTAGAAAGGGAAACAGTGATGGAATGAGCTATGGTATGATGCAAAAGGGAAGACGTAATCCCTGGCCGTCTCGGGTATCTTGCCCCAAAGAGATCTGTCGTAGAGGAGACAGGACCTCCTCGTGCTCTATACCTTCCTCATATAGATAGTGTGGGAGTATCGACGCAGATGACGCCAGGAGATATGCATGATTTCTCCTCACGCATACGAGGGACTGAAAGTCTCTAGACAAACAGTGCATCCCAGCTGCCGTTCGAAAAACACGGATGCGGATGAATAACATTGAATGATGATTTTCAGGCATGTCCTTCCTTGAGTGTATTGACGAGCCAATCGAGTCCCTCGCTGAGCCCTGTGCCCTGAATCGCACTACATCCCTCGATTCGCCAGTTTCGATCCTTGAGGAGATGGAGACCCAGCCGGGTAGTGACTTCGGCGGGCGTCAGGGCCCCATCTTGATCCTGCTTGTTGGCAAAGACGAGTAGATTGGCACCCTGCAGTTCCTCCTCATTCAACATGTCCACCAACTCTTGTTGGGCAATCGATATTCGATCCGTGTCCGCGGAATCAATCACGTAAATCACGGCGGCAGTGTCTGCGTAGTAACAACGCCAATAAGGTCGGATCGAACTCTGCCCACCGAGATCCCAGACGTTGAACTTGATGTTTTTATACGTCACCGTCTCGACATTGAATCCAATCGTCGGCACGGTATCCACCACCTCGCCAATCGACAATTTATACAAGATTGTCGTTTTTCCTGCACCATCCAGACCCAAGATGAGGATTCGGACCTCTTTGTCTCCAAAGAGACCCTTGAAGAGATTCGAAAACAGATTTCCCATGGGAACGTCTTGGCAATATCCACAGAGTCCTTTGCGATCTTCAAAGCCCCGGTCACACGCGTTCTGCTTCCGTCAATCTCTTTCTCTGCTCAAGTATTGTCTGGCGGAGTTGGTGTGCTTTTGTTTGGGAGATTAGATGTGTGAGGTGGGTTGGTGGGCCGGCCGAAGGTTCCAGGAGAGGAAGATCTCCCGCTCAACTCTCGATGCACGTGCGTCTCATGTTGGATGTGTGTCAAACTCATCCCTGTGGAATGAAGAGAGGGAAGGAGATGCAAGAGGCCATGGAAGTATGCTCAAGGTGTTGGTGATCTAATGTATATATGTAGGTGATTCATAAGTCATGTCAGTCTTAGATGGTAGAACCCAACTTTGGCACCTCAGCGGCAGAGACCCCAGAGGTCTGTGGTGCTTGTGCAGCAGGAGCAGATGTCTCAGTCGAGGTACTGTTGCTCTCGTGGATGATGGAACCTGGAGCATGCTCTTCGGTACCGCCTTGTCGCACATTGGCCATACGCCTGGCCTCGTTGTGAATGTCGGCAACGGATCCAAGGGGTGCAGACAGGTATGATGTCGCTTTCTGCGCCAATGGGTGAGCTGCGACCTGGCTGAAGAAGGACGTGACGGTATCCTGGATTCCCTTGGTCGTACTGGTTGTCGTCTCTGAGACCTTGTACTTGCCATCGACTTCCTTGACCTTGTCAGACACATGGAACTGCTGGTCTAGCTCAGTCGTCTTCTTCTGCACAGTGCTCAAGAAGTTCTTGAAAGTGGCAGATATTCCGGTGTTGTTGTCAAACTCCAGAGACTTTTGTGCAGCTTGATCTCCTAGGACATAACCATGCGACAGAATCTCGGCAATGACAGTAGATCGCGGCTTGTGCTCCTGTGGCAACTCTGAGCCGGCTTCATGTTCAGTCAGATCTCGGTCTTCGTCCAAGTTGTCCTCGCTCGTGATTGTGATCTTCTCGAGCCCTAGACTGCAGGATAGATTAGTCACAAGAGTTCTCGATTCAGTATGAAGCATCTACATACCGAGCGTCCTGGAGGAGAAGCGCAGTCTTGGCAGCCGAAGCTCTCTCGAACGTAATGATGGCCGTCTGGTAGTTTGCGCCTTTCTCAAGCGTGATGTCTTCGATCCTTCCACAGAAACTGAAGAATTGTTTGACTTGCGCCTTGGTGACGTCGAGCGTAATGTTGCTTGCAGTGATCTTACTCATATCTGTGAAGCAATATCTAGTTTATGTCTTGGAGCAGAAACCTGGAAAACCTCTATGTTCAAATATCCATTGGTAGAATGAGAGAGAGGGAGAGGCAGAGGGAGGCAGACAGGCAGGGGTGGGAGGAGATTCGGTGTCAATTGCAGGGCGGGTGGGAAGGAGGAGGATGGATGATGCAGGGGAGTGAGAGAGAGCCCTGATCACCTGCACTTTCCTCTTACTTGAACGAGTGGGAAGGAAGGGAGGGACCTTCTAAGGTTGCTGAGCCTGACAGAAGACACGCACGTGAGACAGCCACAAGAGGAATGACGTATTTCATGATGGGCCTTGGCTCCAGTGACAATCACATTCGCTATTCTGTACTACACAGCTATTGCACTCCTCATGTCCCTCTCGCTGGCATTTTCCAGGGCGAAAGTCTCCCATGTCAGTCTCTTTTACTCCGCTCCTTCCTCCTCCTCCTCTTCTTCTTCCTCTTCAATCTCATCGGGCTCCTCCATGGAACGGGTGATAAGAGGCTTGATGATGGTGTTGAAATACGGATGGTCCTGGCCTGGCGGTGACGACTTGTTGATCCTGTCAAAGTACTTTGGATAGATGTTGCCATCAGATGTTCCGATGGGGGCATTGATGAAGTAGTCGGACATGTTGAAAGCATCAGTAAGTCCGATGCACTGCTCACGCACCTCGAGACAGAGGTCGGAGACGCCAGTGCGAATCTGGTCAATCTGCTCCGAGGTGAAGTATTGAGCCTGCAGGAAGAGGCCAGCGTTCTCCTCGATCGACCAGAGTGCATAGAGGAGTGCAACGGGTTTCAACATCTTCTGAATGTCTTCTGGCGCTTTCTCAACTGTCTCAAGGAAGCCAGTCACGAGGAAGCCGCGGGTGTGGACCTGTGCAGCGATGAAGCGCAGCTGCGATGTGTACTCATATGCCTGATCCTGAGTCTTGCCCTGCTTGTTGATAGCCTCGTCAAACAAGAGTGCTGATTTCTCGACTGCAACAGCGGAACATGCCTGCCATGCCTCCTTGATGACTTCAAAGTCGGTCACAGACCTCGATCCAGCAGTAGCCTTCTTGAGCTGCTCCCTTCTATTGAGGTATGACACTCCGGCAGCCAACTGTTTGCCCTTGACAGCGTCCTTGTAAGAGTTGATCAATGATCGACCTGCCTGAAGCGCCAGAATGGTGTTGTCTCCCTCCCATGTGGTATGCACGGCGAAGTCAGCGAATGCAGATCCGAAGCCGTTGTAAGCACTGTATCCATGTCCTCCACATGCCTGTCGACACTTGTCAATCGTCTCTAGGGCAGACCATGTACAGAACGCCTTGAGACCCGCTGACGTAGTGTGCATCTCCTTGAGGATCTCAAGCGCTTCCTTTGTGGCTTCGTCATCGGCACCGCCAGCCTTCGCCAGCTTCTTCTGACACTCGTTGAACATCTTCAAGGTGAGATCACCAGCAAAGTGCATCGCATATGTTTGAGCCAATAAGGGCATGAGTCGTCTTTGGTGCATTGCATAGTCAATCAACTTGGTCTCCGGGACGCCTGGAGTTGCAGAAAATTGGCGCCTCACACAAGCATACCGGATCGCAATCGTAGTGATACGTTTTGAGGAGGCTGAGGAGTCACCGACCATAGCTGTTCGACCGGCGATGAGGGCACCGTAGGTAAGTTGTGCAAGGGGAGGCTCCTTGACTTTTCCTTCTCGTGAAACTTTTGTATGCTTCATGAGCATATAGAGCCGTGGGATGCGGACGTGTGAGAACTGCACATATCCATTGTCTATTCCATCACGGCCCATCTTCTTGCCGAGATCTCCGATTGTGATACCTGGCTTTAGCGAGTAGTCCTCTGGGTTTCGAAGTGGAACCACGAACGACTTGACACCGTATCGCTTGCCTTTGATGATCAACTGAGCAAAGACCACACCGTGTGTAGCCGAATGTGCTGCTCCACCGATCCACCATTTGGTGGCCGTCAAACTTGGTGTATGAACCACAAACTCGTCTGTCTTCTCATCAAATGTGGCAGTTGTCTCCAAAGCCTGTACATTTGAACCGTGGCCGAGCTCGGTCATGCAGAAGCATCCGATAATACCGCCAAGACTGGCAGCGCCGCGCTCGAGCCAGTAGGACATCTGGTTGTCGTTGGCAGATCCACGCAAAGTGTTGAAAAATAGACCATAATGGACTCCAAATCGCGTCCAAAAACCAGGGTCGACAATAGAGACAAGTGCCAATCTGAGGAAGGACGTCTGCTCATCATCATTGGTTACATAATGAGCCATGTTTCGAAACTTTTTCATGGTTCGCTCACGAACTTCATCCTTGGTGAGGTCGTACCAGTCATCATTGCGCATATCGGGATCTCGCTCGATAGAAAGCATCTGCAGGTCAGCAATCTTCAACTGGCGGATGCTCTGTCAAGTCACAACATACCAATCGTTCCTTCAGCTTTGTTGTCTCTTTCCCTCCATCCAAGAAGTAAGTGAGCTTTCTAACATCGAAAGAGGTCTTCTTTCTCTCGTCCTCCATGGCGAGGACGGTGTCTGTCGCGGGATCGATGGTGACGGGATTGAGATGGTGTGAAATGGCATCGAGACGCCGCCTTGGAGCTGTCATGTCGCCTCTTGATGCGTTTTGTCAAAGACCGAACAGAAGTCGCTGTTCGAAGCAGAGGGAAGTATACGTAGCTTTATGCGCACCTGTCCCGAGGAAACTTGTAATGAGCGGAGAGCGACAGACAGGCTTGAGAGACAGAGAAGGAAAGGATGGGGAAAGGGCCTAATTCTCCTGAGTCATCCTCCAGAAAGAGCTTAGCATGGCTGGGCTGGACACAGCCAAAGGGTGACTTGTGACTCCGAGCGGGCGAATTGACCCCGCCGAGGCTGGAGAAGAGCGAGCGGCGTGCGAAAGCCGGCAGATCTCATCTTCGAGCTCCCACAACGACATGTGAGAGGCGAGATTGCTAAGTCGAAAAGACCTTCACGTGACACAAAGTCGAGAACTGTCTCCTGAGCCTCGGGTCATGAAATGTCCTGCTTGTGACAACTCATCTTGCCTCGGATCCGAATGGCGAACCCACGCAGCAGAATCGAAGCCTTCAGCAAGGTTCAGAAGAGAAAGAGCATATCATGTTATGGGCATAGTCTACCTTGTTGCCGGCTTATGCGTTGCATGCGAGAAACTACTTTATGAGTACAGAATTTGCTTTTCTTTCATTCTATCATGTGGCATCATTTTGAGTCGCCGTTTTGTGCTAGGGGCTGTCGAGCGGCACACAGAATGCTGAATTGTCCTCCAGCCCCTGCTCGGAAAATATCCCTGTCTTGTGTTGCTGTGTTCTCGATTCTGGTAGGAAGTTCCACGTCTTCGCCTGGAGGACCTTGCCCTACCTGATAGGACTCACCGAATCCCCATGACCACGCATGACCATGTTCGTCTATCAAAATGTTGTGATGTGTTCCACAGGCAATCGTTCGTGCCTTCAAGTTGTCTCCGATGGTGAGTAGGGTAGGCTCGGGAATATACCGCGGCTTGCCAGAGGCATCGCTGACTGCACTGTCTGGCAAGGCAGAACGTAAGAGACCCAGCTGGCATGCGTCAAGTCGGCCCCAAACGTAGACTTTGCCATCTCGAGTGATGGCAGCAGAATGGTGCTCTCCTCCGGTCATCTGAACGACATCCTTGCCTTCGAGACCTCCTACGATGGTTGGCACAGCGACAACGGCACCGTCCTCTCCAAGTTCTTCGATTGTCACACCACACTGACCAAATTGATTGAGGCCCCAGGCCCACACTCTGCCATCCGAATCCTTCGCGAATGAATGGTACGAGCCACAACCTATCGCCACGATCTTCTTGAGTCCGAACTCTCGTGGCACAAGTCCATTCAACCGCGTCCTTTCCACAACCCGTCGACCGAGCTGGAATTGCTGGCCGTTCCCCCAGGCAAAGACTTTTCCAGTCGTACTGAGTGCTAGAACATGATCCGTTCCACAAGCCAGATCCACAAACTTCTCCTTGAGCACTAGCCGTTGCGGTCGATTCGCTACTTGGGAGGAAGAATTGAAACCTAAAATGCCATCTGAGCAGCGGAATGTGCCCCAAGCCCAGATATGACCATCACGATCAATCGCTACTGTAAGAGAATCACTTGCAGCTACCTTGATAAAGGTCTGAGCATGCTCAACTGCTGTTGGGATCGATTCCTTCGGGTTCAATGCTTCCGCCTCGCTATCAGAGTCGTCTGCGGCCATTGCATCCTGTGCATTAGGATCCCATTTTGTGTCTCGGCCAAGGGCACCTTGATCGTTCACACCCCAAGTATATATATCGCCAGACTTTGTCAGCGCAGCTGCGTGCATTCCTCCAACGGCGATATCGACCACATCGATCTTGGCCAGATACGGATTCAACCTAGGCCGCTTGACAGTCTTATTGCGAGAATCAGGACCAAGCCCGAGCTCGCACATCGAGCCTGTCCCAAAGACAAAAGTGTCCAGAATTGGCTTGGTATCAAGATCTGCCACGAAATGGTTCAGCTCTGGTTTCGGAATAGCAGATACTCGAGGTCTGGACTGCGCAATGACTGGTACAATGCTATCCCTCGACTTCCTGCCCACTCTTGCTACCTGAGGTGAAGCCTCGGGACTCGCACTAGCTTTACGCTTGTTGCTTCGAGAGTTTGTAGGTGCCATTGATGGACACTGTTATTATGTTTTGTGCTGATAAGCCCGCAACTGATTTACCACACTGACAGTACCTAGGGTATTTAAACCAAACACGGCATCAAAGTATAGGGCTAACAGACGTCGAGGGTGCAGTGGTTGTGATTGTGATTGTGATGTTCGGTTGTGTGATGCACAGTTTCAGCACATGCGGCAAGTTCAGGCACGGGCTCTTTGAGAATGCCACCAGCCAAGCCTGAATCGAGAGATACTGTGGATGAAATAAAGTATCTGGTCATGACAATTACCACAAGGCTCAGGAATGGCCATTCACTGTATAGACTTCATGACGGTGTCCCTCGGAATCTAGACAGATCAGAACTCACCGGCCAATTTGTGAGCGCTATCTTGGGCTTTGTTGATGACTGCGACAGAGGATGTGTCGGCCAATGTTCCACTTCCCAAGCGCGTTTTCCTCTCTGGGATAGCTTCTTCATTGACAGAGAGTGAGCTATGTGCACGTTTGCAGACTTATGGAGCCATTCTGAGTCCTTTGGAAATCAATAACAAGAATGCTACGACAAAGGGTGTCTTTGCACATTGCGATTTGCTGCTAGATGATGCCTCGTGGAGTCGCCTTCGGAAGTTGTCAGGTACAGTCTTGAAGGGTTCGAAGTTGCGGATAGAGGAAGCGAAGCAGAGCTGGAATATATTAAGAGAGAAAGACCAGGCTCGACCTGATCCACAAGTTCCGAATCCTCGTAAACGTCCACCAGCCGGAACAATATCAGCAATTGTTTCGAAAAGAGTGAAGCGAAACGAGATCATTCGCGATAGTGAAATCACACAAAGATCAAGAAGTAAAGGCTGGATAAAGGGCAGATACGGTCGAGCTCTAGCGATACTTCGGCGAGATGGAGAAGCACCACTAAAGCGAAATCCGGATGCTTTATCTAGATTGTGGGGCTCTGCACATCCTGACAAGATTCGACTGACTGGCTGGTACGACGATGAAGAGGAAGAGTGGCATGATCGTGGGGGCCGAGTGATGAAAGAGATCGAGATCTCGCGTAAACTAAAACCTGTCGAGATCGGACCTCATGGTCGCGTAGAGGTGTGGGAATCCGATGTGGAGGATATGGATGCAGGCTTGACGACTGAGTCCATGATCTACACGGTTGCTTCATCTTCTAAGCCTGATTATGTACCCTTCGATGCCGCCGATGAGCACGAAATTCCTGATGAAATTGATTTAGATCTCCAGCTTGCTGAGGAACGTGCCAAGGAACTCAGCCTGATAGGGGACATGTTCAAGGAGACTGAGGCAGCGGAATTTGCTGCAGAAGTAATACACAAGAGGAAGAAAAGTCGAGATCAGCTAAACATCATCAAGAGATTCGATCCGAATGCCCCTGAATCTGACTCGGACGCTATGTCTGTATCAGACCAAAATCTTGATGGACAGGACATCGCCGTGGACTCGGTCGAGCCTGTCATCTCAAATGATGTCAATCAAATGGCTTCAGGGAATCAAGCACAGAAGGCAAGGGAGGATCCATTGATGCAGGAGACTGACACAGCCTCGGGAAAGTTTCTTGACGAACCTAGGTTATTACAATCTCTCGGTGATCATGTTGCAACACTAGATCTCGCAAACATTTTCAAACCATCCTTGGCAGCTGAGGAGAAGCCCTTTACCCTTTTCCATCATAGTGATGTCGAATCTGAGGGAGATTTTGCAGAGGAAACACATCACGCAGACTTTGCCGATGTTGACATGCACCCTGATCGGCTGAATCGTACCGAGACCGTCGACAACACGTTGGAAACAGCCGACTCGAATCCAAATTTTACTGCCTTGGCAAAGGATCGTGGATTTGGTAGTCTTTCGGGTCCAGCGGATAATGGAGCCTTTCCATTGATGCTATCTCAGGGCCCAGATTCACTTTGGGCACAAGGCTTTAGTTTCTTCGGTGATGAAATCAATATCGAGCTGATTAAGCAGCGATGGGAAGAGTCGCGAGCAGATGTGACCAGAGATTGGAAGAAGAAGAGGAGAGAGGGAACAAGAAGACAGAGAAAGGCAATCAATCGACAGGCCCGATGAGCCTGTACTTTGTCTCTCTATCATTCGACTTAGCTAAAACATTGCATAGCGTAGGCCGTCCGCCAGGATTTTCATATAATGGTCAAGCATGATCTGCAAACAAAATATTGTCTTCATAATTCGAACAGAGATGCAGATCACACTAGTTAAAAAGCTTAAGTGTGTGTCCACAAATTCAGGCCAAGCAAGGAAGGCGAGAATTTCGTGATTTAGAATTGGACGCCAGTGTGTAAAATGCCCCGCAGAATTGAAATCACGCCTATAATGGGGAAGAGGTCACTCAATGGCTAGTTATAGAAACGATTCCAGGAGACTCGCCAGAAGTTGAGGCAGCCTCGAGTCTACCCTTGATCCTGTGTTGATGACAGCGTGAACATTTAATCAGTCATTACAATTCATCTGTTGTGGATTTGTGCGTAAGCACGCTGAATGGATCCCTTTGAAGGTGCAAAGAATGATACTTCCACATGACAAGAGTCTGATTTCCATACAGGCCGGCTGCAATTTTTGGACCTGCTTAAACGTCTACAGGCATCCCAGTCCTCTCAGCTGAAGACGGCACAATTCGCCATACGGCACAACGACCTTGACGAGGATTTGTTCTCTTGTATCCTCGAGGAACTGGGTACTGTAAGTTTTCCAACACCTCTCTTCGCCTTCATCTGGACGGCAACTGATTGGGTCATGACCAGTCCTCTTTCAACGCCAAAGTCAACATCCTGTATTTCTTGGAGACACTCTGTGACACGGCGAAACGCAGCGGATGTGTTACATATATATCAATGGTCGGCCGAGACCTTCGGCAAATTATTGAGCACGTTGCACCGAGTGGAAAGCAGGGAACAGCAAATGTCGGACAAACGAGACACGTACTGGAATTCCAATCATGTATAGTTGCCCTTGTATGCTCATATAGACTAGTTTCTACGGAAGATGTCTGAGAAACAATTCGTCGATCAGGATACCTTCCTCGATTTCGATCGATTGTTGGCGGCACGCGAAACGGAGGCATCGGTGCCCGGTGTGGCTACCAATGAGGTCATATCCAAGGAAGATATCCTGAGACGTATAGAGGAGGATAGAGAGAGACACAAAAGGTTGAGGGAATCCCTCTGGGTTGTCCCTTCTGGCGACCCAGATTATGAATTCACTCGAGCTTGGGAGGAAACGAGTGATTTATGCGAGGACGATTTCGAGGTGATGCGTGAAGAGCTAGCCCTCTGTAGGCAGAGTCACATGCTGCAATCATGAATAAATGGATTCAGAACTGCATCAGGCAGAGCCTGGATCATGTAGAGTGGGCATGCAATCTTGAAGAGCATTGATAGGAAATGATTTGACGATTCCAAGCGAGAAATGCTACATAGTCTGACGTCCATCAACGCTAATATGAAGAGGAAAATGCAATCTAGGAGTCCGTTGACAGGATTATTCAAGCTTGACCACTCCACCAGCTGCTTCTAACGCCTTCTTGATCTTCTCCGCATCCTCCTTTGTCACTCCCTCCTTGAGAACTTTTGGAGCCGATTCGACAAATTTCTTGGCATCCACTAGACTCAGGCCCAACATGGCCTTCACTTCCCGAATGACCTTGGCTTTTGACGCAGCATCAAACGACTCAAGTTTGAGGTTGAAGACTGACTTTTCTGCTTCTTGCTCTACGGGCTTTGCAGCCTCTGCGTCGAGTGAAGCGGCTGGTCCTGCAGCGGCAGAGACTGGCACGGCGGCCTCGGTAATGTTCAATCTCGTCTTGAGCGTCGAGATCAAGTCAGCAGTCTCGAGCAATGTAAGTTTGGAGATTTGCGAGACGATATCTTCGATCTTTGGTGATGTCGTGGCTGGCGTCGTACTATTACATCTGATTTGAGTGCTGAAGGAGATTAGCCCAATTCTAAAAGTGCTCGGGAGCACATGAGTGTCTTGTTGCATCCTTACCTGATTATGCGACGAATCGGCTGTCTTAGACATTGACCGAATGCTCTAGATGACATTTCCTTTTGTTGTTCTCCGTATCTTCAACTATGAAAATCCTTGTCTTGGCTTATGACTGGTGTAGTGTGCTCTTGACACACACTTCCACTCTTGCAAACCACGATTCTTCGTGCAAAATGATGTCGCTTCGATACATGAAATTCATGTCAGCTGCCGGAGAAATGTCCTTCACGTGATTGCGAATAACACGAACTGCGATGCTCAAGGTGGAGACTCGAATGGGTTTGTCAGGCGACAGAATATTGACTAGCGTGCCTCTCTCGCCTTCTAGCAGCGTTATAGAGGAAGCCAGTCTAATGGCCTAGGAGAAGTTAGTGGCATCCTTTATCCAATACCAGTTCTCATCACAAAACGAGCTTATTTTGTGACAGCTGATAATATACAAGCACTGAGAACTGGTGCGCCCCAAAACTGTGCTAGCGTCCTTAACGTTGCAGCATACCTTGGCAACAAGTGACATATCTCTCAACAATATGAACTCGTATGAGGAAGAGAAGCCGGATGTTCACAGAACCTTGCAGTACTGTATCGAATGCAACAACCTCCTATATCCTCGCGAAGATAGAGACAATCGACGTCTGATCTATGCATGTCGTAATTGTGAATATTCCGAAGCTGCGGCAGATACATTAGTCTTCAGGAATGAGCTACTTTCCAAGGAGGGGTATGATCGCACACGGACCTGAGAAGCCATCCACTAAGACTGTTAGGGAGACTGCCGGAGTAACACAAGATCTTGGTGAAGATCCAACCTTACCCCGGAGCGACAAGGTCTGTCCACGATGCAGGGCGGACAAATGCGTCTTCTTTCAGTCTCAGCAACGGAAGGCGGAGACAAAGATGACATTGTTCTATGTCTGCATTGAGTGCAACAAGATATTCGAAGATGCAGATGCTTTGGAATGATTAAAATCGGCAAATGCTCGTCTGATCACATTTGACAAGCATGACTATATATTATGTTCTTTGTAGCAGATCCTCCTTGCGCAGAGTAAGACTGCGTTATGAGTTTTGAGGATGTTCCACCCTAATGCAAATGTATGTACAATTCTCCAAGTATCTCCAGAATGCTAGGTTCTCCTCATCGTCTTCGCTTTATACAACTCTCTGTGCCAAAGACAGTATTTTTGAATATTTTTTGGTCCTTAGTTCAGCACCCATGACTCCCAGAATCCGTGAGCCGATCGGCTCACCCTTGTTATTGATGAGCACACAGGCGTTGTCGTCAAACCTTATGTACCGTCCATCTGGCCGTCGCACTTCCTTCTTCGTCCTGACCACTACAGCATGTCTGATATCTCCTCGTTTGACTTTTTGAGCCGCTTGCTGATTTCCGACTTGTACTCCCATGGTTCTTGCTTTCTGTACAACACAGACTATTTCATCGCCTATTCGAGCATGAGTTCCAGCCTACGTGGATCAGTTCTCGATTGACAGAGTGACGCTAAAGATGAGAATATACCTTCAATACCTGTATGCATTCGACAATCTGCGCTCCGGAGTTGTCGATGACATTTAATGTAGCCTTTAGACCAATCATGATGATTCAGAAACAAGACGCGCCAGCCTACTATTCAGTAGGTGACCCAAAGGACTCGGCAGACGACTTTGATTTAGCCAACCACTGTATTGCCTCCAGTGAGAGCTGCCATGATCGAAAGATTCCCTCTCGAGCCTGAAAAGCAGATACACGTGAAACTATTGTGGAGTTGTTCATCTGATCAAGGATAGATTGAATCGGATCACAATGTCCGAACAGACATCCATCTGGCAAGAATAGGTTTAGGTGATGAATCAATAAGACACTTTTCACACACGCTCGACTGACTTTGGAGGAGACTGCAGTCCATAGCAATTTGCACTTCGTAATCTCTTTCGACATCTCAAACAAGGTCATGTTGAGCATCATTAGGCTCAGAGATTTCATGCAAGATTTTCAATAGTCCTAAGCACACATTACATGAAGACTACCCTTCTGGATGATGAGCGTGACATCACTAGCGGGTTTGACGAGCCACGACGGCGATCCTCGTCCTTAGACTCCCTCGACAATCTTCACGAAGGGGATGCCGCTTATAATGAGGACCCGAGAGTGGTCAATTCATCACAGGATCGCTATACAGATCTATCCAGCATCGATTGGATCCAAGAGTCCGCTCGTGAGCGACAGCGGAAACTTCTTCTTTCGAATGATCAGACTTTGAATGGCAAGACTACACGCTTCTTAGATCAGACACAAACGTGGATCATCATCAGTGTTACAGGCATACTGGTAGGAGTCATCGCGGCCACTATCGACATCGTCTCTCTGTACCTCGGTGATTTGAAGGAAGGCTACTGTAGACCTTCTTTCTACTTGAGCAAGTCGTTCTGCTGCTGGGGCTTGACAGAGGAACAAGTCTGTCATGATTGGACTGTATGGTCTACCTCGGCCAATGTTGACTCGCAAGGCGGAGGCTATGCACTGAATTA
The DNA here is from genome assembly GCA_004000165.1 of Taphrina sp. SM11. Classification (NCBI taxonomy): domain Eukaryota; kingdom Fungi; phylum Ascomycota; class Taphrinomycetes; order Taphrinales; family Taphrinaceae; genus Taphrina; species Taphrina sp. SM11. The sequence goes on along the minus strand of RHDT01000277.1, from coordinate 358,030 downwards.
CTTTATATACTGTATCTATGCAGCCACTTTTGCAGCAACGGCCAGTTTTTTGGTGGCGAACTTTGCCCCTTATGCAAGTCATTCTGGTATTCCGGAACTGAAGGTCATGCTTTCCGGTATTGTGATTAAGCGGTTTCTGGGCAAGATGACTTTGCTTGTGAAATCGCTCGGGCTTTGCCTTGCTGTCTCTTCGGGTCTCTGGTTAGGTAAGGAAGGGCCATTGGTCCATGTTGCAGCATGCTGTGGCAGTATAGTCTTGAAGTTCTTCCCAGCCGTCCGAGGCAACGAAGCTCGAAAGAGGGAGATTTTTTCGGCAGCGGCAGCAGCTGGCATGTCAGTCAGCTTTGGTTCCCCAGTCGGTGGAGTCTTGTTTGCGCTTGAACAGATCTCTTACTATTTTCCGGACAGATCAATGTGGCAATCCTTTGTCTGTGCTATGATCTCGTCTGTTGCGCTCCAGATGATGAATCCGTTCCGAACAGGCAAGCTCGTCTTGTATCAAGTTATCTTTGATCGAGATTGGCATCGCTTCGAACTGGTTCCTTTCACTTTCCTAGGGCTCTTAGGTGGAATATATGGAGCATATTTTATCAAGCTCAATCGCAGCTTTCAGAGAATGAGAGCTGATACCTGGATATCAGCCTATCCAACAACAGAGGTAGCTTGCATAGCTCTTGTCACCGCCCTGATCAGCTTCCCGAATGTGTTCACACGGATACCGGCAAGTCGAGTATTGACGGATCTCTTGCAAGAATGCAGTCAAGGTAACTGGTTGGATCTTTGTACTGAAGGTCATCTGCTTGGATCAATTCTCTTGCTTTTTTCAGCTGCAGTCTTGGGTTCAGTGCTTTCGGCGGCAACTTTTGGGGCCAAAATACCTGCTGGCATCATCCTCCCATCCATGACAGTCGGGGCTGCCCTCGGTCGTGCCATAGGTATGATTGTGCAGCACTGGCATAGGAGTTATCCCAACGCCTGGATGTTCAGCACTTGTGTCAGCGATCTCGAGTGCGTGACTCCAGGAGTATATGCTATCGTAGGAGCGGCCGCAGCGTTATCTGGGGTGACTAGAATGACCGTCTCTCTAGTCGTTATCATGTTCGAACTGACAGGTGCGCTGACCTATGTTTTGCGTAAGAACGGTTCAAGACCACACCCAAACATATTTGTACTGACGGTGTGCTAGCTATTATGATCGCAGTAATGACCGCAAAATTCGTGGGAGATGCCTTTGGCAAGCAAGGCATATACGAATCGTGGATCGAATTGCAGAACTATCCGTTCCTGGACAAGGATGACGACTCCTTTTATGGAATTACTGTCCAGCAGGTCATGAGACCTGTCGTAGATTTGTCAGTCATTTACGTTTCGGACCGGAATACTGTACAACGTATGCGTAGGCTCTTAGATACAGATGAGCTCGATGGATATCCCGTCCTCACAGACCCCGAAAGCAAGACTCTTCTAGGCTACATACGAAGTATCGACATTGAACGGTCTCTTTCAGGCTCTTCCGCTGCACAAGAAAGCACGCTAGTAGTATTCACGAAAGCGTCTCAACGGGAGAGTACAACAGCTATAGACATGAGGAGTTTCCTCGACGACACCCCCTTCGTCCTTGGTGTACAAGCCAACATGAGACTCGTGGTCAATCTCTTCCAACAGATGGGACTTCGATATGTCTTTCTTGGTAGAAGGGGCAGGCTAGATGGCATGATTGATAAAAATGATCTGCTGAACGCGAAATCCTCGCAGCCTCAGTGGATTAGCAATGCGTGTACTATCGATCAAGATTCACTCAGCGGAGTCCATCAAGGCTCATTGCGGAAGATGGACGTCCGTCTATAGTCCCTCCCCGTGATGGATACATTCGTAAGGTCCATTCAAATGTAGAAGCCCGCTCAATGGACTGCTTCTACATAATATAAGTCATGTAAATATAGAGACCTCAGCCATGTACATATCTTCCAGAGAAACATGGATTGCCGCAGTGAGATGAAGATCTCAGCAATAATTGGTCTGGGAAGGAATTGAATGAAGTGAGTATCTCATGTTTTTGTGTCTGAATGACAGTAAAGCGTGTCAAGCCATGTTTCGTTCCCGTGCCGTGCCACGCACTTGGTGTCTGTGCTGTGCCGCAAAACGACGCATAGCATGCCAGTGCAGCCAAAAGCCCGTAATGGCAGTTCCTCAGACTATCCAAAGTCTCTTTCTCATGCTCGCAATAGAGCTTGAACTGGTCCTTTGTTGAGCAAATTTCGGTTCACTTTCTTTACGACATAGGGAGATGATATAGGTTTCTGTATGAGCGAGTCCTCAACAAAATTCCCTGGATTCTTTTCGCGGAGGAGGCATCATTCACGAAATGGCTCAAGTCCTGGTGTAGACACAGAGCTCGTCATACCTAAGGTCGAAACCACTAGGGCAAGCTCAGATCGCGCGAATGAGCCGGGCTCTTCGCGTCCATCCTCAGACAATGTGCACACGAGGCCTGGCGAGACTTCAACACAGAGGAACTTCTTTCGCATACCACGTAGGAAGAAGATGTCCTTGTCATCGAAAGAGCCCTTCGCAAGTAGCCCGTCTGCACTAGATGGTGTAGGTGTTGATCCCACACGACTCTCGTCGCAAACTACGAGATCACCATTTGAAGCTCTTTTACGACCGACCCTGAGCGCATGCTCATCTAGCACTTCCGTTTCGCAAACTTTCGCAGGCAGTGTTATGCTGGCTGCATCCTCTTCCTTGGCTGCTCCCGGCAGTCCCTTGATGGAGATTGAGAATCCTGTTGAGTCTCAAAGTCTCGTGAAGGTTAGTCGACCAGGCTCTACAACCTCAGCACATTCCTTTCGAACCACTTATTCCACTCCGATCTCAGAGCATTCTGGTGGACAGACTCTGGAGGCTGCTACAAAGATCGGCAACAGAGGTCGTAGTCTGACATATGCTGGCAGAGAATCCCAGCAAAAGGTTCCCTCTGTAGGTCGATCAGGCAAATTCTTCTCAATGAGTCGTCTGCGGAGGGAGAATGATGAAAATCTTCTATTCAGACCGATCTCTAGAGAACGCTCCCCGGCACCACCTGCATCCCCTCAGAAGACAATGGAATCCTTCAAACCAACAGTGCCAACATTGCCAGTTCGAATTGCATCGGAATCAGCCCATCAGTATCTTGCCCGTATGACTGCACGTATGCATAAGACTGTCACTGCCTCGGTTTTGGCAACCTCTGAGGACGAATTTCACCTCGAGTGTTTGCAGCTTTACATGCAGCAATTCAATTTCGTGGAAGATCCCCTTGATATAGCCTTGCGGAAGTTTCTCATGGACACCCATCTGCCAAAGGAGACGCAACAGATTGATCGTGTCCTGAGCGCATTCTCTGAGAGATATCAAGTCTGTAATCCACGTCTGTATAACAGCCATACAACACCTTATGTCCTTTCTTTTGCCTTGATCATGCTTCACACAGACAGGTTCAATCAAAATAACAAAAATAAGATGACGAAAGGTCAATTCATCAAAAACACAGTTTCCGAACATACGGAGCATGTCAGTCAAGACGTCCTCGAGTACTTTTATGACAACATCATATCAACTCCTTTCATCCTAGTCGAAGATGATGTGGATTCTCCCACGATAGAGAGGTCGAATCCTGCTGCCGCCTCTGAGGACGGCTTCAGCACGTCGCGCAACGCGTCCGTCACTACCTTGTCGCTGACCCAATCAACGGGAACTTTCGGGAGACGCAGCATGGATCTATATCCCTTGATTATGGAGGACAAACTGAGCACATTGCGCCCACAGCTGAGTCCTCTTCTAGAACAGACAAACATCTTTTCGTATACCGGAACTCTACCCGTTGTCAATGTTGCAAAATTACATTCTGCCTTCACCCATCCTGCGACATTGCAATTGGTCTCAGCCAGATCTAGACCGGAAGCATTCGTCAATGCTGACTCTGCCCAAAATCCCTTCGACACTGATCCTGGTTTGGTCGACATAAAGATCACGAAGATTGGGATCTTGAAAAAAAAGGAACAAAAGAAGGCAGGATCCAAGCCAACATACCGGGAATGGGGTGTCATGCTGACGCCGTCCCAGCTCCTCCTGTTCAAGAATGTCGCATGGGTCAAGCACTACATGACACAGGCACGCGACCGGCCCAAGGACAGTACCGAGGAGTATGTCCTAAAACCCCCAGTCCAGGACTATGCACCAGATACATATATGCCAACATCCGATACAGTGGCAATGTACGACTCGACATCGTCCAAAAAGGGTAATCATTTCTGTTTCTTCGGACGCGGTGGGGAGCAAACCCATCTGATGGCAGCTTCTGAAGAAGACATGAATGACTGGATTGGAAAGATCAATTATGCCGCAGCCTTCCATACCATAGGTGTTCGGATTCGCGGCATGAACCCGATGGATAAATCTACTACACATAGTCCAAATGCTCGCCGAGTCCATAGGCATGCCAGCTCGTCCACTCTCTCAACCTACAGTGGTAGTGTGGCCAGTCTGACTGACATTACTGTCGCTCGTCAGAACGTTCTCCGATCTAAGATAGCCGACATGGATGCTCAAATTCGACTCAAGGAAGAAAAGTTGTCTGTATTGATGCAACAAGGTAGGAATCTGTGCACCCTCGCACCAATTCAGCAACGCACTAGATCTGCAGTCATTTCTGCTGCAGGATCTCTTTCCGCTAAACTATCCTGGGCTAGAATGGAGCTCGTGAAAACTCAGTGTCATCGTGATATATTATCGAAAGACCTCGAGCTCGAACTCAATCCTAATGCGTCTGTCTTCACCGCTCCGAGTCGTCCTAAGACACCTCCCTTGTGTATCACTTCTCCAAAAACTTCTCCAAGCAAGAGTAAGCTTGGAACGGTTGGAAACCTGATGCGCCAAGTCAGTACAGATACCATGAGAAAAGTCAATAAATCGTTCAGCAATACCGACCTTGCAAAGGAAAGTCAAGATACTTCCTCACTGTCTCAATCAGACACCAGAATAGCCGATACCGGCATGCCTGACTTTGACACCAATGTGCTCAAGCAGATTGACTTTGCGACCGATTCCTTGGACGGCATCTTCACCACTTCATCATTCTCAAAATCCACAAGCACGGAACGGGCACAGTCACCGACCCCATCATCAGTCGACGACAAAAGCCGCACAAGGACTGCTCCAAGTCTGAAGTTGAACCTTCCTTTTGCCAAGCGAAATGGAAAGAATCCTTCCAAATTGAGAAAGGATGCGGAGATTGATTCCACGAGTATCTTGTCCTCCCCTTCATCAGAGCGCAGCTCGTCTCACTTCATTCTCCATGGACGTAAAGTCTCTGTGGTTCAGACTCCGGCCAATCTCTTGACAAGCAATTTGGAGACCAGCGAGGCAATGAAGCGATCATCCACCTCTACCGCTGTCTCCGTGGGATCTCAAAAGACCCAGGATTCCAGTGGTGATGTTTTTCTGGATGCACTCGAGTAGTGTTTACTCGAGTCAGCAACTCGCAAAGTCGCATGTACACAAGACCTTGGTAGCCTTCTTTGTTTTTCTCTGTTCTGGCGAATGATCTGGCTTCTATTGATTTTGCCCTTTTGGTGGTCTATGGAAGAAGATGCTTGTCAATGACAGGCGCGGTGAGGCTACAGCGGATTGGTCAATGTCATATTTTAGAATTCACTCTGTATATAATTCAAATCCACGAGTACAATCATGATCTTCCTCCCATTTTCTGATGTCAAAAACGTCTGCATCATTGCCACATGTCCATCTATCATGGTGATTGCAAGGAACCAAGGGTACGTCAATGTTCATGAGAATGAAAAACATATGTATAAGATTCTAAATTGTATCGTCTCATCTAGCCATGATTATCATGGCTGAATCGAAAAGGGAAAAAGGAGGTCGACTGAGAAGCGTCTCGTCTCATTCAAGGGGAGGCCGGAGAAGTCCTCAGACTTCTGATCTGATCTGCCGAAGCCGCACTGAAGGAATGCGATCGGCCAGAAAACTCGGGAAGACTGCCATCCTTCAGGAAATCGCCGAGGACGTGGGGTCCAGAGGCTGCTGCCACGAGTCCAAGGAACGGCGGGGACGGAGCGAGTGGTCGGGTGAGGTACTCGGGATGGTACTGGACGCCGACGTAGTACGGATGCTCCTTCAACTCGAAAATCTCCATTCTCATACCAGTCTCGTCTTTGCCGACAAAAGGCAGTCCGGCAGCCTCGATACGATCCACATATTCGGGATTGATTTCGTATCGATGCCGGTGTCGTTCCTGGACCATTTCATCCATCTTGTAGAGTTTTCGAATCTTGGACCATTCCGTGCTGGGTTGCATGTGTGTCCCTCGGAGCCCGAGTCTCATGGTGCCTCCCATGGTAGCCTTATCAATTTCAGGCATGAAGACGACGAGCGGCTCGGTGGTGTCTTCCTTGAGTTCGGCCGAGTGGGCGTCCTGAAGTCCCATGACGTTTCGTGCGAATTCAATCACGGCAATCTGGAGACCGAGACAGACTCCGAGATAGGGAATCTTGTTTTCTCGTGCCCATTTGGCAGCGAGGATCATGCCTTCTGTACCCCGGGTACCGAATCCACCAGGCACAAGCACACCGTCTGCACTGCAGAGTGCGTGCCATGCACGGTGATAATTCTTTGGTGCTTCAGTGTTGGCGCTTTGTTCGAGATCTGAGGCATCCACCCATTCGAGAATCAACTTTCTGTTGCATGCGAGCGCTGCATGTTCGAGCGATTTGACCACGGAGATGTAACTATCTTGGACCTTGGTGTACTTTCCGACCAGGACTATCGTGACCTTATCAAACAGTCGGTCGTGAGCCACCGTCAAGCCCTGCCAACGGTTCCACAATCGAAGACCTTTTTGCTTCTGTGCTGCAGAGATATCGATCTGATGCAAGTGTAGACGTTTCGTGAGGGAGCGCACCAACTTTTGATCCTCGAGTAAGAGAGGAACGTGATATGTCGAGGCGACATCATGTACAGCCCAGACCTGATCTGGTCCGACATGACAGAACATTCCAATCTTCTCTACGGCGGCAAGCTCTAATTTCTGAGGACACCTACATGCGATGAAATCAGGTGTCAATCCCAGTCCGCGCAGATCTCTGATGGCAGCCTGGGTCGGCTTGGTCTTCTGTTCGCCAGAGACGACAGGCACGAGAGATACATGAATCAAGGCGAAATTTTCGTGCCCGACTCTGAACTGAAATTGTCGGAGGGCCTCTACAAAGGGCGCGGATTCGATATCTCCTACGGTGCCACCGAGTTCGATGATGCAGACATCAGGCTCTTCGCCAGTCTCATCTATTGGAATTTTTGCAACCCGCTCAATCCAGTCCTGGATGGCGTTCGTGATGTGTGGCACAACTTGTACAGTCTTGCCAAGATAATCACCCTTTCGCTCGCGCTCGATAACTTGTCGGTATATTTTGCCAGTGGTGATGTTGTTCTCCTTTGTCAGAGTGACATTCAGGTATCGCTCGTAGTTGCCTAGGTCGAGATCCACTTCTCCACCGTCGTCGAGCACATAGACCTCTCCATGTTCGATGGGTGACATGGTTCCGGCGTCGATGTTCATGTATGGATCAATCTTGATCGAAGTCACTTTGAGACCCAGCGTCTTGAGCAGGAGCCCTGTGCTACTGGCAATGACACCTTTGCCGATTCCCGAGATGACACCACCGGAAACAGCGACATACCGCATCTTTCTTCCGATGGACAAGCAGATTGTAATTGCTTGAGAAGTGTTGAGTCACTCTGTCACGAGTCTCACTCTCCCTCGAGCGTATATTTCTTACAGTTCCTGGGTATTGAAGCTCCGAAGTATACCAGTCTTTACACGTCAAGCTCTGAGGCTCTTCAAGTCGATGCTATCAGGTCGAGCTAAAACACCATCTGTTCTTGGACGCGCTGGAAAGAAAAGTTGTGACAATCGGAGACGAAATGAGTCAAATGAAGGCGGCACAACGCCCCTGCCGCAAGCCATTCCACCGAGCGTATCTGACGCGACAAGAACGACAAATGCGATGATACCCAAACCAGTCAAAATAGACGATTGATACTTTCACTGATGATCGTATATAGAAAGGCATCCAAGTGATGACTTGAATAATTCATCTTTCCTGATGTCCTTTGTACCTCTGCTCATTGTTTTGCCTAGTATCCGGAGAGAACTTCTTGTATTGGTCATTGAGATATCCACGAAGATATTATCGCGCCTTGGACAATGAAGATGTCTGGATCAGTCACCACCAATCTTGATCAGACCAGTAAATTATTCCTAACGAATCTGTCGCAGTAAACTACTAGTCGTTTGTCGTGAAAGAGACAAGATATGCCCATTAGGGCTTCGCTACGTGAGCAGACAGGTCGAGATCAGATCAAAATCATATACAGTCCGAGGGCGATCACTCCACATCGCCCGAAGATGGGCACTATGTTGTTCAGGACATGTATGACTGTGCAATTTACATGCAAAGCTTGTGCTTCCTTTGATTCAAATTCAAGAGAGAGACTGTGTGTACAAGAAGAATGTGCTACGCGAATGGAGGCTGATGGACTGTGATCTAATGGCTTCGAATAGCTGATATAAGACGCTCCTTGTCCAATTTTCATTGCGCTTCTTGTCAACATAAGTCTGTACTAACGGAGCAAATCTAGGTGGGAACATCCAGAGAACTAGGTGCATTGCACTTCCCTTGCCTCACTCCCCGATATCCCTACTCCCCGATTTTGCGAAGGCTCCGTCAATACAGTTGATACTATTGCACGCCCCAACAATCTTCCAAACTTTTCGCGAAAAAGTGTCTGAGATACCGGAATCGTGCATTTTAGTATTCATGATCAGTTCGAAATGCTCTCGCCAAGCGTCCACGAGTGATAGAAGGAGCTATATGCTCATAGCCTGTTGACTCCTTTACTTAGACGCTACGTGGCTATTTATGTTCATTCATTTATCAGCCCTATGAAGGCTGTCACCTAACATTCTCCCCTAGTTGTTTATCTACAAAGGGCGTTAGAGCAATACCAGGGCAGGGTCGGAGCACTCGTCCCTGGAACGAGCCTTGGCAAATCTCATTTGGCGATCAGATGTGGCTCGCAGCAATGGCGATCAGCTGCTTCTGAGTCAGAGTCTGATCACTTTCTGGCACCGCCGTCGTTTGATCACTCGCTCGCTCGATCCGCATATGCGGGAAACGGCAAGCGTCCACTGAGTCCCATCGCAGAATTGGTAATGCCGCTCTGTGTGGCTCGCATCCGCACTCCTGTATGACATGCACCTAGGCACCTGAGTCACTCAGTCTTTGCTGCATACTGCTTCATCACTCGGCCATATTGCGCTTGCTAGTACGTTACTTGTCGATCGTTCAATTCCTGCGCTTCACTGGCAGACCATGACATCGGTAGTCAAGCCGGGTGTTCTTCGTCATAGTGCTTCTAGTCCCGATGTCAGATCACACGAAGACGTTTTTCTAGAGATGCAGCATGCAAGAAGCTTGGCTCATCAGAGGCGCCCTACACCGGATGCGCTTGTACATGAGATCAAAGTCGAGGACGTCACTCGCAGTCAAGACAGCAGAGTGGAGGACTATGCTTGTAACATTTGTTTCGATATCGCGAATAATGCCGTCGTGACGAGTTGTGGCCACCTATACTGCTGGGCATGTCTGTACCAGTGGCTCGTTTCTCCTTCTCAGCTCGCTTGTCCGATCTGTCCGGTATGCAAAGCTGGTTGTGACTTGCCGACTCTGACTCCGATATATGGTCGAGGTGACCACATGACAACCCAAGAGAAATCCACGACACTATCAAAGCAGCGCACTTTTTCCTCAAATTCCCAATCGAGGCCGAAGAACATACTCGATCAATGGTTAGCACCTCATATACATCCTCCCACAATGCCCAGTGTAGGCGCTGGAGAGACTCCTGCTCGACCACTTGCACGGCGTCATTTACCATCGACATCGATGAAGAGAACAGGATATGCACAATCAGGTACAACGACGCAGTCGAACCTGTTTGGAAACACTCACCCGGTCGTGATCTTCAGTGCGGGAATAACGACACTGTGCGGCATGCAGATCTTGAACAATGGAGGTTTCACGAGTCCTGGTGACTTTCACGCTGAAGACAATACCTCGAAAATGATGTGTGTCTTGGCCATGGCACTCATTGCCGGTGTCTGGTTCCATTGAGAATGAAACCCTCTAATTGTGTCTTTCTTCCAGCACTAACAGGGCTTGTGACCCCGTCTTTGGTGCCCAACATATTTCTGTATTGGCTCTGGCATTGCTTAGTTTTGAGTCGGGCTTTCTATATAGTCCACGGAGGTAGCTTTATTGGACGTTTTTTCCCTTCAATCACCCATCATTCATGTTTTGTTTGCGGTTCTCACGAGTCACTTTAATCATCTCTTCTCATTCCCCAGCTCAACTGCGACGTTTCGATGCGGAATTGTGCTACATCTTGATTACCAGTCTGGGCGAAGCTGGAGAAGTAGACAAGATCAAAAAAGAGCTCATGGCATGTGTGCGATGAACGGCCAATTTGGATTTATTCTGAATCAAGCTAGAGATTTCCGCAATGTTTTTTTGTCTATACTCATTCTAATTCCTCATTTGCTTCAGCTTCAGGTCCCCCGTCCCAGAGTCTTGCCAATCATCTGCTATCGACGACAGAGAGGAAGGCTCGCACCGGTTTCTCCCCCCTAACGTCCGAGATGAGAGACATATTTGAGCTGACGACATCGTCATTGGCCAGCAGTTTTGACTCTTTTGCATCTCTGCACCTTGGTATGTTATATGGTATTCCAGATTTAGTTGCTCGAGAATTTCGCTTTTCCGAGATCAAAGGGAATGTATTTATACTTGATCATGTGCTGGATCTGCCGTCGCATGGTGAGGAAGAAGAGGATGCAGAAGTAAATCAGCAGGATCGGCCCTATCATGGAGTGTCAGTCGTGGCGATCGGTGCGGGCAGAGAAGGTCGGTGGGGGGACCTCGTAGGACACTTACAGAATACGGGAATGTCAAAGATTGGGATAAAGGCCATGAGAAAGCCGATGGCTGTGGCTCGAGTCGCCTGATGCCAGAATTTGAATTCCGGTAACCTACAGAGCAATCAGTCTTCCATCACAATTCTTACACCACAAGCTCTGTATGTCTCTTCGAGCATAAAATCTAGACCGAGCATTGGGTTTGGAGGGGACTTCTCTTTCCATACCTTCGAATGAATGGCTTGAATTCGTCATCTGAACGAGTGGGCAAGGCACTCCTGCCACTCTCTGCATCGTCGTCCGCAATCTCCTGTTCGAGCGAGGGATCAAACTTTGGCGTGAGAAAGGCGAGGAACATATTGAGCAGATAGATGCCCAGGCCATAGGCGATGATGTACCATCCCTGAGCAAACACGATTCGAAACATAAAGAGCACCACCAGACCGGCAGTCACACACCATCGGATGGCAAAGTGCGGCACGGACTGGTCGAGATAGGTCTGGTAGAGTTGATTGAACCGTAGCGTGTATTGATTGAATCGCTCCACGAGCGCATTGCTCTCGGGAGCAGTCGAGTCCATGATGACAGATGGGGAATTTACGTCGACGGGGATGTGAAAGGGAAGCTGCAAGATGGACGTCTACTCGAACTTCTCCAGCGTCCTCTCACAGGAAGCGGAATCTCTAGAGCTCGCGACAATTGTGGTGGTCTGCTGCGGACTTGCCTTGCCGAATTGACGTTGGAGGTTTTCCTGGGCCACATCCACACAAACTCTCGCTCACTCACTCGCACACACGACGAAACCTACCGACGCGCTTCCTACCGTACTATCCTAGGCACGGGAACTTTTTGGACACGTTGCCAACTAAAAAAGGAACAGGTGGGACCCATGCATCCTTACTCTATAGCAACACGAACAAGAACACTTCATCGACGGCATTTGCCCATTGTTAAAGTCGCAAGGGCAACCAAGATTACTCTGTCGCAACACCTGGCAACTTCTGTCTATGATCGCCTCAACTGCATGCCGTTTGAACTTCAGGATTAATGTGTATGAATATGTATGTTTAGATATGTATATATTGTTGTGTGAAAGAGGAAGTCGAAATGTACAAGAAGTCGTTATCGTCACTTGTTCGGTCGTTATGCAGACGAGACGGTAAATGAACTGAGCTGCATGTCCGTCTGTGCAGACTGCGGAAAATCTGTCATGCCGCCGCCTCGGGACTCGATTGTGAGATCAGATTGGCTATACTCATCGAACGATGCTTCGGCCGGTCCGGGACTTGCTGCTGCTCACCCTGCTCCAACTTTACTCGTTTGCCTTGTGCCGAATGTTCAGGATGCTCCTCCCGAGAGAGTTCTTCATTGCTGTACGTCTGATTGTTTTCGTTCTCATTGACTCGCTTGCTTCGAGGCTTGCGGACTTTCTTCTCGTCCACACTCTTGCTCTCTATCTGGATGGGATCCGCAATCTTTTCGACATTGGGCTCCAAAAAGTCAAACATTGGGTTGCCCTTGACAGCCATTTTTAAATGTCCAGGGATCACACGCTTGTGGCCAGTTTCGAAAGTATGGCGGGCGGCCTCATCGATCATAGATGCCATGAAGAGCTCCAGAGCTTTGGATATGATGACGGGTACAACCTGGGCAACCTTGCCAACATCCTCGTCGGCCTGCATAATCTTTTTGATCCGAGCGACGGGGAAACGAGATCGCCATGGTACGTCACTCGCACTATCATCGCGCTTGATCTTTGGGGGCATCCAGGCGGGGCCACACTTGTAAGGAAGAAACCATCCTTGCCAGTGGTGGTGGTGGGAAGGTCTTCTTATATGTTCTGCTCCGTTTTTCAGGAGGATTGCGTTGATCAGCAGGAATGGGCTGATCCAGCGGGCCGCAGGGTCTTCGGCTTTGTATTGTGGGCCACTCACGGGAGGGACTGGGAGTCTGTCTGGCAAGAATCAGCTGCCTGAGTGAGAGAACCCGGGAAGGATTTCCCATCAGGAGAGCAGAGAGCTCCTCTTCTCCAAGGAGTACAGCCACGCTAAAGTGCCTGTGCAGGAAGTGCAGACGAAATGACATGCTCGACCGTGCCAGTCTGAGGAGAGCTGGGCAAGCATCATTCATGAAGGACCCGGAGCTGCTGGACGGGCTTCCTTTGGGGGTGGAGTCCTGCTCATGAGTCCTTCACATCAAATGACAGCCAGAGTCCTGCTTCGCTGCAAACTCGGGGCTGTTCTTCATCTCCGTCAGTAGTTGTTCGGCATGTTGGCCTACTTCGCCTCCGGCTAGCTTTGCTTGTGCGTACCATTTTGAAGCATCAGAGAATCTCTTCTGATCCTTCAAGAGGGTAGCTAGGTTGATTTGACTGATTTGGAAACCCTGCTGAGCTGCCATCTCCAAGTATTCCAGGGCTAATGGCAATTCACCCTTGCGTCGATAGTACTCACCAAGATTGTGAGCTGCTTCAACTTTACCACAACTTGCGGACTTCTGTAAGTAGTGAATCTTCTCAGCCTCATCCTTCGCGAATGTGCTCATCATAAATAATGAATTTGGCTCGCCTGCCTCTGCCCCCTTCTTGAACGCCAATTTCGACTGTTTCTGGAATCCTTGTTGTTGCAGAATCCGTCCAAGTTTGGTATAGGCCTCAGGGACCCCGTTTTCGCCCGCCAGGCGATACGCTCGCATGGCATCCTTCCTACGATCCAGGCTGTATAGCTCATTGGCTATCAAGTAGTGTGCCTTGCCAATTTTCTGCTCTGCCATGTCTGTAAGGAGCCGCATGGCTTCTCTTTTCTCTTGATCTGACGTGGTAGTTGTCCGCAGGGTTTCTTCGCACCAGAAAAGACTGGCATTGATGTTACCCATCTGTGCAGCCTTGTAGCACAATCGTCGTGACATCTCAATCCGTTCTCGTTGGAGATGAGGTGCTAATTTAGGACTTCGTCTCATGATTTTGCTGATGATAAGCAAGTCATCACTCGTGCTTCTCGGTACAGTGGCTATCTGCGTTTAACGAAGGGTCCAATTGAGCTTGGCAAACATACCATTCTCATCAATTGTCAAGGAAGCTGGTAAGCCGAGAATCTCTTCAAATGGAATAGAGATAACTTTTTCGCTCTTATAAGCTGCATCATAGATTTCTCGAGGGCCAAATAGAACGCTCGGTCCAGTGGCTTCCGCCGCGTTGACTGCCTGTCTGCTTGTGTCAATAGGGATCACTTTGCCAGTAGTTGCAAGCTTACACGGTATAAGCTTGTCGACCTGCAGTGAAAACAGGGACCGCCTGGTGGTGCGCAATCTTGTTAACAGCTCGCATCATTCGAATCGAAAGAAATTGCCCCTACAAGCTCCACTCGAGGACTGCTACAGTGATCGAGTAGGTGAGCACCGAAAGTTCTAAATTCTGATTGGGGGTTAAGGCGAGCCGCAGGACAGAACAGACGAATGGTTTATCGCAGTAGGTCATACAGCGGTACTATTCCGCTTCCTCGACCACGGCTTTTTACCCCAAAGCAACGAGGTGATGTTACAGTTACAAAGTTGTCGATGGGCATTTAGCTTGATTCAGAATTATAAATTGGTGGCTTTCGTGCTCGGGAGATCCGAAATGGCTGGAGGCTTCATAGAAGGATTTGTCGTTTTCTTGGCAGGTGAAAATACTCCTCAGTGCATCTTATCTTCTGTCTCAAGAATCTTGTTCGTGCATCTCGAGAAGTCTATCGAATCCTTGGTTATTCAGAGAGGGCTTGTAAGATAAAGATGGTTTCCACTCGGCATAGTATGGGAGCGAATGAGCAGCTCGTCTCTCTAGATATGGTACCAAAATCCCGATCCGAAACTAGGTCACCTTCGCCACTCAAGAGGAAATTGGATCAGCAAACGCCAGAACAACAATTTGTCGATGCTCGAGCCACCCCTTTCACTCAGCGCAAAAAAAGGCAGTCGAAATCATTGTCAAGTGACGTTGAGTCGGATACAGAAGCAGTTCGAGCCGAGTCTCTCAGTGCAACGGTGGCCACTGCTCTTCCAAGCAAAGCTTTATCAAGACGGGAATCATCTCAAGTACGAGATTCATCGGCCACATCGCAGCTCCCAGGTAGTGAAAGTGATTCGCAGTCAGACGATGAAGCTCCTGAAGCTATCTCCAACAGCAAAAGCGCGCAGACAGTACAAGCTGCCGAGAAGCTGCGTATCGACGCGCTTACTCGGCAAGCAGAGGCTGAACGTGAGAGAAGGAGAGAAAAGGATAGGAAACTACGAGAACAGAGGGATAAATCGAAACAAGCCATACCTACAGAGCAAATTCCATCTATCATCGCCAATGAGCAGGAAACTCCGGAGATAACAAGAAAGTCCTTGCCAAGGCTGCTGCCAGACTCGATACTAAATGCAATTCCGGAGCCCTCATCCACCCAAATCTCGACAAACAATGTACGTCTGCCTACGTCACAACATAAAAAATTCGATACCAAGCAGGAGCCTGCCACAATCAAGAAAGTCGGTTCACGAACGATACATGTCTTGAGTAAGCAGGCTCGGACACTGGCTCCCAAGAAGGTCGCTAGCACATCCAATACAAAATCACAATGGCTGTATCAGCGTGGTCAGCACACTCTGAACAGAAGGCCGATCAAAAGACCGCTGGTTTAATCGACGAAATCGAAACATTTTGAAGCATGTAGATCACGACGATAGCCTCGATATATATCTAAATGCCAGTAGATGTGATACTCTTTGTGCTTGTTGCCCAAGATGTCGCCGCGACCCATACCTCATTTGCTCTTCTTTCTGAAGGCACATGATGAGAAAATCTGAAATATCTGTGGAGCCGAGTGTGGTCGTTCTGTACTTTGGTCAGACATTGTTAGTGTTCGTATTGAGGATACACTTTAGAAGAGCATATTTGTATCACTATAGCAGCGATAGATCCTGCTCAATATAGACAGAAATTTGTATTCAAGGGCAAATGTGCTCCTACCGTCGCTTAGGAGGTGTGGCGAAATAGTCAACAACCAACTTCAACATAAATATACATCGCTGGGCAATTGCTTGCCATGCATAATATCGGCTTGCGTTATACCGTCGCAGTAGAAGGTAATCTATCTGGGATAGAGAAAAAGTGGACAGCAAAAGGAAACGCTTTCGAAATTCGTGGTGTATCTGGATTACTGGAAGTCAGTCTTGTTGCAGATCCGATTTTCGCTCAGCAATTGATTTTGCATAAAGTGCATGATTTACGGATATCTTATAGAGCGAGACATTCTCAAGAACTTGGCGATCTACTGTTTACTGATACGTTTCCTGGACTGACTGTCGAGCTCCAACCAAGCAGCACAGGCCAATTCTCCAGTGCGTTCGAACTTTACAAGTTTCTGGAGCTGATATCAGGACAACTTTTACAGACTAGTGAAGGCAATCGGAGATACATCGACCTAGCGAGTTGTGAATTTTTTCACGATCCTCTAGCTAATAACACGACACTTTACGAATACATTCGAAGCCAGTTCACAGTTCTCGCAGATTACCTCGAGCATGCCATATTAGTGGAGCTAACATATGCGGATAGAGAAGACTACCTCAACATTCGTATTGTCACTCCAATGCCGGATGTATTGCAATTGCCCTCTGAGGTGCCAGATTATCCACAAGAAGTAGGATTTGTGAAGAGAAAGGCCCGGGCTCTACAAGATTCCGAATTTGATGGTTTATCAACATATCTCCCCCAAGTTGAGTTTAGTAAGTCCGCACACTCCATGAGAAGAGCTGACTAACATGGAACGCAGCACCCTTTGTGATTTTCTTTGATCAACGCATAAAACCTGTCTCGCTCGAGCTCGCGAATTGTTCCACCAAGATCGGTGGAGACACTGGTTCTCATTCTACGTTCGTTGTGAACTACAACATATCCGACCGTGCCGTCAGTGTCACTGGACCACAAGATTCATGCAAACTCTTTGCAGAGTTCCGACTCCCGAATTCGCACTTTTTTGACTCATTCGAGATGGAGTCTCTGTTTCCGAATCAGACCAAGCTGTACGGAGAACAAGACTTGGAAGCACCTCAATGGAGTACTTCAGGCTGGGGCTCTGTATTGCATATCGAGCTACCACTGCTTTCATCCAAGGTGCCTGTCTCAGTTCCGTTCCATGCGCGATATATGGAGCCAAACAAGCAGGGAAATCACCACCATACAAAACTATTCGCGCCTCATATGTTCATTGCATGTTCCCAGGACGACGCATCTTTTACTGATAACCCATGGGATCAATATACGTCGAAACAAGTACTCTTTGGACCACGCAAGGCCTTTCACTACATCGAAGCACTCGGAGAAACTCAATACACGGTGCGAAGTCCTGTTGGCCGCACTGATGATGCGGCAGCAGTCATGTGGCTAACAGTCATCTCAGTCTTCGTCAGTTTTCTGTATGTAACGAGGAAATTGATGGACAAGTTCTGACATGTTGCATGACCGTGTGGTTTGCTTTGTACATATTCAACGTGCTTCCATGGACGATAGGATCAACCTGTAGATTGAAAGGCAAAAGACCACGTGCAGAACATGAAACCATAGTCTGCTCTTACTGATTTGAGAATATGAAGCAGACAAAACTCTTCTGCAACAAGCATTTCAAGCGGCATGACAAGTAACGGAGTGGACACTTCACCTGATAGACTACATAGATGCATATAAATTGGCCTTGTTTTATGCTCCATTCCGGCAATTGGCAAGCAGTGGCTTTCACGTGAGCTTGCGGCGCTAAAGGAGATCGTTCCGGGGCCGAGCGGCGTGCATTCAAGCTTCTGTCGTGCGACACACGGATGAGCAACTTCATAAGACTCTGACAGGACAGCGACGTTACACTACGTCAACGCTATAGGACTAAGGTGTATTTCGGGCACCCACAGCAATCTCGTGGCAAGGGCCGATGTTCTTCATCAGGGCATGCATTCAGATACTGTTCTGCCTTCATCTTGTCCAACCATTTCAATTACCATTCCTTTCTAGCCACAACGAGCTCCCGACAAGAAAAGAATACCATGCCAACACAGTCTTACGATTTCCTATAGGAACGACACAGGACCATGAAGACATCCTTGAAGCTGTGAAGCTAATGGATCTGGATGTATGGTCTCGCACGAAGCATCATTGGGATGTTCGGGTTACACAAGATCAGACCCGAGAACTGTTTCAATATTTGCCGCGACACATAGTTCATGATGCCGAGTGCATCGTCCGTGATGTCGAGCATGCGATTCGCCAAGTCCTACCTTCTCTTCAAAGCAACCAGTTCGTGCAGGAAAGTGTGCCTAACATCAATGACACCTTTTTCGCTGATTTCCAAAACATGGAAGCCATCAATGCATGGATGGCTCTGATGGTTGCCATGTATGGCGAGTTTACAAGCATCGTGGATCTGGGCAAAACTTACGAAGGACGAGCGATTCACGGTCTGAGAATATCTACGGTCCCTATATCCATCAATCTCAAGAAGAAATCTAAAAGGAAAGTGATTCTGGTGCATGGAGCACAACACGCACGCGAGTGGATCAGCGTGTCGACTGTCTGCTATCTGGCGTACTCTCTAATCACTGGACGTGGAGTTGACAGCTCAATTTCCAAGCTCGTAGATGATTTTGATTGGATATTCATCCCCACTGTGAATGCTGATGGCTATGCCTATACATTCGAGGATCGTCTATGGCGCAAGAACCGTCAACCAACAACTGTACCCTATTGCAAGGGAATCGATTTGGATAGGAATTGGGGCTACGGTTGGGACTTTGGCAAGGACATACATGGTCTGGTATCGAGTCCCTGTAGTGAAAACTTTCAAGGCAATGAGCCCTTTGAAGCTACCGAGACATCCTTACTATCACAGTATATCTTGACTTTGAAGTCAGACCCTAGGTACCAACTGGTCGGTTATCTCGATCTCCATTCTTATGCGCAGACGATTCTCTATCCTTATGCACTCTCGTGTGATCTACACGTCCGAGACGAGGAATCGCTGATTGAATTGGGAGTCGGTGCTGGCAAAGCTATGCATGCCACTAGTGGCCAGTACTATGACACTGAGAGTGCTTGTGATCAGGATGGGCATGTTCTTGCGAACGGAAACAGTGGAGCTGCCCTGGATTGGGTCTATCACACAGGCGTACCGTGGTCATATGTCATAAAATTGCGGGACACAGGATCGTACGGGTTCCTGGTGCCGAAAGAGGAGATCATCCCCACCGGCGAGGAGATGCTTGGATTCGTCAAGTATTTTGCAAAATTCATCACGGAGCATTAGCTTCTCAATGTATGTGGAGGTATTGATTGCTATGGTCCATAATTCATATCGACAATGAGACACTAGGTGGTACAGCCTTCTTGATCATGCAGAGAGAGAGTGCCGCACAGAGGTCCTCAGAGACACAGAGACTCGAGAGCATCATCGTCACATGACAAGTCGTAAAGTTGTATCGATCCCGTAGGAACGAGTCTCACGCACATGATAATTCCCTGATTCTGCTGGAATCTAGATTGTGCATGTCAAAGTTCCACACTGCTGCCTGCTCGAGGGCCGCCAAGGAAGGAGCGTACGGGAGTGCCCGGGTGACGATCCTTTTTGCAATCCGCGGCGCCTTTCTCGGGGGTGGGCCTGTTCCCCCTTCACGTGATTGGCACGCACTTTTCTGCTGCTGCTGCGGTCACATGAACAAGACGTGTGACATATGTCTACCCTTCCTTTCTCTATGGCTCACCCATCTCTCGCGCATTTCCAGCAGTCTCTCCGGAACAAGAGCCATGCTGCTCAGTGATCCCAAGACGAAGCAAGAGCACCACTGCGCTCGAGAACCAAGGAATGTTGTGTAAAGTGACAACCCCTGACAGTGAGAGCCTTGAAATTCTTTAGCCGAAATTCGAGAGGCGAGAAAACGCCTATCAGCTCGCTTTGCGCCACGAAAGTGATAGGCCCCAGCATCCACTTTTGCGAGTGTCACACGCACTTTGCCTGGTTTTGTAGGGGTTTGGATGACCTTTGCGACGGTCGCTCTTGCTTCTCGTGTGGGATTGACAATTCCTCAGGACAACTTTTTCAACATCATTCTGCTGCCATCTTCCATCCAAGCACTGAATCTCCTCCGAGTATGAAGGGCGAACATCATCAACCAAAACAACAGCAATCGACTGCGTCGTCTGTGTGCGACTTTGATATCGGATTCGGGGAGATTCTGGAGTACCACGAGGACATTGAGTCGAGCACCTCCTCAGTCTCCTTCTCCGATCCCTTCGCTTCGACCTTTGTCCCTTCCTTTGAGCAGTCCATCTCCTCTTCGTCCTTTGACGGCAAGGGAAAGGCCCCGGCAAGCAAGGCAAACAGCGTGCTGGACCAATACCATCCCGAAAACTCAAAGAATGAAGTACTGGAGCACGTCGTCCGCAGTATGAGCAATCAAGGTCTCATCAATGCCTCGCAACTCCGACATTCTTCGGAGCAGTGGAGCAACTATACAGATCTCTGCGAGTCTGTGAAATTACAACTCCACCGCGATGGGTATGCCAACGCAACCGTCGAATGCGTCACTTTTGGCACCGAGCGTCACATCTGTTACGAGCTAAACTAGTTCTCTCTCGAGATGGAGTCTTCTGCGACGCACAGACACACACACACACACACTCTCTCTCTCTCTCTCTTTCTTTTCGTGTCATCCTCCACATCAAGGACGGAGCCAAAACAGCATCAGCATTCAATGGAAAAAAGCATGTCATCCAATTTTTCTCCTCACAAGGAGCAGCGTCGGCACTATTTAATCAAGTCTCATTCATTTCTGCTGAGCAGTTCTTACGATTCAGAGGAATAGCTTAGTGTACATTACTTACATACATTGCAAATGCACATATTCCTTCACAAATCTCGACATTTGCTCAATTTCTATATTTTCTTGTTGATCCCAAGTACTTAATTTCAAGCGGGAAAACAACGACAGGTGCACTTTTTCCCATTTCATTGAGAGAGAGCCTCAAGTCAGGCGTACTGGGAAGGGAGGTTCCAGACCTTTTGGAGAAGAGGTTTTCTTTTTGACATGTGATAACCCTCAATCTTTTGGTTGTGCTCGTTCACCCTAACATGTTGAAAATGCGCCACTGCAGGCAATTTCGATAAGGGCGTCGACGGGCCTCCCAGGTGAGAGAAGGTGAGGGAGGGCTCGATGGACTTTTTCCCTTTGACAGCTGCGGGAAATTCTCAGTTCATTGGGGGAAGAAATCACTTGTATTCAAATACGATTGGCGTGCCGCTTCGTATAGTGCCCCTTTTTCCGTGCAGTTTTTGGTGAGACGAGAGATCTAGATGCCTTCTTTCCGTAAGTGCCCCGCCCTTCGCCTTCGATAGATGGTCCACTGCGTCAGCTCCATGGTGACAAAACATCAATGGAGGGAATTGGACGGTATCTCAATGATTCCATTTCCAAAGTTGTTCCATGTCGAGCTACTATTTCCATTCTGTTGCTCTCGTCTGTCTTGCAGGAGAGTGCGAGGTTCGTCATTCTGATGGAGAGCATTTCTCAATGAGACTCTTCTTGCTTGGTGAACGCCTCGAGAAAGGGACATCCAAATTTCAAGTGACCACCATTGTGTAATGCATTGTTGTGCCAACAAGCAATTGGGCAGAGCTGAATCGTAAATCAACCTTTGGCTTGTTGTCCGGCTTCGACCTCCTTGGCGAGCTCAATCTTCCGCCTCTCGGAGTCGGCGGATTGAGTGAGAAGGACACAGGGAACGCACATGAGCTTGATGACGGCGGAGATGCAGACTGCCAGTGATGCATTGACGTGCTGATAGATTGCTCCGCCAATGAGACCTCCGACAAAGATCGACAAGATGAATCCGGCGCGTCGATTTCTAGGCCTGTTGTGAAGCTTGTATAGATTCTTGTCGCCAAACAGATCGACCATGGCACTCGTGATGACGACCGTAGGGATCTCATTGATACCGAGTCCGCGTGCTGTTGTAGCCTGTGCCCCGTAGGAGAAACTCAGGAGGAAGACGAGACACAGCACTCTGTTGTCGAGTACTCGAAGGTCCGTGCCATCGACTCCGCCAGACCACATCACTACGGCTGCCGTGAGGACGAGAAGTCCCTGCCAGAAGAACGCAAAGGCCACCCACCACCGAACCTTGGTGCCAATCTTGTGACCCAACTGGCCAGAGATATAGCTGCCAGCCCAGAACGAGACCAGTGCGACGGAGGAGCGGGATGCACTCAAGAATCCATCGTTGACTTGTGCAGCCGCGAGAGCCAGAAAGACTGTGTTTCCCGTCATATTTGCAGCAAAGACTTTGAGATCGGTAAAGGTGAAGGCATCGATGACACCGACGCCCAGGGAGACGAGAAGCAAGATCCAATCGGCATTCGTCGTGCTAATGTCCTCGGTGAGACGTCCTCGTAGTGACCGTCGTGGTCTTTGATAATCCTCGGCAGTGACCAGATTCGTGCCCATCAATACTGTCGATACAGCTCTCTCAAAGCCAGCTCAACCAGAAAGGACCGGAGAGCTTCACGAACAAAGTGTACAGAAGTCTGTGCTCGGAAAGACAGATTTTGTCATTTGTGAGATTGCACATTGCATCTGGCTGAATCGACCAATCGGACAATGCCGCTCCATTTCAGACAATCGCAGAGAGAAATGGCGCAACGAAGAGGGAAGCCTTTCTCCTTTCGGGCAGCAGACCAAGCGTGGGATGTGGCCCCAAGAGATAGCGCTCATCTATGTGACATTCCCCAGTGACATGGTCGATGCACACGATATGCGACGCGAAGATATAGATCTCACTCCAGCAGCATGCTACACTAAGGGTTCTTAGTCTAGAGTAGTCTTAACACTGTTGGGACGCACGATTGGCAGAGACTGTACCCAAGATGAGAGGGATTTGATCGTGGCTTCTACTGCAAAAGGTTGCGATGCTGATATTTTGAACCACCATCATGTCTGAGCTTGATTCCATGAGCTAGACTTTGGTTCGTCACAAGTCTCGATTATGCTGCCCAAGGAATCAGCTCATTCATCTTGTTGGCCGGTACGAAAAACATCATAATGGCTGGGTACCAGCCTTTCTTCTACTTGTAATGCATTTGCAGCACTCATCGTTACAAGATCATCCAATGTTGTACTTGTCCCAAACCTTACGCCCTTCAAGCATTGCTTTCATTCCCCCTGAATCGCATGACTGAGGTACAACTCTGAGCCTGATAATTTGGACCTCTTTCGAATTCATGCGCAAGGATTTTAAGATGGCATGGATGTTTCCGAAATCTTCTCTGCCATGCAATGACACCTAGGACATGCTATATATCTAGCCTCACAAGCGACCACTTGATTGAAGAATGTCCCATAACCAATCAGCTTGAATCGAAATAGCATGCGGCCGTTATGGTTCATTCCCGTAGACTGCAAGATCTGGCGCAAGATTGGCACAATCGAGATCATTCAACACAAGTCATGGACAATATCTCAGACTGCGTTGCACTTGTGTGAACGTCAATATGCGTGTCGAGACAAGATTTAGACAGCTAGCCTGAATCAAAAGTACGCATGGCACTAGCTATGGTATCTACAGGCCAAGAATACCATGATGAGACTATTGTCTGAAATATTCAATGCACGCTTGATCGGCTTGATCTCGAGACGTAGAGCAACGATTTATCGTGAGTTTACCATGCCAGATCTCTTGCCCATTCTCAAAGAGACGCGGAAACTACGGGCTGCAGACTGTGATAAGCACTTGCCCGGGAACGGAGCACCGAGACTGATCATCCGTGCAAGAGCCGGGACTTGAAAGGCAGAGGAACGCTGTGGAGGATTCATGCCCTGAGTCTCGCAAGAGCTACTGCGGAGCCTGTCACGCACTTGATCATCTCCTCAGGCGCGAGCACGCCGTTCCTCCTGCTGATCGTAGTTGATCGTGGTTTGCATAATCGTGTCGGACCGGGCTTTTTCCCATTGGCGAGGCTTTACGGGTGCTGCTTCTGATCGCTCTTCTGCCGGGAAGATAAAAGTGGCTCTTTGCGGCTGATTGAGGGATTGGCCAATTCTGCCGCTCGCCCACAATCGTGGTTCACTTGGCCAAGTAGCTGCGGTGCTGCTTCTGCGAGCTGATCGCGCGTCTGAGATGCTCTGAGCTGATGCTGCCATTCCCACCCCCCCTTGAAGTGGCCCATTAAGGAAGCACAACGCATCGGCCGCTGAAGCCTTACTCGTCTCCCCCTCCCCTCCTCCCTCTCCCTATCCTGCTCGCGGTACGGCACCCTACACCTCCACCAGACAACGACAACAGGACCCGTCCCCCTACTCACCTGCGATAGCCCTTCTAGTTTCCGCAAGTTGGCCAGACTTCCTTTCTCTGCGCTGCGATCGCATCAGTCCGCGATACAGCCGAGTGTGCGAGTCCAGTTTGGGACGATTTAGCATCGCAATCAACATCGCGTTTCCTTGGACAAGGGCTTCTCGAGCAGGCCTGAAGTGTTCGAATATTTTTGACACATCTCTATCGCTTCTCCTTAATCAGCGAGACATCAGACATATTCTTTTTCTCCAGGCGACTCAACTCCAAGTGAAACAGAGGTTGTTAACTATAATTCAATGTCGCATCAGAAGTCGGGATCATCCTCGCATTCCAATAGCTCCGATCATACATTCCCGTTTCAGCACGAAGATGGCAACGGCCATCAAAACCTCTTGCCGGAGGGCATCCTTAATGACGAGGACGACATCGTACCATGGCCCAGGAAGGCCTCGAAGGAGGAAAGCGCACAGAGGCACGTAACACTTAAAGTGCATCGGCTGCCGCAAGACATGACTCCCAGGGAATTTGCAGGTCTCTTCCTCATGGCGGACGGTTTCACTCATTCCGAAGTGGTAGTCGAGAATGAAGAGGTATGTTCATCAATCGCTCGTCAGCTATCCGAAACTAATTCATACCAGCGCGTTGGCATAGCACAATTTGTATCACAGTCCGATGCGGAAAAGACGAAACAGAAGATGAGTGCCATTTCAGCGGGGCCTTATGCCAAGCTTCAGTTCGAGGTGGTCACCAAGCACGGATCTCAAGATCTGATGACCCCACCAGCAACACTGTCCTCATCCTCCAAGTCTACCGGAAGCAATGGATCCATGCCGCACATGAGCCGATTGGCAAGCTATGTGAAGGAGAAGAGCAACGAATCCCAGATGGGATTCGATGATTTCTATGGGTCTAGTTCAAGTGTTCCCAAGTCCAATATGCATCCTGGCAGCGTCCCCACGAATTTCTCCACCTCTGCCGGCACTACTGTATGGTCTCCAAAGTCCCCGAGATACAATGTGGACATTGGCAAGTCGCCCCCAAATGGCCTGAGCATGCTCCCACCACCAACCAATACCGATGATGATTCGTGGAATAGATCTGGTACACAGAATAGTGTAGGATCTTCTCGCTTCGCCCAGCTCACCATCAACACGTCGCAGCAGAGCCAGGACGCCAGGGTCGCCCATAGTCCAAATCTCAGCGCGCATGGAGCACCGAAGCCAATGTATGCCTCCATCGACGACTCACTCCGTCCCTTGAATGGTGGGCCTCGTTCTGCATACTCGAACCCGGCACAGAGTCCCATGTACCACGCTTCCAGTCCGCCCAAGCATTATATGGCCTCGCCAGCATCCGCATTCTCGCCCACGAACGGAGGCTTTGGCAATAATCACCGCATGGGCCCGCCTACTCCCGTCAACACGAATCCGGCAGACCAAAATCCACCGTGCAATACCCTCTACGTGGGCAATCTCCCACTCGCCACGACGGAAGAGGAACTCAAATCTCTCTTCTCAAGGCAGCCCGGCTATCGGCGGCTTTGTTATAGGACAAAATCGAATGGACCGATGTGCTTTGTCGAGTTTGAGGATGTTCATTATGCTATCAATAGTCTGAAGCTCCTTCAGGGAGTCATCCTGAGTAGCAGCATCAAGGGTGGCATCCGGCTCTCCTTCAGCAAGAATCCACTGGGAGTGCGGAAGATGGACAACGGGCATCCCGTGCCCAATGGCGGTGTGCCATCCGCGCCAATCGTCAACAATGGAGGCTACAATGGGATGCATGCACCGCCAGGTCTTCAGTCTGGTCAGTTGCACGGACAAGCCCACCAGCAGGCTTCCGTCAATCCGATCTGGAGGTGATGTCACAGACCGAGCAGAGTCTCTCCATTTGTCCACCACCCTCGAACGTCGTCCTGTGGGGGGCCCAGTACGAGCACCCCTCATTCTGCATATTTCCCAAATTCTCCTACGTGAGAAATAGCTTCGGCATCAGCATTCAAACCATCATCATTCTGGCATTTCTTCTTTTTTTTATTCTCCGGAAAAACATCACATTAGCACGAGCGTTTCCTCCCATCACGGCACCCGAGCAGATTGAAGATGCGAGATATTTTGCGGGATTCAACTCGATTCCCTTTTGAGTCTTGCAGAAGGGGCCGTCGTTATTTATGGTGTCAAAGTAGTCTCTTGGTCTGCTTTGCATCGATATAAACATAGTTTTCTTATCTCATATTGCCGACTCATCAGTGGCACAGTCTATCAATCACAATGACGTTTCTGATATCGATGCTGTCATTCAAAACTGTGTACGTGCAAATCCTTACCTGTAGCAATTAAAGTCAAACAGTATTGCTGCCAACCTGAAAGCTAGTCAACGGAGTGGAGGTCATGATCCAAGCGTTGCCAGACAATCAAGAATGATTATTGGTCACTCCTTTTCGACCGGATCGGTCGCAGCCTTGCCGGATTGTTTGTTCTTGGGTATGATTGGTGTCGAAGTGATTATGGTCTTGATCTTGGTTGTGCGGTATTGTAGTTCGCCCAGAAACTTTGATTTGGGCACCAGAGAGTGTCGTTGAACCAATTCCAAGAGTTGCCGCGTCTGATCAGTCTCCTGGCTCGTGGTTAGTCATGTCTGTGATGGATGGGGCGTGCAGTTTTTCCCCTTCTTACGCGAATACAGATACTGCCTACCCGAGGAAGGCTGAGAGCTGAGCCGAGTATGGCTTCTGACGTTTGTGGCAGTGCTATGAGGGAGATGGGAGTTGTCTCTGATTTGGTGCTTGCCAGTTGAGAGATTGTCGGGAAGTGCTCAAACAGATGCGGTGAGGCGAGATCGTGCTTGCATACAAAGACTGCCTTGATGGGTGCAGGATTTCTCTCTACAGACTTGCCATCCAAAGCCAGGCATGTCGTAGAAGGCGCAGGCCCTTGAGCTCCGTTATCATGTCTCGCCAGATCTTCGAGTGCTCGATAAGTCGCATTGAGTCCGAAGATGCATGCATCTTCGAGATCTGACACTACTTGGGGTTTCGGAGAGTCTTGATCTGTCGTCATTGTCGCTCGGCGTCCTTTTGTACGCTTAGGCCGACTCGCTTGTCGCTGTCGATAATGGCCCATGGGTGATAGAAGACTATACTTGTCGGAGATAATCTCTAAAGAGACAAGCCTGTAGTACGTACCTTGCGAGAGCCTCGAGCAGCTCGTGTCCTAGATCATGTCCAACCACAGGCCTGCCTGTATCAGTAGATGTTCAAACAAAGACGGTGCTGCCACACCAGTCTTCATCGCATCCATATGTAGACTCTACGGCATACTTGTGAACTATCCTTCTACCTGCCGCTGCGTCTCCCTTGCCTGGCTTCATGCCCTTTGATTGCCACTCGGATGCTACGTCGACAGCGATAGGAAGACGTCGCTGCTATCAGTTTAAACCAGTTTCAACAGGTAAAGTCTTGGCTTCCATTGTGGAGAAATGAACATTACGAGGAAAAAATGTCGCGGGTGTTACTGTGGAGCTCACTCACTCACTCGAGTCATCCGATCGGGCAGGAAGGCGGCATCTTTTGAGCCACAGCCTTGAAGAATTTAGGATTTCTATTTCGATTGACTCACAGCATTCATACAACAAGAGACTGCTCAATTCTGACGGCCCAAGACGTTTTTATCATCCACCAGGATCCTGCGAAGAGGCACCAGTCGTATCACTCCGCAACTGTTTCGCGGTAGGAGCAGCATGAGTGGTGAAATCGCGGCACAATTTTCAAAGCTCGGCTTGAAAGAAGACATACAGGTCCCCCAGCAGGCTGATCCAAAACACAATCCTCTAGATGTCTTCAAATCCTATATAGCAGCTCGTTTATCGCCCATCTCTGGCGTCTCCACCGATACTATCTTTGCAGCTCTCGACCTACCACCGCCCAAAGGCGACAATGGAGATCTCGTCTTACCTTTGCCAAGGCTTGGAAAGCTAAAGGGAAAGCCAATGGACCTGGCGACACAGTGGGCTAAAGAGTTCCCGACAGAGTTCGTCACAGCCAAGAACAGCGGGATATTCCTGCAATTTACGTTCCCCGAAGCTCAGACAAAGTCATTCCTGATTCCAAGGATACTAGAGCAAGGGTCAGCCTACGGGACTTTCGACACATTCAAGGGTAAAAAGGTCATTGTCGAGTTCTCCAGCCCAAACATTGCCAAGCCGTTCCATGCCGGTCATTTGAGAAGTACGATCATTGGGTCGTTCCTGTCCAATGTCCACGCAGCCATGGGTTGGGATGTGATCCGCATGAACTACCTCGGAGATTGGGGCAAGCAATATGGCTTATTGGCTTTGGGATACGAAGCATTCGGAAACGAAGAGGCTCTCGAAAAGGACGCCATCTCGCACCTGTATGAGGTGTATGTCAAAATCAATGCACAAGCTACGGAAGAAGAAGCGGCAGAGAAAGCTCGCAAAGAAAAGTGTGAAGCCGAGGGAAGCGAATACATTCCTGGGCAGACACTTCACGACAAGGCTCGAGCATACTTCAAAGCCATGGAGACTGGGTCGGAGGCAGAGCTTTCTGTCTGGCGCAAGTTTCGGGATTTGAGTATTGTCAAGCTCGAACAGACTTATGCGCGTCTCAATATCAAGTATGACATTTATTCGGGTGAATCGCAAGTGCCTCAATCAAAGATGAACGAGGCCATGGACATTCTGAAGAGCAAAAATCTGGTGGCCGAGGACAAGGGTGCTCAGCTCATCGATCTGACATCTCACAGCAAGAAACTGGGAAAGGCGATTGTGCAGAAGCGAGATGGAACGACCTTGTACCTCACCCGCGACATCGGAGAAGCTGCAGATCGATATGAGAAGCACAAGTTCGACAAGATGATCTATGTTGTAGCAGCGCAACAGGACCTGCATCTTGCACAGCTCTTCAAGATTCTAGAATTGATGGGATACGAGTGGGCCTCGAAATGCTCCCATGTGAATTTCGGAATGGTCAAGGGCATGTCGACTCGAAAGGGAACGGCCGTCTTCCTGGATCAGATTCTGGAGGAAGCAAAGGTCACGATGCACCAGGTCATGCAAAAGAACGCAGACAAGTATGCCCAGATTGAGGATCCCGAGATGGTGTCTGACATTGTCGGAATATCGTCCGTGATGATTCAAGACATGTCGGCAAAGAGAATCAACGATTACGAATTCTCATGGGATCGCATGACGTCCTTCGAGGGAGACACTGGCCCTTATATGCAGTATGCCCATTCCCGTCTGTGCTCCATGCAGCGCAAATCTGGACTCTCCGATCGAGACGTACTGCATGCCGACCTCTCCTTGCTCTCGGAGCAATCGGCGACCGACATGGTCAAATTGTTGGCCATCTGGCCAGCAGTCGTTCAGCAGACATACAAGGCTCAGGAACCCTCCACCATCGTCACCTATCTCTACAGACTCTGTCATGCCATCTCAGCTGCCTACGACAAGTTGTGGGTCCACGGACAAGAGGCCGAGCTGGCAAAGGCCAGAATGGCACTCTACATCTCCTGCAAAATCGTGCTTGGAAATGGCATGCAATTGCTCGGTCTTCGACCTCTCGAGCGTATGTAGGTAGTCCTGGTAAAATCCTGTACAAGCAGTATACAAGCACTTTTGCCCAACACAGCTTCCCAACTCCTTTTTTTTTATCGATGACAGAGGGATTTTTCCGCGTTTCAGCAAATGAAGAGAGAGAGAGAGACGTGTGAAGCGCCCAGACTTGGGCCGGGAGTTAATCAGATGGGGGCGGGAAGAACTCCTGTCTGAGACAAGACCACAGGGAGAATTACCACTTACACCAAAGGAAGCCCATGATTCAGCCACACATCGCTCGGACCTTGCCAAGCCCGGAAACTTGACAAGACTGAAAACCCAGTTCAGACGTGCATTGCTTGAAGAAGAAGAAGAAAAGTAAAATTGACGAGACTTCAAATCTTGCAACTCCTTGATTCCTTTGAATCTGACTCATCAAAAGTCGACGTTCCAGCAAAGTGCATCATTTCGTAATGTGGGTCCCCGTGAGAAGCGGGTCTCGAGGCAAGAAGAAGCGACGCGGTGGTGGAAGAATGACGAGACCCACTGAGCCACCAAATTTTCGTCAATTGCCAAGACAGAGAGAGCGGACAAGTATGGGCTCTCTGTTCCCCCCTCCCTTTTCCCTCGTTTTGGGGGGGCAGGGTTCGACGAAATGAGCCGAGTCTTTGCCATGAGGACAGTTGACACGAGTCTGCTGCCACATCTGAGTTCTCTTGACATGTCGTCGTCGTCGTCGTCGTCGTCGGATATACAAAGGGTCATGGAAAGAGTTGATATGATTAGAGGACTTGGAAAATCTAGGAGATCAGGGCAATTTCCATCTGTGGATGTACCTGCCCCCGAAGCGGTGAACTGAACAGACGCCCACTAAGGGCCTCGCAATGCAAATCTCCTTTTTTGTCCTCTGTCTCTCTAATTTCTGCGCCCCTGCGGATAATCTACTCTCATGTGAAAAACAACACTGCTCCGTTCGATTTTGGCCAATTCTCTTGGCTCAGTCTGCCGCGAGGTGTACAAGAGGGCTGGCTGGTTGGTTGGTTTCGATCGCCCCGAATCGACTCGCCTAAGCAACCGGAAAAAGAGAAAAACTCGCGCCAAGACTTTTGCACTCGGTCGTTGGTTTCCGGGAGGAGTCCCTGCTTGGCCGCCCAGGCAAACTCCACAATCAGTTTTTTGTGTCGTGTGAGCCGGAGAGATTGGGAGAGGAACCTCCTTTTTTGAGTTTCACGTATGTGTTTTATGTGGAAAGCCGCCCTGGTCAGGCCTCTCCGCCTCCCCCTTTTTCCGACGACTGTCTCTCTCTCTCTCTCTCTTGCTCTCTCTCCACCCTTCCTCGCCCCCAAGAGGGCCGTCCTGGTGGAGTTTTGTTGTTTGAGATGGCGCGGACGCAATCTCTTGCAGATGGTCCTTTTAGTCTTGGCATTGATTGCTGGCTCTACACGACACCCTGGCCCCCTTTCCCTCGTCCCCCTATTCCCTTCTTGCCCTTCCCATCGTTCTTCCTGTCCGTCATGTTTGTTGCAACAGACGCCCACTCTGTCTGAACCCTGCAGGGAATCTCAGATGCACAAGCTCCTTGACCACAACGTCTTCGCTTCGCCTCATTCCTCCTGTCTTCTTGCCTAGATCGAGAGGGCAGTCTTCCCTCTCATGTCGGCAGTTCAGATCTGAGCCCAAGCAGAGAGTCTTGGCAAGGTAGGAGGAGAGAAGCCTACGAAAGATGCTATATACTTGACCAGATAATTATCTGCGTGGAGGATCAAGACCATCCTCCAATCAAGCCATAACCACTTTTTGATGCGGCGACAGTCCTTGATCCCATTGCTACACAAGACCATGGGGACTACCAAACGACGTCGTCACATCTTGTGCCTAGCTCTTGGCCTCGTCTGTATCATGTACTTTGCCTCTTCCTGCATAACGAATGAGCAGATCAGAGTTCTCTACTCCATCAACCTCAACGGGACTGGAAGTCACTCGGCTGGACAAACATCGACCACGTTGACTACCGGACCGACCCCTGAAACGAATATTACCTGTCAAGCTGTGCAGGAAGCAGCCGAAGCCGAACCAGACGTTGCATTTTATGATATAAAGGATCTCAGCCAGCATTACAAGCTCCAGGGATGGGAGGACGAGTGGCTCTCGAATGCCAACATCCAAGAACACACAAAATTGACACCATACAAGCTCGATGTTGTCTATACCTTTGTCGACAGCGATGCCAGCTTCCTCAAATTGAAAGCACCCTTCGAAGACATGCAGCATATGAGCAATGCCACACGCCGTCTTTACACCATGCTCCAAGCGAGTCGCTATCGAAGTTGGGAGGAATTACGATACTCCATTCGCAGTATGATGTATCATGGCGCCTCGTGGTTGGCGAATGTCTTGATTGTTGCCAAAGACTATGACCTGCCATCAGAGACGAATGCAACCATGCAGCATATCCAGCAATTTCCCGAGTGGCTCAACAGGTCGATGGTGAACGACACTTCTGTGATTCAGGTCATTCCGGAGTCCTCGATAATGCCAGTGAAGGATTGTCTACCAACCTTCAATTCAGTCTCCGTCGAAGCAGCACTTGGCAATCTACCAGAGACCACAGAATTTTTCCTCAGTCTGTCTGATGACATGATGTTTGGCAGAAATGTTTCAGTCAGTGATTTTGTCTCTCCATTATTCGGAATGGCAATCTCCCATTACGAAGGTATGTGGGACCTGAATGAAGACGCTCCTCCGAACCTCAAAGATGGTGAACGCGGAGAGAATCACCCTGCGAAATACACCTCCTATCTTCTCAATGCACGATTTGGGAGACGTCCACGAACACTCCAGATCCACCAAGCAAAGGTCATCAACAAGCAAATCATGAACGAAGCAATGAGTGCATTTCCACATGCTTCGACTCTCACCCCACTATCGCGATTTCGTGACGACTCATATCAATTATACCCATGGTACTTACACATGTGGTACACTGTCGACATGCACCGCGAGGCTATCCTGTGGTCGATAGTAATGCGCACGGATACGAATAGCGATGGCGTGCTCAGTCTTGAGGAGAGAAACGTTCTTGTCGAACAGCTCCATGCAGGAACTGCAAGTAATCGTTCGATTTCTCCTGTGCTGGAAAACATGAATGATCATCTAGAATCAGCTGGATTGGCCAAATTATTGATTTCCGTGCCGAAATGGACGAGTTTGGACGGCCCGATTTATTTGCAAGACTTGACGATGGAAGAATGCAATGCATCATTCTCCGTCGATCAGTGCTTCAGCTCAGATTTCCTCAGTCGGGACACGTTTGCAATGGAGGAAATGTTTGATCAGATCACAGATCCTGTAAAGTCGGTACGCTGTGGTGATTGTCTGATAAAGATCTTGTTGAACAATGCTCCAACAGGGCTATCCCCAATCCTGCCAAAGAAGGGGAGCGTGTACAGAAAGCAGGCCTTAAAGGCTATCCAGAAATACCAGTATTACCGATCAGCTCCAGACAACGGATTTTACATGATCAGGCACCTGGAGGACGCCAAGAATCTGATGAATATTGCGATAGTTCCGCCAGGTCTACTGTGCGTCAATGACGACATCACTGTTACTAACACTTTGACCTTAACCAAAATCGGAGTTCTTTTCCGGCATTTCCTGAATGCTGTAGCTCCGTGGTCGATGGCTTTTGAGAATTCTTCTCCTGTAGAGCCGTCGGCAGCAGCCGACGAAGCTGTGAGTCTGTCATAATGGCATAGCAACTGGCAACTTGTATGACTAATGAATGCATATAGCATAACACTCTGAATGTAGCGTAGCATTATCCCAATCTTATTCCAATTCTTTCAAGGTATTCTGACTGCTTCGTTCGTGATACATGGTAGATGACAATATACGCAGGCAGACATGCGTCAGCGGAAGGAATGATTGGTGAAGAGCTCATGAGAGCATGTGCAGTGGCCGTATGCACAAGCACTATCGACCTTGTAAGAACCTCATTCGCTCTGGATTGATGCCATCATTCAGACCGGGTACATGGAACGCTCCAGGAGGAGGCGGTGGAACTCCATGGAATCCATTCATACCTGGTAATTGCCATGGTGGTAGGCTAGAACCAGGGACGGGTGGAGGTGGAAGGGACGCCATGGGACCAGCTCCACCACTAAAGCCAGGAATGCCAGAGCTGAATGTGGGAACCGCAAGGGATGGAACCTGGCCCCCGATACCAGGCAATTGGAAAGCTGCATTACTTTTCTGGGTCTCGAGCAGCATCTGTTCATCGACTTCGTCTCTATTGTGTTTCTTTGACATCTGACCTTCTTTCGAATCGTCACCAACGTGATACCGATCGAGAAAGGTGGACTCATCACCTGGCCTTGGTCGAGCCCAAAACCTTGTCGCCCTATCATTCGATCCGGTCACCAGAAGATGTCCAAGAGGATGGTATTCCATTGACCAGATGGCGCTTTCATGCGCGTACGGAATTTTGATGGTTGGCTGAGCCAATGTGGCTGAAGTCGAAACAGAGTTCGTGAGATTCCTGGCAGATTCGTCCAGGAGATAATGATTGACTACACCGTCGTGACCGCCTGTAGTAAGGAGTGAAGGAATGACGGGATGCCAAGTCAGTGTCGTGACGTCTTTCTCATGACCGCGAAGAACTCTCAGGTCCTTCATCATGCGCAGATCCACGACCCGCGCGGACGAGTCTCTGGAACAGGTTGCCAATAGATGCCCATTGGTCTTTTGGAACATGACCTTCGAGACTGTATTCTTATGCCCATGTAAGGTCGAAAGACATTTGGCCGTACGTGGGTCCCAGAGCTTAACAAGGTTGTCCTTGGACCCAGACACAATTAGACCCTTGGAGGAATGCCAGTCCACAGCTTTGACATCCCAACCATGCCCTGTAAAAGTCCTTTCTTCGATTCCCTCATTGAAGTTCCA
Organism: Taphrina sp. SM11; assembly: GCA_004000165.1. Taxonomy (NCBI): domain Eukaryota; kingdom Fungi; phylum Ascomycota; class Taphrinomycetes; order Taphrinales; family Taphrinaceae; genus Taphrina; species Taphrina sp. SM11. Next base: position 323,159 of record RHDT01000277.1, on the reverse strand, counting down.
TAACTTCATGGACCCGTCGTCACTTGCAGTGACAAACTTGTTGCTACCAGGCGCAAAAGCAAGATCTCGAATTGCCTCTGTATGAGCTGGGATGACTTTGACGATGTTCATGTTCGGCTGGGAATACTTGATCAAGCCTTCATGATCTCCGCTGAGGAGCCAATCTCCAGAAGGACTCCACTCTAATGCCCTGACAGCAGTCTCATGTGCCTGTAGAATCGTTTCAAAGTTGAACGTGAGTCCATTCCACAGTGTAAATTCTCCACTGCTCGAAGCTGTCAGAACTCGACGACCGTCGGGCGTCCATCGAACGACATTGACTGGGTGCTTGTTCTTGTTGCTCGAAGTGTGAACATACTTTACACAAAGAGCAGCAGCCGGGTTGCCGGTGTCTGCACAAGGTGGTAGCATATCCAACGTGTAATTAGGATCATCGCGAAGCACCGGTAATGGATCGCCTAAGCGCCTTCTCTGGAGCCATTGAGCCATTCCACTGCCATAATCGACGGTACGCCTAGTCTGCAGCTTCTTCGGCTCTTCATCGTGGGCCCGCTCAAAGTTGCGATTGTTGTAATTATTGTAACCCCTCTGCTGTTGCTGGTAACCATTATTCATGACTGAGGCAAATTGTGTTCTTCGACTTCACGAATTACTTCAATTCCATCAAGAAGGGAGGAGACCTCTTCAGCATCGACACATTATGCTATATGATCCCAGAGGCCAGTGGGAAGAAGCTCTTACACTTTTGGCGTACGGTATAACCATCGAACTTACTTAGCCCGCTCCATTTAGCCTACGAAGAGCTCCAATGGTCAAAATCAGGCTCCACACCTGACCATTATGCTCCGTTTCGCAAGTCGCTTTCTGAGCATGAGCAACGGGCTTGGACATCATGTAGATGAAATGGCAGCTTCAATCATTGCAAGGAAAGTATCCATACCAAGTCAAAACTATGAGTGCTAGTGCCTTCGCTATTGTACCTAATTCAAAGAAAAGACATTCACTACTGTACCTGTCGCAGCTTGATATGTAGCTCCAATCTGGCAAAGACCCTTTTCTGCTGCCGAGCGAGGTTGATGGCTTCCTCGCAGCAATTATTAAGATCCTCCTGATCTTGTAGGAGCACGAATTCCTCGTCCTCGTCCTTCACGCAAAGCTTGGGAAGCTCAGCCCAACCGAATTTATCCATCAGACGAGTTCGCAATTCGCTAAATTGGGAAAACGGTTTAATTGTAATCACTCGTGCTTCCTCAAATCCACACACCTTGATCTTGATTTTGTCGATCGGTGGAGGCTCTTCCTCGGAGTCACTGCTCTCAGACTCATTACAATAGTCATTGACCAAATCGATATACTCTTCAGCAATACTGCGGCCTGATCGAGGTTGAACAGGTAATGGCTTTTGCTTCGAAGCTGACCCTCTCCCAAGTGCTTCAGAGTTCCCTGACATGATGCTCGCAACTGTCCGAGATTGAGAACTCAGAGCATAGGATTTTGCAAAGACATTGTCAGACACGTCCGCCCGGCCAGCAGTCTTGTTGCGAGACAGTCCAAGTTTTGTAACCTGTGTTGGCCTGGTCAGAGCTGATTGTGACCTAGCAAGTTTCCTCAGTTCTGGAAACGATTCAGAGATCGAAGAACGACTACTACTTGATCTGATACTAGCAGTTTTGCTGCTTGTACTGCTTGCACTACTGTTCTTTCTACTGTTATCGCGCGATCCTAGCGGTGGAGTTGGGGGCAGGCTAGGTGAAAGTCGTTTGACGGTGCGACTTCTGGTCGGCAGTGGGAACTTCTCCCTTACACTCGATGTAGATGCTTTTCTTTGCAGCGCGGCATCAAGCCTGGCAAATTCGAGTTCACTTTCATGATCGATGGTCTGCCCCACGGATTCGTCTTTTCGAGAAGAGGCTGGTCGTCCGCTTGTGCTAGCCCTGGAGCTTGGCAAAGGACTACTCGCAGTCGTCGAAAGTTTCCGTTCATAACCCACAAAGCCGGTCCCGATATCGCTCGCATCTGTTGCAGCGATGAGCTTCGCTTTACCCAAGTAATCACGAACAGCTGCATTTCGGACTTTGCTCTCGTCGGGGCGATAGAGTGTGCCTACCGGGACAGAAAAGACCGTGTAACCTTGTCCATTTTTCTCGAGGGCTTCATCTATGACCTCATGATCCGAAATTTGCTTCTCTCGACTTGCGCGAACAAGATTTTCGAGCCCTGAGGAGATATCCTCTCGGTATATAGAACATAGACCGTGATTGAACATGACTTCGCAAGAATATAGCTTAAACTTCAAACCGAGTTGAGTATAGTCAATTACAGTATTACCCCTCATGTACAGAAGAGCATCGCCAAAGTTGACCTTGGCTGCAAGAAAGTCGCCCATGAGAAAGTTCGAGACGCCCTGTTGAAAATAGGCTACAGCCAGGTACCGATCCATTTTCACGGCAGCGTCAAAATGTTGTATGGCATATTCATGCTCTCCCAGTGTAGCATGAATGAAACCTATATTGAATCTGATCTTGCTGCTAGTATCTGCCAGTCTCTAAGATTTCCAGTTAGGTCAAATGTGCCTAGGAGCAATAGGGATATGTCACATACCTCGAAAGCCTCCAAAGCAGAGTCATAATCTTCTCTATCGTAGCAGGCGACAGCAGCTATGTATATCTCAAGCTCTTGCTTGAGCGACATGGAGGAAAGGCAGAGACGATATAGAAGCTTCCAAAAGTTCCAGCTTCGCTGATAGTAATCTCGAGAGGGAGGAGAGAGAGGCCAGTCCAGCTGCCTTCATACACCAAACTGCCCTCTGAAGCGATTAGAATTGTCAGGACCAGAGTCCAAGCGATCCGAGCTCTTCTGCAGAGATATCGTCGACGGGTGCCAGCTACACAGAGAGTACCAAAGTGAATCCTTGAAACACAAATAGCATCGGATTCTTCATTTGGAACCTTGAGTGACCCCTTGCTTCACACCCGTTTCAACAAAGGACTCGACCCATTCTTTGTCATCTTGCCGAACAGGCCTTTCCCGCAAGGGCCGTGTTCAAAGGAAACCCAATGATTGCGAGTAGTTTCGTCTTATGTCATTCCTTCTCGCAGCTCTCCATTGCGCACAGAAAGAATCCGTATTGTATTGCTTTCGCAGCGGAGAATTCTATGGTTCGTGTCAACCGGGCGTCCAATGGCCGAAAATCTGGGCAAAATTCTTGGCGCGTGAGTGGTCCTCCCATCTGGGGCTTGTCAGAAGTGGAATGGCGGGGCCGTGCACGAATCGAAACACGTCTCGCGTGCACCGTTCTGAAGCACAGATTCAGCGTAACACTGGCACAAGAAATGATCGTGGGTTTGCAGCAGCAGAATAAGACGTGTCTGTGGAATGATTCTCTGCTCGTTCAAATCACTTATGCCATATTACGCTTCATATATTTGTTGTCATGAATCTACGTTGCCTCGTCTTCCCCAAGTTTTGGTGCCAAGAAGAACCTTAAATGACTACCCTTGGACGCATCGGCGAGAGGATATTCTACAAGGAGTGGAATCTCCTCGCTCATGCTCAGAGTCACAGTGTTTGCCAGTGGAGTCGCCTTTGTGAAACCGACCAAGTACTTCAAGGAGAAGGTTAGTGTGACAGGTTCCGATAGATCAATTGTAGTCGCCGTGCCTTCTTTCTCTTCGCTTCCTGCATTGGGTTTCACAGTCACGGATCCGTTGCCGATATCTCCTTCGCATGAGAACGTGACACCGTCCTTATTGCACTCGATCTTCACCGATTCTGAAAGACCCTGAAGATCTCGGGTGATTTTGGCGAATTCTGCAGAAGGCATCGAGATAGTACAAGAATATTCTGGTTTATTAGCAATGATCGCTAAGAGCTTGAAGTTACTCACCAGTATCAGGTATTCCGAGATGTTCTTGGTCAATGTCCATCAATTTGAGATCGTATTCAGAAAATCGTTCGGACTTGCCAGACTCAAATTGCAGGTTGAGAACATCGGGCTCATCGTTGGCCTTGATCGTAATTATGTCGTCGTTGTTAGCGCATTTGAGAACCTTTGATAAGGAGTTCAAGTTGATTCCAAGGGCTATATTTCGATCACAACGGTATGGTTCAAACATATCCTCTTTCATCTGCAAAGATACAAGGGCAACATGAGAATTGTCCATGGCTTGTAGTGACAGGCCACTGTCATTACAGTCGAAATTGGCATCCGAAACGAGTTCCTTGACGGAATCGAGAACACGCTTGAGCACGACTGCTTCACTGAGTCTTGCTTCCAACATCTTTATGTGCTATGCGGAAACTGAGAAAAGTCAGCAACTCGTCAAAGAATCCCAACACGAGACATACTTGAGAATACTCGAGTCTGTCTACAGAAGGATCGCGACAGATGAAGGAATTGACAAATTCACCTTGTGTTCGAAAGTGTTGACGTGAGCAATTAGAGTATGGATTAGTGAGGGACTGAGGGAGCACAGCTAGGGACGCAGGGAAGCAACGCGTCTTACGAGCCTGGGCTTTCCCTGCACCTCGAAATGAATTTATCACCGTGTCTCGCTCAGCAGGAGACGTGTTTAATTTCATAGCTGATCATTCTCTGATCGTCTCGTGTTTCCCTTGATCGATCTGAGTTTCCGTGCTGCAAGCCCGTGCATGAGAACATGGCTGCACGTTCGCTGCTGTGAGAACCATGAGAATGCCTCTCCACCATGATCGCGGATTGGACACAATGCGGCAGGAACATTCTGTGGATGCACCGCGTTGTGGTCATTCCTGAGTAGCAAAGAGTATAGCATTTAGCCACGCAAGGCAATTGTCATAGGACAGTATAGTACTGCAATTACTGCTAGGCATGAGGTTGTTGGCACTGCTACCTTTCTTGCCTGCGACTTCGGCCGTCTACTGGTATCTAGAAGGGGGAGAGAGGAGATGTATCCAGGAAGATTTGCCAAGAGATACCATGGTAGTCGGCAAATATCGTGCTGAAGAGTACAATCAAGAGACACAACAATATGCCATCAATCCGAATCTCGGTATTCAGATCACTGTGGAAGAATTGATGGACAACAATCATCGTGTGGTCGACACGAAAGGGCGGTCCGAGGGGAAATTCACCTTCACAACGGCAGATACTGGTGATCATGAAATTTGTTTTCAAACGAACGCCGGTAATGGTTGGTTCTCTAGTACTCATGTTAAATTCGATCTCGATCTTGTGGTTGGACATAGTGACGAATTTCATCAGGCAGGAACAGAAAAAGTCAAAGACCTTGCAAGACGCATACAGGACCTGAACGCTCGACTACAAGATATCAAGAAGGAACAAATTTTTCAGAGGGTATTGTGATTGTTCTTGAATGGTAGATATGTCTGCTAATGACAGCAGGAAAGGGAGGCAGATTTCAGAAACCAATCTGAGAAGACAAATGCACGAGTCGTTCGATGGACTCTCGTACAATTGATTGTCCTCCTTGGAACGTGCGCTTGGCAGCTGACGCACCTTCGTAGCTTCTTTACGAAGCAGAAACTCGTCTGAATGAGCCCTATATTGCAAAATTTGAAAACATAGCAATATTGATGTCCTCTATTTCCGTTTAGTAACGCGGGAACTCCCACCTCTGTACATGTGCGTATGCATCTGCGAGTGCTGTGCCAGGAGACTGCTGTTTCGGAAATGCTGTCGTACAGGCTTGCCTGTCACAAATCCGTGGTGGTGTCAGCACGTTGCGCCCTTAGCGCCGTTGATGCTGTGCACATCCACGCCAGCGATCCTCTATAATCTGCTTTTGAAGACTGACTAATGACAAGGGAGATCCTGTCTGACTTTATAAATCTGGTGCGAGCATGCGTATCAATCACGAAACTTGGTTGACTTGTTTCCTGACACATTCTTCCACGATGCCGAAGCAAGAATCATCCGGTCGTCGTAAAACGTATCGGTCGTCCAAAAATGCAACCATGCTCTCCGTGTCTCGGCAGAGCATAAATTCAATCCGGTCCTTTTTCTTCCAATAACCGCCAGAATTCAACATTTCGACAAGGTGATGTTGAATCAGCTTGTCGTGTAACTCATACGCCTTGGCATAAGCCATGAAACGTTCTATGGCAGACCAAGGACATTTTTGGTAGCCTGCAAAGAGGGCTGGATTTGAGAGCAATCCTCTTGCAGACATAACGCCATCGACTCCTGTCTTTTCATAGATCTCGACGACTTGAGTCATGTCAAAAGCATCCCCGTTGGCAATTACGGGTACAGTGACATTCTCTCTGATAAGTTTGATTGCTTCGAGATCGACAGGTTCGGATGATCTTGTGTCTTTCGTCCGACCATGGACGACGAGAAAATCGATCCCAGTCTTCTCCATCTGTTGTGCCCAAGAGACACTCTTTTTCAGGTCTTTATGTGTTCTCATCTTCGTCTCAATAGTCAAATCTCGACCACATCTCCCTTTCGCACTCTTGATCATCTCACTTACGAGTTGGGGATCAGACATGAGTGCAGCCCCGAGGCCTTCCTGCCGTGCCCAAGACTGTGGACATCCACAGTTGAGACCGATGGCGTCTGTATATGGTAGAATCATTTCGCAAGCTTTGGCAAGGATAACGGGATCATTAGCTGCAAATTGTACAACTAGGGGACGGTCCCGAGCATTGCTTGTGAAATCGGAGTTTCGAGCATTCGGATGATTGGAGAACTCTTTCGCAAGAATCATGGGTGTATAGACCAAGTCGCATGCATAGTCTCGTACCAAAGTACGAAAGGGTAACTTCGAGTACCTCACCATCGGAGCCGCGACATAGAGCGGACGCTTCGCCGATCGTGCTTCTTCAAAGAGACGTTGCACTGGTCGACAATCAGGATCGGATCGATCTCGATATAATGGATGTGGTTCTGTCGCCGAATGCGGATCATCGATGCGGACAGCAGCATCGGTCACCGGTCGCCATTCCATTGCAGGGAACGCCATGACGAATTGGCTATAGCATTGTACTTCTGGTTGCCTGAGACAGAAGATTGCGCTTGTAAAGTGCTCGGGAATTCGACAAAATTTCATGAATGCCCTTCCAAAAACAGATATCGGGTAATCCGTGGTACAGTATGAAAATTGGCTGACTGCCACATCTGGTCGGATCTTGGCCCAGAAGAAGTCGTATCGGGTCACTCTCGATTAAAGAAGACTTCAGGACCATTCATGATTATAGGAATCTCTGGCCCCTCTGGCTCGGGAAAGACGACGATTGCTCGCGCTCTGCGTCAATTGTATTCGACGGTGAAACATCAGACTGTCCAGATACTTCATCAAGACGACTTCTACAAACCTGAAAAGGACATTCCTCTTCGAAGCACCAGGAGCGGCGATGTGGTGAACTGGGATTGTGCAGATGCGCTGGACATGGCTGCGCTGAAGCGCACTCTGAAGACATATCGAGAGCACAATCACTTTCCGGAAGAGCTCAGGGAAGAATTGATGAAGCGGGCAAAAGAGGATCAGAATGATTCGAGTCCGATAGGGGTATCCGCTGACTACATGCGACGAATTGTCTCGGAGCATCGGCTTCCTGTGTTGAAGACAGATTTACTCATCGTCGATGGCTTCATGTTGTATGAGGACCCGGAGCTATGCGAATTGTTCGATGTCCGGATCCTCCTTCGTGGCTCGTTTGCAAAATTGCAGGAGAGGAGGGAGGCCAGAAGCGGGTATGCGACCCTTGAGGGATTCTGGAAGGATCCAGCGCATTACTTCGAGGATGTCGTGTGGCCTGAATACGTCGATTCTCACAAAAGATTTTTTCTTGATGGGAATGTGGAAGGTTCTGTTGATGGGACGTGCTCTCTACAGGTTGCAAAGCCACTCGATATGACTCTCGATGAGAGCATGTCATTTGTTCTCGGTGTCGTTGAGTATCACACCAGATAAGATGATTGTATATACGTCTCTATGAAACCTTCTTTCCTGAAAGAAAAAACATCTATTTTTTACCAGGTCTCTTAGGTCTGGAGAAGCCAGAACTCTTGACGTCCTTTGGCGGGTTGATTCTGCTTTTGAAGTCCTCGAGGTCCAATACTTCAGACTCGTATTTGTGATCTATCTTAACGCCCGAAGCTGTAATGATACTATGGCGGTTTGAACTATACAACATGCGCTCCTTGACTTTCGACTGAGATGGACAGGTGTAGAGGAAACATTGAGTGGTGACACCAGCACCGTCCTTCTCATGAACCCAGCTGAAGAAAGTATATCTCGGTGTATCTGATGGTATGATGGTCGGAAGCTCGTCAAGTCCTGCTTCCTGCTCGACTGCCAGCTCGATTGTCTCTGTTTTGATGTCGATCAGTAAAGAGACAACTCTCGAGGATGAGGTCGAATGCAGGACATTGAGCGCTTCCTGGGCTCTCTCACTAACGGGAAATGAAACTCCACTCGATACTATTGCACGTTTTGTCTGTGTATTAACGACCTCTGTCTCCGCTCGCTTAACGTCCCTCAAGTCCTTCTCCTGCTCGCTGAGCTGCTGGTTAGAATCGACACCCTTTTCATGTTTCGCAAAGGCTTCATAAGTAAGTTCCTGTCTTGTCGTTGCAAAGTAAGACGAGGAGAATTTTGCAGATCCAAGTTCCCTTGATACAGTATTTCGTGTAGAAGCATATAACATCTTGTCCTTGACCTTGGCCGATTCGCCAACATATGAGATGAAGATAAATTTCCCATTGTCCTCTCGGAAAAGGATGTATGCAGCTTCGTCTTCCTCGAGCAGACTCGGAAGCTTGTCAAAATCCTGATGGAAGGATACTGAAGCCTCTAGTTCGCCATTCGGCTCGAGTGATTCCTGGATGATGGATATCTTTAGTGCTCTGACAGTAGGGTCTGCTTCCGAAAACTTTCTGCTCAGCGTCTCACTGACGCGAATGCCGGATTGGTTCATCGCAGTACGTCGCTATGTATAGGCACTTTGCTCAGATTTTCTAAGTCTAAGATGAGACAGCTCCTGAAAAGCCTTTGGCCTAAGATGATTCCTAGTTCGTGTTTTTATCATACCCAGAGTCCATGCCTGGCGGCTCCACGCTTGGGGAAGAAGGGGTGGGCGGTGACGAGTGATTGAATCGCCTGCGGAAGCGATCGACGCTTGCGAGGTCTGGGAACAGATGCGAAGTGATGCAAGCTCTTCATGACATGGGTTTACGAAAGACTCCGCTTCAACATAAGGAGTCACAATCGATCCTTGTTGAACGACATATCAAACCTGACTCGAACTGATACCTGAGTCTATCGGTTCCTTTGCAGAGCTATTCGAATTGCGCGTTTCGTCGAGTGTCATCACAAGATTATTCTAGGTAGCCAAGCAGTCCTGAATCATGGCGTTGAGCATGCTCGTACAACACTCAACCTGTCAATAGGTGAGGCACAACTCGCTTGGTTCTGGAAGATATCGTGATCCCAGCTCGCACACCTTGGATCCTTGGCCTGTGCTCCTCTATTACAGCATTTCACTTGACAGGACTTTCACGGGGAAAACGAGTATATACCGATCCGTCTATGCTTAGCTTAGCATGCTACAGTGAGACTCTGTGTCACAGTAAGACGATCAAGCTCTCTTAACACATCACACACTCTCGCTCCAACACTAAAGATGCTACAAGATGCTGATCTGCTTGTGCATCGGTTGAGGCTCAGCTATCTTGCATCTGCTCGTGATGGAATTGGCGAGCGGGTGATAGACTTCAGACATGCTAATGTGAAGACAAATTCGACCGCTTTTCGAATAGCTGGTGGAGACCCTTCTTTCATGGACCGGTGTGTATCTCCAGATATTCCGACGGACGACTCTCTCGACCACATAGGAAGCTCGGTGGCTCGAGCGGACACAGTGTCCCCCATATCGACACAGCGCTCTGATGATCCGGAGGTTGGAGTCGCACTGAAACGCACGATCACAGACTTAAGTTTGTACTCGAGACGCTCGAGAAATAATCTGCACGATGATTTTAATACTGCGCGACTGAATCCTGCATTACGGGATGACGAAGCTTCGGATCAGAGCGACATATCGGAAACGGAAGACATTGTGTCTGATCATATGCCTGATGCACAGCAAAAACATATGTTCATGATGGATCTCCATAAGCGGATTTCAGAAGAACCAAAATTCGAAAAGGTGCCCGTCCGGCGTCGAGGTACAAGTGATGCTGCTGTCACGTATCGTTCCAGCTTCCTTCCTCCACCAAGAAGACCCACTTTTGATCTCGCGAAGAATGCCTCCGAGACTGACCTCTCCAGAGCCGCCCCGCAGTCTATCTTGAGCGAAGGTTTCATGCCTTTACGGCCCGGTGCACCTTATGATGTGCCTCCGCTTGGCTCGGAAGCTATCGATGCTTACCAGGGTCAACTTGCATCATTTGATCCTGTAGAGGATAGTGATTCGGATGATGAATACAATACTATCCGGCATGACCCCCTCGCTAATAGCGACGAGCCGATTTCCTTGTCAACAAGCAATATGACTGAACAAATGCGATCCTACAATGGCCTATCGAATGTATTTGGTACCCTGCCAAAAAGTAAACCGAGGCCGGAGTCTGTCCACCAACCAACTTCAGGCCTCTCAGCATTGATAAAGGCAAGCGAGTCTGCAGAAATCAATCCTCTGGAGAAGAGATTCGGAATCATGAGCGGAAAAGGACACTTGAAGCCACTGAAGCTGAAAATGTATCGTCCGACGTCTGCAACACCTTCAAAACCTTTCGAAGTCGTGATCAAAACTACTGCAACTGTATTCGACACTATCGGATTTTCGTTGCTGCGATATATGGTTGAGGCACGCGAGCCTCAACTCACAGAAGAACAGAAAGACCCAAATCAATGGACGCTTCGCATAGTGGAAGATGACGGTGAGCTTGATGAAGATTTCCCTGCTCTGGAGAGAACAAGACCGATCTCCAAGTTCAGCTTTGATGAATTCGCAATTGTAGAAGCGACACCAGCCCAGGTGCTCGAGAATCAGAAACTAACTCCAGGCTCGACGGCACCGAAAAGTGCTCTAGGGACGATCCCGGAGGTGAAATTACAGCCAGCATCTGGTCCACCAACTCCACATGGTGACCAGGAGGACATGGTCTTAGTCAGGCCTGGAACAGGTGCCATGGCCACCACCAGTTCCACGTCCATGGCTACTGGATCAGCAACAAGCCTGCACATGCCTCAAAGAATAGCAGCCAAAGCCCCAGGTGCTGCTGTGCTGCTCAAAATTAGACTGAGACCTGATCCATCCACCCCATCAGGCATAATTCATGCCCAAAGTACTGTTCTGGATGTTACTACCGAGACATATCTTGGGGATGTGCTTGACCAGATCTGTAAGAAACGCAATCTGGACAAATACATGTACTTGCTTCGTCTGCCTGGGTCTAATGTCGTTGTGCCACCCGATCGCACCGTTGAATCGCTGCAAGGTCGGACCGAGCTGAATCTAGTTCGCAAACGTCCGACAGATCTTCTCGCTGACTCCAGTGTCTCGCGTAGCATGACTCCGAACGCACCCATCATGGCTGCAAACACTTATTCTGGCACGAGATCTGGGATCGGAGAGGCTAATGGCATATCGAGGGACATCACAGACTTTGTGGCCTCGAAAACGTATCAGCATTGGACAGTTTGGCGACGTCAGCCCATGTCATTCATGGGTCGGCACGAGAGGATATTGGCAATTGATGGTGAATATGTACATGTCTCGCCATCTGAGTCGAAGACCATGTTTGAGACTCCAAAGACTACGAGCTTACATATCGGACAAATCATCGCTTGCAAACAGTCTCGCAAAATTCCGGTGAATTTCAAGATTGTCATCATCAAGGCTGGACAAAATAAACGTTATGACTTCGAGGCTGTCAGACCGCAGGAAGCAGAGACCGTAGTGGGTCGTATTCGGGCCCTGTCGAGGAGTTTTGCGCTGAGGACTGGAGGGGGCAGGACGAGCCTTGTAGCAGCTAGATAATGGCTTGGCAATGGATGCATGAGTAGGTAGAATGTAAATAGGTATGGTCGTGATAACGGAGCGAATGCATGAAAGTACTTGCAACGGCTTATGTTCGAAATTGTGCGGAGAAGGACGGGGACGATGGGACAGAAGAGAATGGAAAGGAAATGAGAGAGATGTACGCTCCCAAGCTATAAAATGCTGATACATATGGATTGTTTGCTTGTGACTTTTCTTCGTCATGCTATGATTTTATTGAGAAGACAAGAGACAATTGATGGTCTTCCAATAGCTTGGATCCACTTTTTCTTCGATTTCTTCTCGGGTGAACCAGCCAAAGTCCTCGACACCTGAACCCTGCTGTAACTTGCACTGTCCGGCAAATATTCGGCTCTTGAGGAAGAAGACCTTGTTTCCTTCATAGCCCATCTCTTTCGTGTCGAAAGGATAGGCGATGTGACCGACGGGCGCACGACCGACAGTCCATGTGTTCATATCCTTGCCTGCCAAAGTAGCCAAGATTCGGGAAGTCGACTCGTGCAAGACTTCACCAGCACCGACGGCACCTTGAGGAAACTGCCAGGCATGCTTCGACCGAGGTTTCTTCATCAGTAAGAACAGGGTCCTATCCAACTTCCGGTCGAGACTCTTGGTGTCCTTCTTCCGATCACTCTCTGTGATCCTGCTGACTGCCACATTCGAAGCCACGTCTTCTTCTTCTTGCATTTCCCTTTCCTGGCCGGTGATTTCACCAGTCTCTGAGGTAGATACATCCGACTTGGCGACGAGCTCATTCGCCCTCGAGCGTTCTTCCTCTCCTGCCAACCAGCGTTTGGATGCGAGGGACCCTTTTGTGAAATAGAAGTCTGTGGGAAACGGAGAAGATAGCCGTGACTTGAGATGTTGTTGGTAGTCATAGAACGCCTTTTCAAACTCAGATAATTCTCGTGTGATGATGGGGGACCGGCATAAGATGACACCTGCCGAGGTCTTGAAATAGTTGTGTTTTCGCAGCCGTTGTTTTCTATTGAGTTTGAGGTCAAATACGGGGTCTTGGGGTGTAGGCGTGGCAGTCTGAGCAGTGGTGCTAGTCTCTGTTGATGAATTCCGGATGCCTTGTCTGATTGTTGTGACTGATGGTGCTGCACTTTGCCTCGATAGACTGCTCGTCACTAGTTGATTCCGCGTGCGAAAGCTGGCGGAACGCAAACAAGAGCAAAGATCCCCAGACACCATAAGCGTCTTTACAAGTGGGCTGCAATGGCCCTGTGATTCGCTTTTGGGTCAAGGCTTGCGATATACTATAATTTCCGCTAGATTTATCTGTCGTTGTGCTTGCGACTCAAGTTTTGAGAGATCCTAAAAAGGGAGTACGCAATCGATGTTTCTCCGCAATACGATGGAAACGCGCACAAATTTGGGACACTCCTTGGGACATTACTGAGATTTGAGAATGCGAATACGCCCTGTATTGACGCTCCGTGTGCAGCCATAGTCGATCAGCATGATGAAACCAAGACTACGGATCAGATCTCTGAGGTGTTTTAGCTCTGCCAGGATTGGTTTCGTGGGGCAGACCACACCGCATGAAGGAAATAATGTATCTCCGACAGCGAGCAATTCTTCTCAGACAGCACTGGACGATTTACCACCAAATGTGATAGCTGCATACCTCGAACCTGCAAGAAAGAAGTCTGTGCATGGAGTTCCTGCCTGTCAATTACAGTTGCATTCATACGATAAAGAAGGTCTGATGTTCTTCGCCGACTTTGCCATGAGAGCTGCATATCACCTCGATATGCCTGCAAGCGGCCCAGTACCGATGCCAAAGAAGACTGAACGTTGGACGGTGCCACGGGGTCCGTTCGTCCACAAGAAAACTCAGGAGAACTTTGAGAGAATCACGTACAAGCGGATGATCAAGATATCAGACGCACACCCCGAGGTGGTCGAACGATGGCTCAGTTACCTCGACAAGAATGTCATGCCAGGTGTTGGCATGAAGGCAAACACTTTTTCCTTCGAGACACTTGGCGTCGGTGCCCGAATGCAGAAAGCCCGTACTGTGGCAGCGATCGAAGGACAATCTACACAACCGGCACGGGAAATTCCAAATCTCGCAGCAGAGAAGGCCAAGAAGATCCTTGCTCAAAAAGAGTACACGGAAGCCGAGGACAAACCACAAAAATCTCTTGAAGAACCAGTAGAGGGAACTCATGGTTCTGTTCCCACGAAAGAATCTTAGAAGTGGAGCTTACGCCGTGCCATAGGCACTGCCCCTAAGTTACGGCTCAAGCCTGATGCAGCTGTACGAAGAAATCGATTCCATTGGGACAAGCCCGTAAGGATCCTCTCACAAGATTGCGAAACAAGCCCGAAGCGAAAAGGGAGGCTGCAAGTCATTGTAGCTCTGTTCTGCAATCGGCTCGATTTCTCTCGAGCGCACAAAAGCATTCTAGAGTCTCTTATACATTCGATGCCGGGAGTATAAAATCTGGGTGGTCAGACTGCAAGATGACGGAGAAATTTCTCAGGTAACTCTTCGTACTTATTAGTATTCGAGTTCCCGGACTCTTTGACTGATGCATCCATGTCTATTCAAGAGACTATGGAAATGAAACCATCAAATGCAGCGTCATATTTTCATTCATAGAAATACAATTCCTTGCAATTTACACGTGCTCAAGTCAAAAATGTCGGCAGTTACCGCAATTTTGCCTCTATCCCCAGATTCCGAGTTGTGCCAAAACTTGTGCTCGAACCTTAATCATCAGAGCACAACGAATTCTTCGGATTGTCCAGAGAACGAAACACATATAATGCTGCGATCTGTCCAGTCATTGAGAGCCTGTAAGGCGTCTTCTTCCTCCATATTACGTAGGAACTTTGCGAAATTCTCGTATCAGGATCCGCTCAATATTCAGAGTCTTCTTACGGAAGATGAGATAGCGATACAGGACACAGCTCGAGACTACTGTCAAGAGAAATTACAGCCACGTATACTGGATGCATACAGGAATGAGACATTCGACAAGAACATCTTCAAGGAAATGGGAGAGCTGGGCCTCTTGGGAGCGACGATCGATGGTTATGGGTGTGCGGGAGTGAGTTCGGTTGCTTATGGATTGATTGCGAGAGAGGTCGAGCGGGTGGATTCAGGTTATCGATCGGCCATGTCTGTGCAGTCGTCTCTCGTCATGCATCCCATCAATGCGTTCGGTACGGAGGCACAGAAGGAGAAGTATATCCCAATGCTGGCCAAGGGAGAGATTGCAGGTGCATTTGGCTTGACGGAGCCCAACCACGGATCTGATCCGGCTGGTATGGAGACGACTGCGAAGGAGTCCGGAAGTGGCTACATCATCTCGGGCTCCAAGACGTGGATCTCCAATTCTCCCTTTGCCGATCTCTTCGTCGTCTGGGCAAAGTGTGCCTGGGATGGCAAGATCCGCGGGTTCCTGTTGGAGAGGGGCATGGAAGGTCTCGAGACCCCCAAGATCAAGGGAAAGTTAAGTCTGCGAGCTAGTACGACGGGGATGATCAATATGGATGAAGTCAAGGTCCCGGCAGAGAATCTCCTACCGGGCGTCGAGGGACTGAAGGGTCCCTTTTCCTGTCTCAACAATGCACGATTCGGGATCGCTTGGGGTGTCATTGGCGCACTCGAGCAATGCCTCGAATTGGCCAGACAGTATGCCCTCGACAGACATCAGTTCAACCAGCCCCTGGCAAAGTTCCAACTCGTCCAACAGAAATTGGCCAACGCAACGACTGATGTCGGGTACGGACTCCTTGCCGCACTGCAGGTCGGTAGGCTCAAGGACAGCGGAGAACTCGCAGTCGAGATGATCAGTATGATCAAGCGACAGAACTGTGAGCGAGCTCTCGCCGGAAGCAGACAGTTGCAGGAAATTCTGGGTGGCAATGCCGTTGCGGATGAGTATCACATCGGTCGAATCAGTCACAACTTGCACGTCGTTGCCACCTATGAAGGCACGAGCGATGTCCATTCATTGATTCTCGGCAGGGCAATCACCGGTATACAAGGATTCTATTAGAGCTTTATTTCATAGCATCGACCACTCTGCCTTTCTAAAATTACCCGTACCAACATCGCGAATGAAACACATTCCCTTCCTTGAACCATGAATCGTCATGAGTCTGATGCACCCAAGTCCAGTCGCTCGACCCTCACTCAGGGAGAAATTGCCCGTTGTCACGAATCCGATCAGAGGTCCCGGAGCTGAATCATTCATACCATAAATCCTCGCGCGTGAGGTCGGACACCCTCTCTGAACCATCCGAACTCGTATCTGGACGATTCCGCGCTCCATCTGGTCCTTTGTCAGCGCGAGCAATTGCTCAGGCATCAGAAGAAGTGGGACGACAGGTAGTACTGCTTCTTGAACAGCAGCAGGGACATCTTGGCTAATTGTCTGTTTGGGCATCGATTTTGGTGGCGAATGAGTAGATGGAGGAATCTGAGGCGTGCTAGTGTATAGGGGTACTGTCACATCCTCCATGGTGATGTCGACAGTCGTATCACGATCAATGATACTGGCACTGATGTGGCTCAAATCGCCACTTGATTGACCTGCCGAGGTGAACAAGAAAGCAAAGTCACACCCAAATGGGTCGCCCAATTCTGGCTTTCCATCTATTGCCTTGGCGTAGGACGTACGTTTCGCCGGGGGTCTTCGTAGATATGTCTTCTCCTCAATGTCTCTGTTTTCTTTCGCCAAGCTGTCACCTGCAGGAGTACCGGGAAAGTCTACTGGGAAGTAGGGTGTTACTCTTTCATAATGAATTTGAGCATATTCTTGCTGTCCACCGAATCGAACCAATGGCAGATGGTTCAGTGAGTACCAGAAATCGGTGATATAAGCCCATGGGCCCAAAAGTGTCAGCCCCAAGCGGGTGTGCTGCACCAGCACAGGTATCTCAGGCACCGCACCTTCTGCGGGCAAGGATCTCGGTCTGGTTTCATTACAACGCTGAACGCTCTCCAGAGAAAAAAGAGGAGAGCCACAAGTATGACGCGGCCACTTGGTGAGATTGGTGTTTTTCGTCTTTGCTGGTTCAGATATCATCTTTGGTGGGAAACTGATTTTTGGATTTTTGACTTTCAGAGGTATCACAATGTCGGTCGGCCACTCGTCAGGACTCAAGCCATGCAAAGACCGAAATGCTTTCACTTCAGAAGAGTCTACAGTACATTTGAGAATACTGAGCAGTGCATTTGTGGCAAGAGGTCCTACAATCTCAATTGAGCCGATCTGGAATCTCATGTCTATGAGCTTGACATCATCGAGCTTTAATAAAGTTCGATAAGAGATGACGAGTTGCCAGACGGCTAGAAACTCTGCAGGATGTAATACCAAGAGAACCGATGCTGCCGAGTCTGTCGAGGAAGAGTCCCATGTGATGTTCACTGGACAGAGAAACTCTGCTTGATTGTAGATTGATGCATCGATGCACCTTTGCCCATTGCGAGCTCTCAATCCACTGGACAGCCGAGAGCCTGTCAGCTTCTCTAGAATCCGACCTAGATTGTCTGCCGGTCCTGATAGAAGTAGAGAACCACGATACGAGGTATCAAAGATGATTGCACCTTTAGAGGTCGAAGCGCGATGTGTTGATCTGAAGGTTTTTTCATTTGGTGTTATAGGTATGGCATAATTCCATCTAGTCTCCATCTTCGCCCTCTTGCAGGTCCATAGATGAGACGGAAGCCAAGTCTTGTTGCGCTGCCTGTTGACGAATCTGCCTTGGCGCATAGGTTTCACCAACGGAAGTTCTGTTTCCCCCAGCTTTGCAGTCTCCTCTGGCACTTTTTCAGCGGTCCTCGTCAGAGTCTGCTGTATCTGTTTCAACTTCAAAATTGTTCCCCGACGGCCTCGTTTCCGTTTGAACGGAATTTTCCTCTTGTATTGAGTCTTTCTATCGTCCTCCGTAAGCTCTCCTATGGCCCTGGCTCGGATTCTGCGTGGCACACGCTTGACATTGTGACTTGCTGCTCTTCTCCTTAGGTATCTCGGTAGACTTTGAAAGGCTCTCTGTACTCCGGCTTCTCGAGACTTTTGGATCGAGTCTACTAGGGCCTTGATTTCGAATCTCCGTGACGAGAGGAATTCTTGCAGTGGAACATTGCCAGACTTTATGGAGTTGGAAGCGCTCTCTGACGCGATAGTACGTGCAGATCGTAACTTCTGCCTCTTCTTTTGCACCCCAGCCGATAAAGACTCGAAAGATCTTTTCATATGAGCTGCAGGGGGTGACAAGGTCAATGCTTGAGATTATGAACCAGCCAGATCTTTGAGCACTATAACTAAGGGTCTGAGGCAACTACTGGACTGCTACACAAGCTATGAGCATGCTCACAGTCCTTTAAGAATCCTTCTGCATATCATAGCCATGTCGGCTCAGCCCAGGTCGTGTACAGCAAGAAATATATTATAGCATCAAAGCCATGACAGATAGACACTTGCTTTCACAAGTGGAAGATTCTCGGCTAAACTTATACTGTAAATAACAAAACAAAAACCTACATGATGCTTACTATAGCAGGATTACAAACACTTTCTAAGAACAGTATCAGATGACTATGTAGGCTGCTAATCGCTTCAAAAAGAGCTACACTAACAGCAACCATAGTATGAGGCGACCTAGTGGGATGAAAGCAGATCCTTCGATGCGAATGCTGGAGACAGAATTAGTTTTGTTACACAATAGCAAAGGGAAAACTTACTTTCTTCAACGGTTCGTCCTCGGAAAAATTCAGGAGCACTGCCCTTGACATAGATATCCTCGAAGAGTGTAGTCATATCATTGTTTGGTGGAGGACTGGCCTCAGCTGCCTTGACTTCTTCGTCTACTTTAGCTCGTGCAGCTTTGTCGATCTCCTTGAGTTCCGACTCTTCAACGACTCCCCATTCTAGAATCTTTGCTTTCAAGCCTGCGATTGGGTCATTCGTGCTTCTCATCTGTTGAATCTCCTCTCGTGTTCTGTATGTAGTACCGGGATCAGACATAGAGTGTCCTCCATATCGATATGTGACGAATTCCATCACTAGTGGACGGCCGCCCTCGGATGTCGTGTACTCCTTGGCGAACTGACAGGCGGTCTTGACGGCTAGAATGTCCATTCCGTTGACTCGAATACCTGGAATATACTGACCTCGCTTGTAGTAGTCAGTCAGAGCCGATGACCTGTTTGCAGCCGTTCCCATCCCGTATTTGTTGTTCTCACAAGCAAAGACACAAGGGAGGCCCCAGAGCTTAGCCATGTTATATGCTTCAAAGACCTGACCTTGATTTGAGGCTCCATCGCCGTATAGAGTGAATGTCGAATTCTTCTGACCATTGTACTTCTGTGCAAATGCGATACCAGCTCCGACAGGTACCTGGGCTCCTACTATACCGTTGCCTCCGTAGAAACCCTTGGCAAACATGTGCATCGAGCCTCCCTTTCCATAGGAAATGCCATCCTTCCTTCCTAGAAGTTCTGCGATGATCTGCTTGACAGACCCGCCCCTCATGTAAGTAAAACCATGACATCTGTAGGCAGTGATGATCGCATCGTCGTGAGTGATGGCTTTCTCCATGCCAACAGCAATTGCCTCTTGACCTGTAGACAAATGACAAAATCCTCTAATCTTCTTCGCCTTGTACAGAGCGTCAGCTGCCATCTCTAGTCGCCTCACAACCACCATGTCCTCATACATCTTGAGCAATTCTGGTTTGGTGACTTTGATATCGAGCGAAGGTGGATCAAGCTCATACATGTCGAAGGATTGATCAGATAGGGAGACTGAGTAAGTGTGCTCGTCCGACTCCTCCGGCTTCTGAGACGAGCTGGCGGCATCTGTAGTAACGGTACGAGCTGCTTGCACAGAGACTGGCAATCTCAGATTTGGTCGCACTCCAGTGAATGCAGATCTCGCTGTGATGCGGGTAGCAGCGGTCGCAGCGCGTAGCACATTCGAACGAAGCATGATAGCTCTGCTTTTGGGCTCTCTACTGTATCGGAGTCAAGGCAGCAAGTCGAGAACTATTTAGCAGCGTAGGAGTGGTGTTTGAAAGTCTCAACTGGCGATTTGCTTGGATGGTCCAATCACTGGCCTGCAAATGAGAGCTCAAGCCAGAGCAGGCGAGGAAGTCAATCCCACTCTTGGTGTTGGGATGTTCGGGCGGGTGGGCCGTGCGGGAAGCAATGAACGGGCCGATTTCACGCTGCTTTTGCACAGATTCGACAGCGCCAAGTATGTCTACAGCATAGTGCAACTTCCCTATATGATCTTAATGTACATTTCTACAGCTTGTCACCTAGCCCAACAATACCCATCGCCCTACTTAGTACGGGGACTTTACTTCGTCATATATTACATCGTCACTGCCTTGTTCACTATCGCTTCCTAGGGCATACGGCTCGTCTTCCCCGAGATCTCGCTCATCTTCCGAGACTCTCCTCTCTCTACGGTGCATATGATCTGTGTCACCATCGCCTGTGGAGGGTCTGGTCTCGGAGTGCTCACTGATCAGGCTCATCTCTTCCACATCCCTGCTTGTGTATCTTCTTGAGACGAGTTTACTTGGCATACTCGCCACGATGTATTTCGTGTCCCCTGTGAACATGAGGTCGATCTCCTCCAGAGACTTGCCAGCTGTCTCGGGGTAGAATAAATAGACGATTGGAACAAAGCTCGCATTCAGTACGAAGAAGAAGATATAGAATTTCCAACGTAAGTGGTGTATACCAAGAGGTGTAAGTTGTACAATAAAATAGTTGAATAGCCAATCAGATGCCGATGCCAAGGCCGCTCCTTTGGTACGCATGCCGATACTGTTAATTTCTGCTGGGTACAGCCAGGGAATTGCACACCAGCCAGCTCCAAAGGAGATGAAGAAGAGAACAAAAGATGTTGTGGCAAGAATTCCACCGAGGTGGACGAATGCATCAATGTGCTCGACAAGTCCCAGAAAAATACTAGCTGCCAGGAAACACAAGCTCATAATGACAGCCAGGCCAATGAGAAGCGCTCGACGACCGAATTTTTCAATCAGAAAATACGGAATCACTTGAATATTAGTACATTCCACAAGGGCCACCAAGTCGGATTGGTTCTTACATGTTGATATGCAGAAGGAAATAGAATTCAGGGCGGCAATGATTCGTGCCCAATTCTCCGATATTCCGACAGACTTGTGCAAAACCACAGGGAAATAATAGGCAACAACATTGATTCCTGATAATTGTTGCATAGCTTGCAGACCGATGCCGAGAAACGCTCGCCAGAATACTGAATGCTCATCTTTGCCCTTGAGCATATCTCGCCAGTGAATTTCATTCTTGTTTTCCAATTCAATGGATTCAATTATTTTTGCGCCTTCCTGCTGCACTCGGGGTGAGTTGACATCCATGCCGTCAAGTTGTGCTATGATGACCAAGCCTTCTTCGCGTTTGCCGTGCATCATCATCCAACGGGGTGACTCTGGAGCAAAAGGTAGAGTTACAGCGATGATGGCAGCAAAAACTAATTGTCCAGCGAGTGGTATACGCCACTGGAGGTTCGATTTGACAGGAGAAAAGACCAGGGTTGTCCAATTACTGATAACGAAACCTCATTCATCAGTGTCCATTGAGGTCTATAGTGCGAAACTTACCCAGAACATTGATGAACATCTCCATGACAACGGCTTTACCTCGGTCATGGGCTTCTGACACCTCGCTATGATACACAGGAGCAGTTGCTGTGTTGAAGCCATTCCCAACACCAGCAATGAATCTTCCCCATGCAAGCTCGCTAATTGTATCAGAAAATGTCTGCAAGATCGCACCAAATGACATGATCGCAACTCCAAGCATAATCGTCCTTCGACGACCGAGCAGCTCTCCAACCCAGATGCATAATAAGCATCCGATGAAGCATCCTACATCATAAATGGAAGTGACAAATCCTTGTACTCCAGGTGAAGGATCATTGAATTGTGCCTTGAATTTGTCTCCTACTAGGATACCGCCAAATAAACCTTGGTCATAGCCAAATAAACTCATAGCAGTAACGCACACGAGGAACACAGCAGACCTCTCCTTGATCGTTCCATTCTTTTTCCGAAAACGTGTCCTTATCGGTTCATTATCAGGAGTATGAGGTCTATCGAGGTTGACCTGCGCATAGTCCATGCTGGCAGCGGAGCTAGTGTCGTTTCAAGAGAGAAGGTGTGGATGATTACACCAGACTCGTATTCTGTTTCGACTTGTGCTCCGTGTGGGTAGGCAACTGAGCTGACAGCGAGGTTGAATGAGCGTCGGGCCACCGATAGCAGGTAGTGTATGGCAAGAGTCAAGTCGTGTAAAAGATTAAGTCTTGTCGTTGTAATATGGTGTTTCCCCGGTTTTCGATTACAGTTGGGAAGTTGAGCCTCCACGGGGTGCCGAGAAGTGTTGCCTAGCACACGCCCTTAAAAGTGCACTAAATACAAAAAGGTCAGCCATTGCTTTGCAGACATCTTTTGTTTGTGTCGCACAACAATCGAGCTTCTTATGGGTCCGTGAAGACGTTCGCCTGTGCAAGACACACAGTCAATGGAGCAGGCAGTCTTGTATTCTCTCGACAATGGATTTACCGATTCGGCTTTGTTTTTGTCAGAGCAATTGCATCATACTGATGTCGGAAACGAGAACTCACGCTTTCTTCACGCTCTCTGCCTGATTACTTCAGGCGAGTATCGCAAAGCATACAATCTGACGACATCGATCAAGCATCTTGGCTGTGCCTACATAAATGCGCGTGCCTCGCTGAAGCTTAAGAACTATCGGAAAGGTATAACAGCATTGATCAGTATGCATGCATCATGGTCGAGCACTTCTCATTTCTACAATCATACCGAATCGAGTCGACGTCTTCTACCTGATGCTGCTGCTGTTTGCTGTCTCTTGGGCCATCTATATAAAGGAGAGAATGAAGCCAAGAAAGCCATTGAGCATTATGTGCTTGCGGTCAAGGCCAATCCGTATCTCTGGGAGGCATTTCAAGGTCTTCTGGAGATGGGCGTCGATCTACAAGTCAAAAACGTTTTTCGGCCTTCAGAGGTTCTCAGTAGTGCGCGAAGCATGCTTGAAGACGGGAATTCACAAATCAACACAACTGAAGTACCCAACACAAAATCCATGTCCACTCCTGACGTCTTCAATCAGAGCTCGAGGCACAACGCGACTCGTAACTATACTTTTCGTCCTACAATCCCATTGAAAAGGTTAGAGGAATTCGAGGATACCAATGATCCGACCACACCAACGCTTGCATCCGATCAGCAGAGACCCGTCCTTGATGCCTCAACCTTGGCTCCGAGGACCAAAACTCGAGCACGATTACCAGATATAGCTGCTCCGAAGTTTGCTCTCAGTCGTACTCTGGGAGATTCGTCCACCAACATGTCGCATGCTCGCCGGAATGAGGATGCAGTTCCCCAAGATGGCCAACGCAGAAGTACTAGACTAAATCTGTCCTCGATCCGAGCCTCGAGCAAGGCTGGACAAAAGAGGCTAAGCAAGACTGCGGGCACCTCCTCAAGACTTGATCAACTTGCAGAGATGACTCCAGCCATCGCTGCAAACGGGAGAAGAAGAAACGATGGAATTAGGCAAGCTCGATCACATATAACACTCCCGAGTCAAGAGTCGGAGGCTTCACTCTTGTCTCTATTGCGGCAGATTGGCGACGGATTCTATGCTCTGTCAAAATTCCAGTGCGCGAGAAGTATTGAACAATTCAACTCTCTTGATATGAACACCAGATTGTCTCCTACGATTCTTGCACGGCTTGGTAGGGCTCATTACGAAAGTGGAAACTACGAGGAAGCTGCGCGTTACTTCAAGGATCTACGAAAGATTGCTCCTGCTCGTGTACATGACATGGAACTTTATTCAACTTGTCTCTGGCACCTGAATAAGGAGGTCGAGCTAAGTTATTTGGCTCATGAGATGATGGATCTTGATTGTCTCTCGCCACAAGCTTGGTGCGTGATTGCCAACTGTTTCAGTCTGCAACGAAATCACGAACAAGCCTTGAAATGCGTTGCACGAGCAATTCAGCTAGATGGAGATTTTGCCTATGCGCATACACTAGAGGGGCACGAATATTCAGCAAACGAAGAATTTGAGCGAGCACAGACGTCTTTCCGGCTGGCAATAATGGCGGATAAGAGGCACTACAATGCTTGGTATGGATTAGGAATGGCATACATGAAGACAGGTCAAAATGAACAGGCAGAATTTCACTTTGCGAAAGCCTCCCAGATCAATCCGACAAATGCAGTCCTTGTGTGTTGCATCGGAATTGTGATGGAACGTTCGAAGCGATGGGCTGACGCACTGAGGCAATACGAGCGTGCTTGTCAGCTAGCACCCCAGAATGCCCTTGCCAGATTCAAGAAAGCAAAGGCACTGATCATGGCTCGAGACTATAAGAGTGCGATGAACGATCTTCACATCCTGAAGGAATTGGCACCAGATGAGGCGAATGTGCACTATCTGCTCGGCAAAATGTACAGACAATTTGGAGACAAGAC
This sequence comes from Taphrina sp. SM11, assembly GCA_004000165.1. Lineage (NCBI taxonomy): Eukaryota > Fungi > Ascomycota > Taphrinomycetes > Taphrinales > Taphrinaceae > Taphrina > Taphrina sp. SM11. The sequence continues at coordinate 298,619 of RHDT01000277.1, read as the reverse complement.
GAGTGCCATGAAGCACCTCACGATTGCCATGAATCTGGACAACAAAGCGAGTCATTTGGTCAAGGAAGCCATTGAGAACATGGATGAACTAGATCACTCCATCACGCAATGAAGTGGTCGCTCACCTTACTTCCTCGTGATGTCAATGGGTCGCATGTTGTGGTGTTTGAGCATGAAAACAGGAGCATTTCACTAGCATAGCGGGCGAATAGTATAGCGCCCTTTGCTTTCGTATTGTACATTTATCAGTATCTTTTGCCACGTCAATCCTTCAACGAATTCAATATGAAGAATTGACTTAGATGGGTCAGTCTATGGCATCGCATTCTGCTATTGGAGAAGCTCGAGACAGCCGCCAGATAGAGGTTTCGAAACTGCCGTAGGAGCACGAATAGCTCCCATGACACGAGGTCACGTCAATGGCAAACAAGTTGAGCCCCTTCATCAAAATTGTTTGCTCCTGCTCCTGCTCCTGCTCCTGCTCCTGCTGCGAGCGCCCCTTCGCTAGCTGATACTGCGATCTTATACTTGACAACTCGGCCGAACTTTACAAGCTTGCCGCCGATCGGAATTGCGTGCACGAATTCCAAAAAGGGAACAGATTTGTGTACAAGGGCAGAGGAAGGTGGGGCGCCGTTGTTTTGTGCTTTGGGATTTTAGGCTGTGGCTGGCTCCCTGCATTCGCCGAAGGACGGCATGTCGGGGACTCATCCCGTCCCACATGAGCAATCACACACTTGAGCGCCTCTTTCTGCTTGCCTTCTCTATAAGAAATGGGGCCACCTTCTCTGTAAGAACCATCGTGTCAAACATCAAGAAAGAGTCATCAGAGAGAGTAGACATCGAAGAGTAAACATCTAGGGAGAAAAGGAAAGAATAGTGAGAGCATGTTAAAGTTGGTCAGGATCAGACCGCGCCAGCTACTACGGTCGGTAGAGACGAGTAACGTGCTCTGGCGCACCACAATGACCAGGATTGGATGCCAGAGACATCAGAGCTCGATGACGACTGAAACCTCGATGCAGACATGCGATCCAAAATCAAAGGCGAGGGAATATGCTTGGCAACACCCAATTTACTCTGCGAAAGAATACGAGGAAGTACAGATCGCCCATCGAAATGCCGAGAGCATGTCTGACTATGTCGCTCTGGGGGCGCTGAGAGTGATGCGCAAGTCATTCGATCTGGCGACGGGATATCGACATCATCCGACCATTTCCGCTCAGCAGAATGAGAACGAACCTGGGTCGAATTCGACCGCGACAAGACCTCATCCATCCTCCACCATGACTTATGGAAAGTGGCTGACGAGATTCGTCTTTCTCGAATCCATCGCTGGGGTACCAGGTATGGTCGCTGGAATGAGTCGACATCTCAGATCACTGAGACGCATGCAACCTGATCAAGGATGGATCGAGACATTGTTGGAAGAGGCCGAGAATGAGAGGATGCATCTCATGACCTTTCTTCACCTCAAAAAACCAGGATACCTGATGAGACTCATGACACTCGTCGGCCAAGGAGTGTTTTTCAATGCATTCTTCTTGGCATATATGCTCTCACCTAGGACTGCACATCGATTTGTCGGGTATCTGGAGGAGGAAGCCGTGTTGACATATACTCGTTGTGTTCAGGACATCGATGCCGGGCTACTGCCAGAGTGGGCTACAGGCAAAGCGCCGGAGATGGCCATCCGATACTGGAAGATGCCAGAAAATGCTACCATTCGAGATTTGATTGTCGCCGTGAGGAGTGACGAAGCAAAGCACAGAAGTGTTAATCATTCACTAGCCAACTTGGGCCAAGATGACGCCAATCCATTCGTTCTAGAGCACGAGTCGCCACTCATTCGACATGCAGCCGAAGAGAACATCAGGTATCCTGCAACTGGGATGGAAACTGCTACGAAGAACGCTTCGTAAAGTCTGAGCTGAGCGATGGGCATATCGTGCCCTCTTCCACTGTGTACATTTTGTAAGAACAGTTGTTACATAATTTGAACAAAGACTTCCCTCTTCTCTGAACAGTTTGAACCAGGTATACGCATTTGTTTTCCGTCAAAGATTTATTGTGCTGTACCCCTTTCGAAAGAATCCTTCATTTCCTTGGTATATTTGTCGTAGAACCTCGACACTTTTTGATTGAACACCTTGTTTCTCTCACTGATATAGTCGCCATCATCGCCATTGTTGCGCCCACGTTTGATCTGTGCCTTGAGGCGGGCCGCATCGGCTTTCGAAAGGTCCGCGACGAGTTTGTCTATACTTTCCTTCTTTGGCTTCTGATGGATGAATCCGATATTGTTCACTTCTGAACCATGATTTGATAGCATCATCATGCTCCCATCAGCCGCCATGACCATTTCTTGTGCAGGGGAAGCTGCTTGGAGAGCTGTCCGTTCCTGAGCATATGCTTCGAGGTCTGGTCTGAAGGTGTTCGTGTTTCTAGCGTACTGCTTGGCGGCTTCCTGCGCATAATCCGCAAATCCGGATTCATCTTTATTTTGTTTTCTTATGGCCATCTTCTCGTCCCACTTTTCAGACTCATTGATAGTCCAGTCCCAAGCACGCTTTCGCTCAAAGTCTTCTCCAGCCTCTAGCGCGTCTAATTTTGCCAATTTTTCTTCTGCGATAGACTTTTTGAGATCCAACTTCTTGGCTGCCTTGGGATCTTCCTTCATGCGAGAATTCTCCTGGTATAACTCTCGACGGTTCTGCTTCTTGGAGTCCTTCGCGCGTAGACGTAGCGCACGAAATTGATCCATGCGTTCTTTCGCTGTCATCGGAGCATTGCTCGATTCTGAAGCCTCGTTGTTCGCTGTACCTATCTCCGGAGACGCAGGCTTTTCCGCATCTTCCAGTACTTCTCTTTTTCGCTTGCTTGGTAGATCTGTACTCATCTTGGGCAGTCTAAGGGGGCCAGAGCTGTCTCCGGAGACTCGTAGCAGACGACGTTCCTACACGAGTTTTTAGGTACTATAATGTCATAGCTTGACCTCATGTCATGTGGGTTGCGTATGCACGTGCCACACCATATCAACCACAAAGTGCAGCCTACTGATACACTACATTCTGTATTACCAGATTGCCGCGCTGGAAAGGCTCGCATCAGGAAGACAGAGAGACAGGATTGCTACGGGAAACTCGATTAAGGATACATGGCACCATCGCGCATATCGAAATGCTCCGTGTACAGGCCCATCATCATAGGAAATGACGCCAATCTGCTCGGAGATCGTAAAGATCCGGCGTCCGACCATACGCACGAGTGGACAGTGTCCGTTCGTGGTCTCAACAACGCCGATATCAGCTACTTTGTGAAAAAGGTTGTCTTCAAGCTGCACGACTCGTATGCCAACTCTAGTCGATCGATCGAGGCTCCTCCATTTCAAGTCACGGAGACTGGATGGGGAGAATTCGATGTTCAGGTCAAGATCTTCTTTGTGCAAGAGGCTTCCGAGAAACCTGTGACTGTCTACCACCGATTGAAGCTGCATCCTTATGGGCCCGATGCGGAAAAAGTCAAAGCCGCAGGAGGTCATGTCTCCTCCTATCAATATGACGAGGTCGTCTTCAATGAGCCCACAGAAGCGCTCTATGAGATTCTGACGACAAAGGGGGAAGCCCATCTGCCCCCGGAGCGCTCAAAGAAGAATGTGTACAGTCAGAGGAGTGAGCAAGAAGAACTCGACCGACTGGAAAGCGCCATTGCAAAAGTAGACGAACAAACACGGCTGTATAAAGACAAAATCATGGCCATGGAGAAGAAGTAGTGACCCAACACAATTGTGTTTTCAGAATACAGCGAAGGCCTTATCAAATTTCATTAGACGATTAATTGTATAATACACAAATTGACCTGTTCCTAAAAGTATGCCGTGTCGCGTTTGCTGTCTCTCAAGAAGTTCTATAGTCTTATTTACAAGAAAGGTACACCGACATCTCACTCATCATCAATATCGTAATGGACTGCCATTTCTTCGCACAACAAGTCGAGTGGTTCCACTATTGCAGGCGAGGCTGACGTTTGTGGATCTCTTGACTTTATCGCTGATTTGCTTGGCCCCTGAGGATGTCCTGCCTGAGTCGGACGTGGTGCAGTCTTTGAATTACTCGAGTCAAACGATGACGCACCACGGCTCATCGATCGAGTCGGACGTGGAAGAATTGATTCCCGAATGTCGTGCTTTGAGGTCGACGTTGAGACAGAAGTCTTGACCTTGGCGCGGGCAGCCAGAGTTGGCGCTGCATAACCTCCTAGTTTTGGTGTTTTACGATTCGTCGTTCCAATTCTTGGTGGCAGCGTGCTCTCCTGTCCCTCGAGAGCTGTTTCTATGAATTTAAATTGCGGAAGCGCATCATCGATGGGTCTACATTGAAATAATGGTTCAGGCTTTTGCTCCAAGGCTCCCATCTTTCTCAAAAATTTCAGAGCGTCCCAATCCATCGGCTCGAGTCCTTCCGGTTCCATGTATGGCAGCTCTTCGACTGGCGGAGGCGCGTATTCCACATCTGGTATATTGACTCCAGTGGCCAGTGCCTTTTCCAGCGCAGCACGCAAGGCTGCACCTCCCTCAAGTGTCTGAACTTGATCTTGCGGTACGATTAGATTCTGCTTGCGTGGAGCTGTTGTGGGACTATGCCTTTTTCCTGTCTTGGTAGAGGAGAACTGGCGGTGATGCACATTCGTGCTCTTTGCGCCGAGTGCAATTCGAGGTTTTGGTGCAGGCGTAACAAAGTTAGAAGACTGCACACCGTTCGCCTTGGGAGTCTTTGGGAACTGCTGGACCCGATTTTCCTGGTTGTCCCTGAACTTGACTTCTGCCTGTCTGTGAAACATCCTCTCCTCCAGCAACTGGCTGCCAGTAGGTAAATTCCCTCTTTGGACGTGGATACGTCTATTCACTGATTGCGCCTCAAGGATCTAATACAGGGGAATCGCTCCAGCACCAGACAGCGTGGTGTACATGCACACCCATCCATATCCAACCATCCCCCATAGCGCCCTTCTCTATACTGGAACCATGGTTGCCATGGCTGGTGAGTGACGGCAGGAAATTGGCAGGAGATTGACATGATACAGAGCTCCCAGGGTTCCGCAGCTAGCCGAGGAAAGCGGGAGCTGAGCAAGTGATTTGAGTGATTGCAGTTGTGATGATCAGGAAGAAGAAAAGATTTGCTGATCTCCCCTGCGCTCCTCTCTGCGGCATCTCATTCGACCGATCGATGCCTGCCTGCCTCACTCCTCCATCCTCTGCCATCCTGCTCCCCCCTACTTCGAAGCTCCTCTGTGATCCTCCAGGCTCCCTCCTCCTGACTCGGAGTGCGTTCAGGGTGTCCGTGGAAAACACAGAGCCTGAGGGGACATGTCAACCATCATCGTCACTGGCGCGTCCAGGGGTCTTGGTTATGCCGTCACAGAATATCTGCTCTCCTGCCAGGCCAATGTCATCGGACTAGCGCGTGATTGCACCTCACTGGACAATCTCGTGTCGAGCTATCCAGGCTCACTCAAGTATGTCGCGGGTGATGTTTGTGATCCAAACACGATGCAGGTCGCCCTGCAAATCGCGCTCGAGCAATATGGAAGATTAGATTCCGTGGTCTTCAATGCCGGAATATTGGAACCAGTCACGAAAATCGCTGATGGGGATGTGAATGCATGGCGACAATTGTTCGATGTCAACTTTTTCTCGATTGTCGCCGGCGTGCAGATCGTCCTGCCGGCACTGAGAGAGTCGCAGGGACGACTCGTCATGATTTCGAGCGGCGCTGCTAAAAGCTCCTATCAGGGTTGGTCGGCTTATGGCGCCTCCAAAGCTGCGCTGAATCACTTTGTACAGGATCTGGGAATGGAGGAGAAGGATGTCACGAGTGTGTCTGTCAAGCCTGGCGTCGTGGATACCGATATGCAGCGATCGATTCGCGAACAGCACGGAGCGTTCATGGATCCTGAGCAGTTGCTCAAGTTCACCGATATGCATGAACGCAATGAGCTCGTCAAGCCCGAGATGGTTGCACAGGTCATTGGCAGATTGACACTCCAAGCGGAGAAGGAATTCAGTGGCAAATCCATCGATTGGCAAGATTATGATAAAAAGTAAGCTAAATGTGCTCATTTGTGATCACTCATGTGCTGACACACTCGATAGGTTGAATGGTCTCTTGACGGACTCGGAGGTAGCGGCTCTCATGTCTGGCACCATCCCCCAGATGCCAATGGTATTCCCATTGACGACACACACACCTACACAGCCGACCCGCAAACGTGCCAAGAACTCGAATGCGGATGATGGCCGGCATCTATTTGGATGTGAGGTCTGCGGCGAGCGGTTCACGAGACACGAAAACCTCAAAAGACATCAGAGGAATCATGACGATAGTGCCATCGAGCATTGTCCGAAGTGTGAAGTGACATGCAGACGACACGATCTATTGAAAAGGCATGTCAAGAAGTTTCATCCCGCGGATTTCGACCTGATCTTCCCTCCCAAGATTGCCGGACAACCTCAGCTTCAGCAGGTCCATCTGAAGCAGGACGATCGGATGTTGGCCGCGACAGATGCCGCCCAGACACTGACATCGCTCGCCACTCCGATCCCAGAAGGCATGATCTCCATCGAGGGCATTGGGGAGGGGCAGTCTCTCTCTGCCGCCATACATCCGCATCTCCAGTACGATCCGAGTCAGAGCTTGCACAACTATCGTGGTCCAGACACAAACACGACCGCATGACTCGCATAATCCGAGCATCTTTCGAGAACACTCAAGGACCATGGTAGATGTGGAGACGAGTGCCAGCTCCTCCCATATGGTAGAGATCAAGGTCATGCAAGTCAAAGCTCGCCTTTTTTCAGATGCGCTCGGGAGAGTCTCATGCAGCCTGTATGATCACGCATTCTACCACTTTTTGCCTTTTTGTAGTATGTCTTCCAACTTTTACTTTCAGATGAGAGATGTACAGGTTAAAATATTGATTCAAAAGGATAGAGAATGTGAATACAAGACATCTATATATTGACGTCATCAACTTCTGTCATGAGATTCGTGTAACTTGTGTACCTCCTAGCCCTACCATCTCTTGTACGGGAGGAATTTACCCTTCAAGGTGATTTTGACCCATGCTAGAAGAATCAGTCTCCTGTGCAGGGGGAAATGACGAGAGAAGAAGAGGACTCACCATCTCCATCGACCATCTCCTTCTCGATGTTGCTGGTAAAGGCAATGGCGGACATGATCCCGTCTCCAAACTTTTCATGGATGATGGACTTGTAGGCATACCCGAAATTGGCGACAATCTCATAGAGCCGATAGAGGACCGGGTCTCGGGGCGGGTGGTCGAGGAGCTTGCACTTGTCGGGGAAAAAATGCTCGCCCATCTCCCGCTCGAGCTCGCTCGTGGGAATATCCAGCAAGGTCGCGAGACCCTCGATATCACTCTGTTCTGGCTTGGCCTCTGGAACCCGTGTCAGTCTCACAATTCCACACACCCGTCATGGGTAAAAGACTGAGGAGTACGTACGGCCGTAGAAGAGGGAGGCTACCCAGATTTCATTTCTGCCCAGTTTGGATCCGATTTGTTCAAAGGTCAGCTTCTTGTCTGCTTTCTTCCTGAAGAGCTGTTCCGAGATATTCGGCAGTCGAGCGAGAAGTGCTTTATCCACAGTCATCTTGGTCTATCGATGATTTCCGAGTCCCCAAAAATACTAATGGCTTACTCTCTTCATCATCACTGACGATGGTCGAGGTCTGGGATTGCAGGATCGGGGAGGACGATGGATGGGCGTGGGGGGCAAGGGACTCGCACGAAACGATGATGCAGCGGGTCTTGCGGAGAGATTGTGGAGGCGTTGGTCGCTCGATCGAAGCTCACAGGAGGGAGATTGGCGTCTCTCACGTTTTTTGTTTGTCCTGTGCAAGAATCAAGGCTGCAAACCAAATGACCACCCCACGGCCGTTATCTTCCCCTCCGCCCTTGGAACGTGGACGGTGTCGATCATCTCCAATATTCAGAAAATGCTTCGAAGAACGAAGTCACTTGCTTGGGTGTGCTCGACGACTCGGTGAGCGAGAGAGGGGTGCCCGGAATTCCTTGTCCTGAATTGTAGATGCATATCCAATGTTCAGGCAACACATGAAGGATTCCAAGAATGTTGCAATTTGGACAAGTGGCGCCCATACTGTACACTTTTCATCCGAGTCACTTTTGGCAGAGTTGAGGACGAGCTGGACATATATAGAGAAGAATGTGACTGCACAAAGAACTTAGAATGAGAAGTATTGCTCCTTTTGAGAACACTGAATATTGACTTGACCAGCCTGAAGCCCTTGCCTATCCTCTAATTCGGATTCGACGACAAGCCTTCCTTGTCCTTCTCCGACTGTCCCTTGGTATCCTGAGTCTTTTGTGCTCCGTCATGCTTCCCACTCTATTCTTCGCATTAGCGCTTGTAGCGTGACATTGCTCCGTGACGTACCGAGGGTGCAGTGGTGCCAGATTCAGGCTTCTGGTCCTCGAGGGGTGGTGATTGTCCGTCTCTTTTTCCGCTCATCTTGGTATTAGTGAATCACTTACAGAAGTTCTGATTTTGAATCTTCTCAGTTGTACATGGAGCGAGTCGTGTCTCGCTGTTCGTGGTGCCCCTGTGTCCTACCACCACCACCACTACGTCACTTGCTGATCATAAACAGGACACGTGCCAATATTACACAGGATTCTGGTCATGCAAGTGGAATCGTCTCCCTACCTCTACTGATATGCTATGAAAGTAGCAGGATCCATATCGAGCGTCTGACAAATAGTTTGCGCTTTTGCCTGAACCATCAAGTTCATGTCATTCCTCCCTAATAGCTACAGCCATGTGCTTGATGGCGTGTGATTTCCCCCGTGTCTGCATTTGCGGTGTAGATGATTCATATGCAATTGAGAGCCCTGAACCATTGTAGATTCACAGAAACCTCTTCAGGGTCTGACAGACTTGAGATGCAGTCTCTCCTGGTGTACGACCTGAAGTCACGTGGCACTCTCCAGTATTTTCGACATGATATTCTCGTACGTGGTCAAAGGATATGCCGGAGAGAAAATCATTTCCAGCGTCCTTGATAACGCTCAAGTATTGGTAGAGCTAAAGAAATCAGGCGGAAATACTTGTCTGATATTGACATTGATTCGGGTAGTGCTCAGGTAGTCTGCAAAGTGATTCCAATCAGCATCGTCGTCTGACTTCCAATCAGAAGTGCGTGACAAGTAATCTGGCAAGCTGTTCTCTAGTATTCTCGGTACACCGTGATATGCTCGACGGCATTGTCCCGACATGATTAGAATGTCACCAGAGTGTAGATAGATCGCACTTGGTTTCTCATCCCTAGTATGGCCGCCAATGAGGAAGACGGCAGAGTGACCGAAAGACAGGGAGACAAGGGGCTGATTCTCCACCAGTTCACTTTGGTCGATATGTCCCATCAGTGTATTCTTCAACTGATAGAAGTTGATGATGCCAGATTCCGGTGCAAACGTGCTCCAGTCTTGTCCTTGTGGTACAAGCTCCTGAGGAATGGCTTGTAGGATCTTGCGTGAGACCACCGCAAGGTCCTCTGGTATGGGTATCATCGCCCCACGGCCTTTCTCCAATATCTCGTCAAAGACATATGACTTTGATGTCCAGTGGTACAAAAGACCGAGATTCGTCCATCGCAGTTTATACAAAAGCTGCGAGACAGGCATGGGCGGTACAGAGCTAGAAGGACTCGCCTCCATCTGCGATTGCTTCAAGGCTTCCAAATTGACGTCTGCAGACATTGCAGGATTGTTGATCAGACGACGAGAGTTTGAGGGTGTGTCTGAACCGATAGAGGCGGTCTTCTGTTCAGCTTTGGTTGCGATGATCCGGTTGGGCGAATTGACCGGGTCGTTGAGGTGACGTTCATAGAGATTCCAAAGTCCTTCGGCGGGAAGATGATAGTGTGTATCCAGATTGTTGATGTTCGGTGGCCGAATTGTTTCCCGCATACATTGGCGAATGAATGTACGTTGCCTTTCAGGTGATAGCGCATTAGGTATTATTATCAGGCCAGGGTGACTCTCCAGTGTAAAGGCATGAAGATTCCGATAGTCTGCATCACTCGCTGCTAGATTCCCTCGTGAATCTATCAAGTCTAAAGAAATAGACCTGGATGTGACTCCACATATATCTTGCGGATTTCTAAAGTTGAGTACTTGTGAGTAATCCGGTGGCGGATTGCGCGAGAGATACAACTTTTCAACTTCTCGGAATGCGGATCTTGTGCCAGCAGCAGGTTGCGACGATATTTTTGCTTGTAACAGCCTTTTACGTTCTGTATTAGAGAGAGATTGTCCGGGCGTCTTAAGGTCCACCATGTTTCCGCAGAAGCACAATTAGCTGAACAATTGGCTATACTAAAAGAACAATCTGCCGCAAACCACCATCGAATAAATCGAATAAGCACGGCACAAGCAAGCAGGACTACCAGAATCTCGCGACCTAGCTATGCGAGTCCGACTTTGCCAGGCGAGTTGATGATAAGCACCCGGTTAGTAAGTGATTGCGGTGCGTGGGTAAATGAGCAAAATCTCGAACGTATAAAGCATTTTGGTGCACAAAAGACTCTGCAATCACGTGCCAGACATTGTACGCAGATATTCACGAGAGGAATACATGTATATGAACAAGGAGAGTTTCAAGCGCTGAACGCAAATGCAAAGACTGATGAAATGTAACAGGGAATAGTGTGAGACCTATGCAGCAGGCCACGGCTATCATAATTATCCCTTGGAATAAGCTGCCCCATAAACCTAACACAATTTTACATCTCGTAGTCAACCTACTATATGTAGCAGAACAATGCGACGATGAACAGCAGAAGATCTGGATTTCAAAGCTGAAACACATTCCGCAATGTGGCCTTTCTAGACTATACAACAAACCATCGTTGCGCATCTGACCAGCCTTGTTTCGAATTTGTGAGACGTGTCGCTTCTGAGTATCATAGAAATCCAGCGTGTTTCGAGAAGATGACTTGCCCATCTAAGTCTTGCCCAAATAAGACTAGATATTAGACTATATAGCAGCTCTGCCACTGTTTCAATCGCACAAGATCAGACATTCCTGCAGGATGTCATTTCTGAAGGTTGGCAAACAGCCAGGAAAAGCAAGCTCTACTGTAGCTGAGAGCACCCATGACGCCATAGGTGAATCGTCGAGTCCTACAAGAGAGGAGGAAGTGATGACGATCCCTCCTGGAAGCATGAATGAAAAGGCAAAAGCTGAGTTTGATTCGAACCGAGCCTTACATGAAAATCACACTACACCGAGCGACATGCATGTGGCAGTAAGATACAGCTTAAACCCCTATGGGTGGTACTGACACCGTAGCGCGCAGCACTACCTGAACTTCAGCCGAAGCGTTCAGGCTATGCTACTGACATTCCGATCCCGTACGACATATATGGTGATGGTCCCATCAAAGTTATGTTTTTGACTGGCTTTGGCTTATCGAGATCGAGTTGGATGCCACAGCTCGAGTATTTTGCGCGTCGGCCAGAATATTCATGTCTTGTCATCGAAAATCGGGGCTTTGACCACTATGAGAAACATATTCCATTGAAAATTGCAGGTACGAAGCAACATGGGCGAGACATGAAGAGAGCATTAGAGGACATTGGCTGGGACATGCCGAAGAGTGTGCATCTGGTAGGTTTCAGCATGGGGTAGGTTACTTGAGCCTGCGCGAGATTTGCAGCTGACATGACTTAAGTGGCATGATTGCTCTACAGATGGGTAGAGTGTGTCCAGAATACATTGCATCGATGCATTTGGTTTCTGCCGCACAAGCCTACAGGTTCCCGAAATTCAAGGTTGTCAATTTCATCAATAATTTGCGGCTATTGAAAGTTGGTACAAAGCGACAGAAAGCAAAGCACATGCTTGACCTTCTATTCCCACCAGAGTACCTATACGCGAGCAGTCCGGATCACCCAGAATGGCGAAATAATCGTGAGAGGATGCTAGAAGAGACTAATATCGCCAAGGTGTTTGCAAGTGAACAGTCGGTTTGGAAATTCTACGGCCAAATTCTCGCTTGTAGAAGACATACATTGAGTGCGGCAGATCTATGGGAGATCTCAGCAAAGATCCGATACATATTTGTTTCTGGTGCCGAGAATGATTCGCTGTTCCATCCAGATTGCGCGAAGGATCTCATGCTTGGACTCAATGCTCCAGGCAGAATTTATCCTGGAGGTCATATGATACCCGTTTCACATAGCAGAGAACTCAATGCAGACCAGGAAGCTATCATTCTGCGAGCCGAGAAAGAGTACAGAGAGTTTCCTCCAGACGCATCGCTCTGCGTCAACGATTCACTAGCTCTCAGGAGTTGATGTACCTTAGACTACCGATTGCGAGCGAGCGAGCTCCCATAAATCGTCCAAGGAACCATTGAGGAAGGCGATCAGACTGCCACGTCTCCACGAAGCGAGCTACTCTGTACTGAGATGTGCTTATTTATCTAGTATCATGGACCCATCACTTTGGTCCATATTGTTGCCATCTTCTTCTTCTACTGCCTCTTGCTCGTCGTTGTTAATGGGTCGCCGACCAAGGCACTCCTCTATGGTTGACAATAATTGTACTCGTTGTTCTTCAGTGAAGCGGTCACCATATTCCTCGAGCAAGACTGATATCTCAGCCTCGTTACCAGGGACTTGATTCAGAATCATCAATTTCTCGGCTTTGGTCAGACCGAAATCTCCTTCCTTGAGTGCACGAAGTAAACTGAGCAGACTTTCAGGTGTGATTGTTTGGCACGGCTGATCCGCAAGATACTGTTTAAGCTCAAATTGTACTGTACGCAGATTTTCGCTCTCCAGAGCCGATGAATAATTTCCCCTTTTCAACATAGAATCTTGGAGAGCTGATAGCTCCTCCAGATGTGCATTGACCTCGTAATTCGTCAACAGAGCAGATCGCGCTTCCAAGACTTTCATGCTCTATATGGACGACTGGAAAACACGACGGCAGAGAGGATCTCGTCTATTCAATGATGTCTAGTTTGTCGCAAGCTCATGGCACCTTGTGCAAGTTGGTGCATAATCTATTTCTTCAAGGTAGACAGGCTTCCTACGGTGTCTATATAGTGTCTAGGCTTTGGTGTGGCTTTTTCGATGCGAATGTCACGTGCTGATACGAACTTTGCGGGTTTGTTGATGTACTCACTTTCCAATTGTCGCGCAACAACAAAACTTGGCATCGACTATATCGCCGCATAACGACTGGCTGTGTCTTAGCGAGCCAGGAAAGGACAACGACAAGGACTTGGGTATCTTGAGGCGACAGACAGACGTTATTTGTCAAGAAGTCTCAACGGCCCACACAAGATGCCTAGCAAGACGCGTAAATTTGCGCAACTATCACCACAAAAACAGAGGCAGTCGCCTGCAAAATTCGTGAGGCTGACCGAGCACGACGAGCAGGATGAGCGGTTGCAAAGGACCGTCGCGAAGATCGCACAAGGACATGAACGGGCGAAGTCTATCGTGGAGTTGTCATCTCCTCGCAAAACTGCGAATCTACTCCCTAATACGCCCTCACGAGCCAATGCCCTTATGCTGTCAAATCCTTCTACACCAACCATAAAGATGCCGATACTGGCGAACTTCGAAGAGTGGATGAAGATGGCTACAGATAATAAAATCAATGCTGGAAATTCCTGGAATTTTGCACTGATCGATTATTTCCATGAGATGAGTCTCCTCAAGGAGGGCAATTCGATCAATTTTCAAAAAGCAAGTGTAACATTAGACGGATGTGTCAAAATCTATACCAACAGGGTAGACTCTGTCGCTACAGAGACTGGCAAGCTGTTATCTGGACTTTCTTCGCGGAAGGAGAATGACTCCGCAACTGATGGCTTACTGGAGGAGGATGACGAAGAGGGCGGGGAAATTGACGATGACGGGAAAGTTCAGAGAACAAAGAAGAAGTCTAACAAGACTGGCACTGTCTCGACACTGGTGAAAGACTTCACAAGCATCCAAGCCAGAAAACTTGACATGGAGTTCTTTGTAGACCCTCTCTTCAAAAAGACATCTGCAGAATTCGATGAAGGCGGGGCTAAAGGCCTTTTGCTCAATCATCTTTGTGTAGATCATGATGGCCGCATCATCTTCGATGCATCGGATGCTTCTAGTCAGGCGGTCGGTTATGGAGATGGAGCAGATGACCAAGAAAGCCCTGTGGAGGATCTGTCTATTGACATTGAGGCACTAGGAGCGAAGTTCTTTCCTGAACTTTTCACCGGGGCGGACGAGGACTTTGAAAATCTGCACATCTGTCCATTCCTGAAGGATTTCAAGTCTGATTCGCCTGTACTCGATGTACCTCTACTACCGACTCCTACCCACGGACAGCTCCCAGGGGAAGCTGATGACATGCCTGAGTTTGATCCTGATAATTTGGACTACAACGGACCGGAAGGCACAGATGGCTTGCACGATGTAGTGGATGTATTCGATGACAACGAAAATGCGGGTTTTGGCGAAGTCAACGAGATTATGATGCCATTCTCGATGAATCAAGATGAGGTCACTAAGCAGCAGAGATCTCCAACTGCTCAAAAGATACGCATGACATCCGAGAGTGGTCTTTCGATGCAACCCGAAACGGAGGCCATGTATCTACAATTCGATCATCTTCTCCGCAAAAACTGGACTAGACCATCGAATTGGAAGATCTCAAGGCTGAACATTCACATGGCTGCTTCGACTGCCCCAACGGCAAAGAAGCCGAGGAAAGAAAAACAGGTGACAACAATTGACTTCTTTGATACGGACTCCGAAATCAATGAGGAGGACATATTCACCAAAGGTGGTGCTAGTATCAACCTGCCTAAGACGCAGTGGAGCAGTAAGTCTAGAAATCTGCTGCCAGAAGACAAGCATTTCAATTCGCAAAGTCTTCTCTGCCTTTTCCTAAAACCTAAGGCTCGCTTTGGCCAAAGAAGACAAGCGACAAGATTGGAGGACGACTCACAACCGGACAATGAGCAATTTGTCGATATGGACGAGAACTTTTGGGCGAAGCAAAACCAGTCTGCAGAGAGCCAAGTTCCAGATACATACGATGCCAACTTTTTCCATGATGGGGAAGACCTACACCATGCTCCAATAGGTGACGACGAGGACGATGACAACGACGCCTTTGAAGACGCAAAGCAAGACTTTGATGTCAAGACCGGTACTGAGGCTGATTTCGGCAGTCAATTGCAACTCATTGGGAAGAAGCTGAAACCGGAATATGTCAACTATGCCAAAGCTGCCAAGAAGGTCGATGTCAAGGTCCTGAAGGAGAACATCTGGGACAAGTTGGAACTCGTCTCAGCTGACGCCAACGATAAGGAGCAGCTCGGCAAGTCGGGATCCGAGGAACGCAAGTTCACAGAGGTCGTAAAGTCCCTGGGAGATGTGTATGCCGAACGTGCAATGTCTGAAATCTCCACCAGTTTCTGTTTCATCTGCCTCCTGCATCTTGCGAATGAAAAGGGACTCGAGATCAAGGGTGCAGACAATATGAGGGAGTTGACTGTTCGGCGGGACGAGACGGTCGTGTCGATTGACGCAGTGTGAGCGCGCAAGGATGAACAAAGTTGATTCTTCATACGAAAGTCTAGGCATGTTTGCCAATACTGGAAGAGTGTTTGAAATCATCTTGGTCAAGTAGATTGCTCGAGCATGATTTCAGCACGGATCCTCTGCTCATGAGATGCAAACCAAGCGTCCGCGCGAGGACTTATATGTACCACCAGATATCTCCGTAACTCGGGACGAGAGCCGGTCTTGTACATGACACGGGGGAGGTGGCAAAGGAAGGTCATTTTGAAGCAATGCCATCATTATATGTACTTTCACTCATCTCGATAATCTCTTTTTTCCTTTTTTTGTTTCCGGGGATGAGAGTTCTGTTTTTCCCTTCCAATTTGCCACCCATTCATTTCTCTGCTTGTAGTAATATATCTCAAGATACTGACACTCGCTTCACGCAACTCCTTCGATGGACCAATGTCTCTCTCTCTTCCTTGTTTGCGTACGCCGTTTGTTGTCTGCCAATGTTTTTTCCTTGGGGTTTTGTAAATTTCAAGAATTTTCTTGTTTAATCCTCCCTCACTTTGGTTTCATGCTGAGGACAGAGTCTTGTCGTCTGATGTTGACGACTTCCTTGTCGGTCCTCGCTTGTTCGACTTTACTCTCCTCCATCATCTTCCTGGCAGCCGACCGGATGTGGTTGTGCACCTTGTGGAGACCCTTGCGCTGTCTGTCCTTGGAGGAATCGTACCCTCTCGAGTTGGAGTCCTTTTGACAACACTCGATCAGACTGAAGAATGGATCTTCCAGGATCTGTTGGGCCGACCATCGATGATCTGGATCTGGATCCAACATGCCTTTCGCCATGGTGAATCCGCTACCTGGATAGCCATTTGCGAATGGGCGACACTTTCGAAGAGGATCACGCAGATCGTCCTTGACTGGTGGAGAGGAGGCGGGATTCGGGTCGGAGATGTCAAACATCTGGTCCAACTCGCTCCTGCCAGATTGTCCCGAGGTGGCACTGAATGCGATGGAGTCTTGACGACCGACTGTGGGTGTCGGTGGTGGAGAGGAGGTCTTTTCCGCCTTGCGTTCCATGTATAGATCCCATCCGGGAATATGTCTGTTGGGCTCATATCGTTTGATGACATTCATGTACCGCTGCCACTGTTTGTTCTCTGGATCGGCACCTTCAGGACCGAAGGGATATGCTCGAAGCACGGCTGTAGGTTCGTCGTTGCTCCACGTCAAGATGTGCCATGTCACGGCACATGCCCAGATGTCTGCCTTCAGGCCGTCGTAAGCAGGCTTGGGATTCTCCGTCGACAAGTCACTCAGGAAGGCTTCTGGGGCCACGGAATGATCCGTGCCAACAAAGCCTCGACACTCCTCCTTGTCGGCGCCGATGGCAAAGTTGCTCGTGCCAAAGTCGGCAAGTTTCATCTGTCCATGGCCATTGATGAGCATGTTCTCCAATTTGATGTCCCTGTGAGCTATGCCTTGCTGATGCATGTAATTGACTGCAAACATCAGCTGCTTGAACACGCAATTCCTCTCGACCTTGGACATGACCCCCTGATCGATGGCGTTCCAGGCATGATAGTGCAGGTCAAACAGATCACCGCCAACACAAAAGTCCAGAACAGCGACGAAAGAGGCCTCGCCAAATTTCTTCTGTTCGATGCAGATGTCTGCAAGTTTTACGATATTGGCGTGCGAGAGGGCACAATGCACACGAAACTCACGGACGAGCTTCTGACAGTACCAACCTTCACTCTCCTTGTCTGACTGCTTGCGGAAGGTCTTGACGGCAAAGAGACCGAGGTCACCTCCCGTGCTCGAGGGCTCGTATGCCGGATGCTTGCCAGGCTTCAGTCTAGCGGTGCGGATGATACCGCCTGCACCCTCACCAATCTGAGAGGTCTTACCGATGGATTTGAGCTTCTTCTCGTGTGCCTCTTTGTAGGTATATAGACTGTCAAAGGTAGGTAACTTGTTGTGTATGGATCCCCAACCAAGTCCGCCGGCAAGGGAAGCCTTGCTGAGTGTTCGGGAGAGAGATGCCATGGGTTCGCCGTTGTTCGGCGTTCCGATACCTGGTATGTTGACGGGAACGGCCTCACCATGGGCAAAGCTTGCTGCCCGTGGTGGTGGACGATACAGACTGTCCTCCCTTTCCGGCTTGCGGAAGAAATTGAAGGTAGAGTTGGCTCGGGTGGGCTGTCTAGGGATGAAATCTTCATGATCCCGTTGCGGAGAAGCTGTCATCTGAGGACTATGGCTAGTGGAAGGTGAGACGGAGGCGGGTATTCGTGCAGACCGTGGAGCTGTATTGATCGACATGCCATCCGCGGATGGGGTCCTTGAGGGATGCCGCGAGCCAGCTGGTGAATTGCTAACGCTCTCGCCCATCGTGAACTTTGGCTTCTCCGGCGAAAGTGTATGGGCTGGCGGTTTGGTCATCTCTTGTGTCGGCTTCGACACTGTATTCGTGTGCGGGTGCGTGAGCTCATAGTTGTGTCGATCGACCTGAGATGCCTTGTACTCTGGAGAGTCTGCAGACCGGTCTTTGTGATTATGGAACATGTTGAAGCCAGACAGTTTTCGCAAGAGCCCTCCCTTTTTTGGCTTTGTCGCAGCACTTGTCTCTGCCGCCGGCAGAGTCGAGCCGGATCCAGAGGGTGTGCGTGGTCTGGCATTCATGGCACCCTGCGAGAGCAGGGACGGCTGATGCCCACTTGGCAGCCTGGTTGAGGATGCCGGTCGCTTTTCGAAATTTCCAATACCTGTCGTTGCCTTCTCCTCGTCCTCTACCGGTGCTTCTGGAATGGAGGCCTCGAGGTGATGTCGAGAGAGTGTGGAATCGGAATTTGTTGCCGTTGGAGGAGAGTGGATCATGTCTGGAGTATGGACAGATGTATTGCTTACGGACGATACTGCGTCTCCGCCAGCATGTCTGAGCTCTTGATGATGGTCAAATGGATTCGAGGACGCTGAGATGGAACTGCTCAGCGCCGGGCTCGCCATGATCGACCGCTAGCGAGAGAGAAGACGAAAGTAGAAGCTATTTTCGATCAGTTTCCTGCACTGCTGCTCTCGCGACGACTCGAAAGTCGGAACGAGACGAAGGAGATGATGGGACACGGACGAGGAGTATCGTCGAGCGAGGGTATGGGGGGAGCAGGAAGGGGAGAGGAGTGCAAGGGCTGTGAGTGACGCCTGGAGGGAAGGTGCTTCGACACTTTGATCTCGGGAAGCGATCGCAGAGTTCAAGGCAGGCAGGTGGAGTTTGGGGTGGATGAGGTCTTGCTTGCTCTCCTCTGGTTGGAAGAGGCAGTTCAGGCAGGCAATCAGCGCGATGACACACACAAACCCACAAACGCAACGAACTCGACGAACCGCCAAAACCCACCAGCCGCTCCTCGGGCCGAAAGATAAACGCCTCCCGCCCTTTCCTGCCTCAGATTCGAGTCTGAGTGGATTCAAGCGCAGTGCTGGAGATTGGGGGATCAGGGATCAGGGATCAGGGATCAGGGATCAGGGATCAGGGATGTCCACTCAAGCAGCAGCAGCAGCAGCTCTGATTACACGAAAGAGAGGAGTTGACCATGAAGCTCGTGATCCATGACCCGATTATTGATTTTGCAATCACTGTCTTCTTGTGAATCACTCGACATCACCTCGTAGCCAGTTCCGAATGCGCAGATGTCGAGAGAC
This sequence comes from Taphrina sp. SM11, assembly GCA_004000165.1. Lineage (NCBI taxonomy): Eukaryota > Fungi > Ascomycota > Taphrinomycetes > Taphrinales > Taphrinaceae > Taphrina > Taphrina sp. SM11. The sequence goes on along the minus strand of RHDT01000277.1, from coordinate 279,302 downwards.
GTCGAGGGTAGCGTGCGGGATGAGTCAGTCTTGGGATCAGGACTTGGCAGGTTACATCTGGAAAGTTAATAAGAAGTTGAAGAAATGGTGGATACACGCTAAATGCTTTTTCTTTGGCTGCAGGAGAACTGCTCAATGAGTCTCATCTGCCATTCGAACTGGCCTTCCAGAGTGCCTTTTTCCGTGAAGATTTGTCCTTCCTCAGGATCTCAATGCCTCCACTTTTCGAATCCGTGCCAAATGCCATGACCACACTCTCCTCCACACCAGGCTCCATGAAACTCTTACGCTTGCTGACTAGCGAGCGGGCAAAATTATGACGTTCCATCGGGCTCATCTGGAGCTCTTCACTCTCGAGGACCGATTTCAACAACATGAACGGCAAGTTCATGAGTATTGTTTCATTCTGTGGGGAGTTTGCATTCGCAATTAGGCACTTTAACAACTCCGATAAGAAGCCCTTAGTGTGCTGCGGATAAGGGCCGTCGAATGTTGTGGCAGGGCTTGAGGTTCCGCTCGTGGGTTCTGTACTTGGACTCAAGGCAAATCGTATTCCTTCCTCAAGCCCGGCTGGCGTCTTGAAGTACTCGGCACACTGTTCCCAGGCGATGCGGCCCAAGTCTTCCAGATGCATCATGTTGGCAGCGGCGAGCACAGACATGGCTCGCGAGGCGGGCACATCTTTCCTGCCACTGTAGAGACTGCCAAGGGCAATATTGATACCCTCTACCGTGAGCTTTGGGTCGGAGGCTTCCAGATGAAGCTGATAGGGAGGTCCAGCTGCTCTCTTCAACTGATCGAATAACTTGGGTGATCTTGCTACAATGAGTGCATGTAGGGAATATGTCGGAAATGGCTGTGTTGCATTATGCAGCACCAAATGGGCATCTGCAAAATTCGCTTGGAGGAATCCACTGTGGTAGATGAAGCTAGCCCTGATCAGCCAAAGAGCCTCGGGTGCTTCATGCTGAACTTACGATGCAATGTCATCCGGCTGTTGCTGTTGTGGGTGCGATTGTCCGTTCATCGTAAGATTCCGACTTCCGGCCTTCACACAAAACAGATCAGAGAAAGAGGGTAGATGCTCGAGGTGATAGCAAATGAATGATCCTCTGGGCCTCAAAGCAAAGCTCTCCTGCCCTTCATTACACTTATCGTGCATAAACTTTGGAGTCTTCCTGCATTAGCGGGAGACTTGCGGCGCTTCCGGCTCTCGTGTACCTCTCACGATATCGATATAAATTCACCCCTTCCATCGTTTCGAACTTTCGTGTCACCGCCAATCACATGACGTTCTGAGGTCATTGCCTCTCGTCTTGGAAAAAGTAAGCTCAGGCAGCAGTATAACGTGGGTTTGGCAGAAGCCTGAAACTGCCGAGAAGACTCAAAGCACGAGCAGATTGTCATTTGCCAGTGGGTTCGCTACATGTTCCGACCTCAACTCCTTACAGGACTTGTCAGGAGATACTCCACCATTCCTGTCGATGCCGGAGAGAAACAGGTAGTGACCTTCTAGCGTGCACCAGGAGACACTGTATCTAGAGTGCCACAACTTTCTGTGCTGCGGCAAGCTTCACTGGCGCGAGCTGATCCCTCTAGATCTATACCAAATTGCAGGAAGCTCTTTCGCCATCCAAACTCAGTGTCAAGGATGTCTCGGGAGGTTGCGGATCTGCATATGCAGTTGAGGTCTCGTCGGAACAATTCACCGGACTTAGTGTTATAAAGCAACAACGAATGGTCAATAAGATATTGCAGGAAGAAATCAAAAACATGCATGCGTAAGACAAAACCCTATGAGGTTGACATATCTAAACTGCTAGTCTGCAGCTGAAAACGAGCGCGGTATGATTGACCGTCAACGCCATTAATCCCATCTTCCGCGAGAGCTAAAGGCGAAACTTCTTGAAAAGCAAAAGGCGCAGCGAATTCATTTGCAGTTGTCCGATACCTTCATAGCTTGACCCGCCTCTTGTTGCGCAACAGTAGGTTCGACAAATCCCTGGAGCTTCCTCACTATCCGACAAGGCGAGCCGGCAACTACGCAGTTCGCCGGCACATCTCGATTGACTACACTGGATGCAGCGATAGTCACGCCTGAACCTACATACCTTAGCATCAATTAATCCCATTTCTGATCCTGCCCTACCAATTGTGACTCCGGGAAGAATGACAACGTTGCCTCCGACCCAGCAATCGTCTCCAATCACGATCGGTTTCGCCAATTCGACTGCGTTCCTTCGTGGTTCCACTTCTATCGGGTGTCCCACAGTGTAAAGTTGCACGTACGGTCCAAAGAGAACTCTTTCTCCTATGCGTATCTCATTACAGTCCAGGGCGACCAGGCCGTGATTCGCGTAGAACCCCGTGCCTGCATAGAAGTTGCTACCATAATCGACATAGAACGGCGGCTCAATCTCGATCGCAGTCGTGTCACAAGCTCCGAGTAGGGTGTCCAATATCGTCGCTCGTCTCTCTGCGAGTCCTGCTACCCCGAGTTCTTCCGGGTCTCCTTCTGTATCATTGAATTGTCGACACAGTCGTTTCGCGTTGTAGCGCGCCTTGACGAGGGCAGGATCATATGCCTGATAATCCTTCCCTGAGAGCATTACCTGCCATTCCGGCGTGTCAGGTATTGGCCGTGGCATCTCCAGCTAGTAGGATCTACTCGAGACTGATTACATATAGATTCGAAGCATGGTCAGCAACGTTCGAACGCATCTTTCCCAGTATCGAAACTGGGGTAAAGTGGACGCTCATATCGATTTCGCGGCACGCCTTTGTGCCACGTATACAGAAATGGACGCAAACATTTGGTAAGGTCACTTTTCAAGTTGCTTGCGAAAAAAGATAGCGAAGTTGGTGCAGGAAAAGGAAAGGGATCATCTGGTAAGATGTGTTCATATGATACAATTATACATATAGAAATGCTACATTAAGTCTTGCAAGAAAGCTTTGAAATTGACCTCGTTTCTCGCCAGGTTCATTTCAAAAAGTCCTCGAAAGAGTGGTTCCAAATAATGTTGTATGCAGTCTGAAGGTTACAAACGGATATCTTTGGTAAAAGGCAAAAGATATGTTCATTTTGGCACCTTCCTGCGGTTGGGGGAAGAGATGTAGACATGGACCAGAGAGTGAAATATATACATTCTGGAAGTGCACGTCGAGGTGATCAATTCCCACGGCTCCAGTGCTCGTGCCCGGGCTTTCTGGGGGAGCTTCGTGTTAGGAGTGTCTCCAGGACGGCGAGCACAGTGGGCGCCAGAAACTGTGTAGAGATGTGTGGAGACTGCATTTACGACTATTAGCAATATCCTCTTAGTCTGCTCCAGGTGTAATCGATTCAATGGGTCTGACACAATTGAACTTATGCCAATCATAGTGCTAACATGAAGAAGGCAACGATGGAGGCTCAATTCCGTCAAGAGCGGAATTGGTGAAAACAAAGGCAGTTCCAAAGAAGGTAGTGGAGACAGCAAACGCCAATAGTGAGCATGCTTGGAAGTACTGCGCTCTCTCGCGAGCACCTCTCGCGGAACCGTTGGTCAGTGATGCATTCGGTAATATGTATAATAAAGAAAGCATAATCGAGTTTATGCTCGACAATAAAGCCTTCGGCGAGGCCACAGAAGCGATAGCACACATCACCTCCATGAAAGACGTTGTGGAACTCAAGATCACAAAGGATGATGGGAAGTTCATCTGTGAGGTCACCAGACGTGACATGAATGGACAAACCAAATTCGTTTATCCGAGTGGTTGTGGACATGCATTTGCGGCGGAAGCATTGAAGAACGTTCACATCACAGAGTGTTTGATCTGCTCGAAACCTTGTTCCTTGGAGGACATCATACCTTTGAATCCCGACCAGAAGGATTTGGAAAAACTGAAAGAGAGATTTACCAGGTTGAATGAATCAGGCTTGACGCACTCCGGTGCGCCTCAAAAGAAGAAGAAACAGAAACGCAAAGCGGAGAGCGAGTTAGGAGATGCAAGAAAGACAGCCAAACAGAGTCAGTCGTCGAAGGTGTCCTCGCACCAGGATAATGCACAAAGCGATGTTTTGAAGAGCTTACTCCACAAGAGTGCCGATCGAGTGTCTCGTGATGGCTTTATGACTCGTGGCACTTCGAGCAGAGTGGGTTGAACAACAGTATTCTTCCCTCAATCATTACAAGGCTCAACTTTGTCATTCTCACATCGTGTCCGTCCAGCAGCGCGTTATCGCCTTGTGGACCGCCAACGGCTAAGTATCATTTCTTCTTGATCCGCGCACAGGCGAAGCCGCGTTCAAATGTTTACTTCGGGTGGTTGTTGTGTAAGAGGATATACATCATTGAGGGATCGCGAAATGTCTCAGGATACCAAGTTAGCTGCTCTCGGACGGCTTGCTTGGGACAAACAAATCTGAAACACGGAGATTGGACTTGACCTCAATGACTGCGAACTTGGCGCGACAGACTACCTTGCCGGACTTCTTCAGGGGTGTCTTCCACAATGTGGCACGCGAAGGAAGCAGTAGTCGGCTCTGCTTCTCCTTCGACTTCTAAGAAAGAAATTCTTAAGCCCATCGGACTTGCAATTTCGTTCTGCACTCATCACGCCTATCGTCTACCATAAATTCTATGGTTCCGACTCATTCATTTCGGATCTGGGCTACTGCCTGCAACAGTCCTAGGAAATGGTGCATCTTAATTCTGTCTCTTTCGATTCTTAGTCTTATACTACTTCCGTATGGCATCATGGAATTCGGCAACCTCGAACAGGTGGCCTCAGAGCCTTCATGGGCAAATGCGATTGACAATCTTGGACTCAAGCTGCGTGAAGGTGTGAGAGCCAAAAATCAGCATGGTAAAGTAGCTTTAGTTTTAGCTTCGACAGGCGCTTCGACAGGCTCTATGAGCCACGTGGTAGGGCCTACAGGTCTCAATCAATTAGAGGAAACGATCCAAGCTCGCGAGAATTATGCTAAACGACACGGCTACTCCTTTTCATATTATGATCTGAATAATTTTACGACAAGTCTGTTTGACGTCCAGACTGCAGGCATCTACTGGATGAAGATTCCGGTGCTGATGGACGTCATGTCCCGGAATCCAGATGCCGAGTGGCTCTGGTGGTTGGACCATGATGCGTAAGTTCAGAGAACTCTGTCAGTCTGATTTCTCGACGGGGGGCTGACTTGCATGTGTAGACTAATTATGGACGACGGGTTGGATCTATACGAGTATCTCCTATCTGATCGAGCTCTCATGCGTGCACAAGACGAGGCAGTTCATATCACACAGTATGCTGGAGAAAAAAACAAGCCCGCCAATCACACGATTGCCAAAGGCCTATCACCGTCGGAGGTCAATCTGGTCATTGCTCAGGACTACAACGACGTGAATGCAGGCAGCATGTTCTTCCGCGTATCAGAGTGGAGTAGGATGCTCTTTGACATGTGGCTCGATCCACTATTCATCAAGGCATTTCCCGATGGAGGCAGAGAACAAGGCGCCCTGAGTCATCTCATCAAACACCACGCCACGATACGAGACCACACGCTCGTCACGACACAACGCAAGATCAATGCAAACTGGCCAGATTGGAAGGCTGGCGATCTCGTAGTTCATCTTGCTGGCTGTTGGGTCGAACACCGGTGTGCCTCCCACTGGGCCGAGTTTGACGATGTCAAACGCACAGGTCGATTGCCGGCTTTTGACTCGGCCGGCCGATCTGTCAAGTTTCCAGAAATACTCGGTCGTTGAGGCAACGTGTGGCTGGCCTTGTGTCCATCCTCATTGACGCTCTCATCTCCTATGCTCAACGGATTCCTTTCATGACACTTTGAAGGTTGCCAAGGAGGCATGTCAAGGTTCGATTCGTGGAGCATTTCAGCCGAGCCGGTGAGGAGAGGCCGGACGGGAAAAGAGTCGAGCTCTGGAGAAGCACACCCCATGAGTTTTACGGTCACATGTTTGATATCTGGGAGCCACCCAAGACCGCTCACAGCCAAAACTCCTCGTCTGATATTGCCGATCGACAACGTCCCGTAACAATGCCACTCGAGTTGAGTGAGTAGGTAAGATTGACAGAAAGAGTCCTTATCGGCGAAAAATGGAAAAGGGTTTGGACAGGTGCTCTGTGGAACAGTTCTCAGTCATTCGGAGTGTAGAAAGAGACGTGACTAGCGGCCAACTATATCTCTCCACATCACAATTTCGTAAACAGGAAAGAGAGGAGACAACGTGGCTCGAGTATCCTCGTTTCCCTGAATGTCACTCGAAGATCTTGTCATGCAAGTTTCTTGTCCATCCTTGTCATTTTGTCAACTCCTGTGTACTCTTTTGCATGTCGCGACATGACCCGGGGACAGGCGATGACCCAGCGAACCAAACCAGGCCGTTGCACCAGTCCCCATTGCGAGACAAAGAGAAAGCGAGAGCGAGAGAGAAGAGGGGATGGGAATAATGATGGGAATTTGGTAACGGAGAAAAGTGGATGCACTGGAGATTCGCAAGAACATAGATACGCAATATATATATTTGTATACATAGAGAGAGAGAGACAGAAAAGATATATATGTCAATATGAATATCTCGTTACGCCATAACGCCATGATCATTATGCGATTTGGCAGGAATTCTTTCATTCTCTTCTCGCGAGACAAGTCTCGGCCAACCATCGGCGACATTGACATGAAAAAGTCCCGATGAAAATAAGAGAGAATGTGACAGTATTACGAAAGAGGACTGGGATGGAAATGCTAGCGCTGGTAGGATGGTTGGAGAGCAATGTTGTCGGATTCAGTCATGCCAGCGACGCCGGAGTGAATGCCATACTCTTTTTTAGTGGACTGCGTGCTTCCTGCCTGCTGAGCGACCGTCTTCGAGTTATCGGAAGGCTGGAGGATTCGTCTGCGGGCATTGATGAACCAATTACTGATCTGGTTGATGGTCAGACCTGTCTGAGCCGCCAACTGATTCTTCTCGTCCTCACTCGGGTACGGATGGTTCGTATGGTCATACAGCCAACTTCGTAGAAGAGCTGTGGTACTCTTTGGCAGATTGCCCCTTCGTCGCTTTGGTTTCGAGGGATCTAGCACCGAATACTCGTTGCCCGGCATGAGTCCATAAGAGGTCGGTTGTGGGAATGGAGGCACCGTGTGTTGATCATAGGCTGCACGGTGGTCGTAATTCTGACGATCGTACGGCGAGTAGTGGTGCATCGGATTTGAAGCAGATCCACGACGTTGTTGATAGTCGTAGGAGACGCCGGGCTGACTGAGGGCGGGAGGTTGTTGGGTGTAGTGCGATCCAGGGAAAGAGCCCGGGTAAGAGCCGTCCCTGTATGGTGTCGAGGGAGAGGGCATATCTTGAGCGAAGCCAGTGGAACTTCGCGAAGGTTGCAGCGCGTCAAATTGCCTTGTGTTGCTATTGCCTCGTGACTCTACAGGAGCGCTGGGATTAGCATAGGTCGGCATCGCAGGATAGGCCATAGGCTTGGACGACTGCCTGCTCGCAAAGGGCGGAGAAAAGGGTGGTCTCGACTCTGCCGTGGCGGCGGAGGGTGAGCGCAAGGGATATTGGTATGGGCTCGACATTGGCTGGGACGCATCAAAGGGCATATTCCACTGTGCGTTGACTGAGGGTATTGAACTACGCTGTGACGAGGGCATCGAGTCATTTCTCGTCGAATAGGAGGAAGAGCGCGAGGCGCCCGTGTAGCTGGAGGATGCGAGAGAATTTCGATCTCGGCCGAAATTGCTCGCCGAGGAGAGGGAACCGTGATCGGAAGTGTCACGATCGAACGGAGCATAATTACCTGTTTCTTGCTGCCATTTGCTCTGAGAGGTCTGCTCCGGAATCGCTTGTCTCAGCTGATTCCAATGCCGGGTGTTGTCCATGGGGACACTGTTACGACTGTCGGGTGTCGCACATGCAACCGCTGAGTTACTGTTGTTGTTTGTCGAGACTGGATACTTGACTTGTTCGAACTTTGGAGTGGAGTTTGCTTCGCCTTGCGAATACTCGGGAATCAACTGTGGCGAGATTAGCGATGCACACAGGTCAGACGATCCGTCACAGGAATGGACGGGTGATGGCTCAGCACTTACACTCGTGAGCGACGGTAAGCGCTGTTGTCGCGGACGCGGTTCTGGAGAATGACTTCTGACCATCCAGTTGCAACTAAAGTTTCATAAAGTAGGCAAATGTGCCTCTGCAACACTTATTCCTCCTTTACCTTTGAATGACACACAATGATCGCCTGATACCTGCCTTTCGTTGTTGCAATGACTATCGAATGCCGAGCCTGCTTGCAGAAGAGAAGGAAAAGACAGGTGAGCAAATGAGCCGGATCTGCTTGCGACCTGCTTCGGAGTGCTAGAGAGAGCAATATCCTAAAAAGTTCGATGCAAGACGATCAACCTATTGCAAAGAGTGCAAAACAGCCCAGTCGATGGTCAGATTTTCGACAAGAGCTGACGAACGCACCTCCGAGGCAAACTCTACGAGGAGGAGGAGGAAAAAGGGGGAAGGGATGGATGATGAATGGTGGTGGTGGTGGTAAGCAAGAAGCGCGAGACCAGGGAGGTTTTAAGATTTGGACAGCGAGGAGAGGTGGTAGATATGAGCGTGTTCCAGGGGATAAGAAATCGGCCGAAGCCAGGCAACGGCAAGGAACGCAAGGCAGGCGAGGCAAGTCAGGGCTTGCAACCTGGCGGGGGGAGGCGAGTGGCGACGGCGGAAAGGGTGGCCGGAGGGCGCCAAGAGCTGATGAGCGGGAGGGAGCTGAGAGAGGCAGCTGAGTCCAAGGGCAGGTGAGTGGATCGGTGTGTGGGTGGGTTTGCTTCTCGGACGCGTGCGAGCTCGTCTCAGAGAGAAGGCTGCTGGTGGCCACTGCGCCCGGGGAGACCTGACAAATCTCACAGCCGAGCCTCTGTGGCTGCGTCTGCTGGCGGAAGACAGCCCATCGGCGAGACAGGCTTGAGCGCAGTGGCTTGGCAGGACAAGCCTGGCAGGAACGATGGCAAACGCCCTGCGATTGCCACCTTTTTTCCATGCTTGACTCTGCGCATGGCATGCGAGCATACACACAGTCACTGGGGAGCATATCCGAGCTTGTGGCTCACACATGGATCTCTCAAGACGGGAAAGCATCTACGAGACATCCTTTCTTCGCATTCGCCCATCTCGCTCTGTCCAGCGAGAAGAAGTAGGCTCATGATCCGACCAGGGGGAGAGCGTGACGATGGGACGACTTGGCACTCGGTCGGTGGAGAAGAATACAGGGATGATATGCTTGATAAGGAAGGGTGTCGAGCTGTTTCTTTGGGGTCTAGCTTCGTAGAACGTTTGAATAGACAGCTGTCCACTCAATCAATGGCCCCGGGACCTCCTTGTTGATGGAAAGCGTAAACACAAGTCCACGTCAAGGATGCTGTAGGGCAGGCTACAGGCAAGAACATTGCTTACAGCTGGCATGTGTACAGTGAATCAAGGGGAAATTTCAAATTCTGGCACCGGAACATTTCGACATTCCGTGCTGTAACCATATCGTCCATGCCAGGACTCATGCTTCGCGACTGTATTGAGTCTGGCAGAGTACTTCAGTGCGTGAAGTAAGCACCATTTGCTCTATGCCCCGGTACAAGCCAATCCGCGCATCCAGAGCTGTCGTGGTAATCTCGGTTGTGCCTAAACCCAAACAATTGAATGTATAACCAGGACTGCAATGCCTACATACATGGTTCATGGTCGATTACACACTCACTAGCGGGAATTGGAAATTTTGAAGAGGACGTCAGATTGAAGCCTAACCTCCATGTCACAGCAAAATGAGACTGATAGAGAGACACTCACAAGCTACTGTAAATCGTTTGCTGCGCAATCGGCTGTACACCTTGCCATCTAAAAAATGACGTGGATGAGACTAAGTTCCATTTGAACGACGAGATGCAAACACTGGCATGATTATACCAGGCTTCCTGACATTCTCTTGACTGTGCGGAATACTCCTTTCCTGCTTGCCATAGCCCATATCGCAATTGCCGCTGACTTCAACATAGACACCAAGTTGCCGAATCAGATGGAGCCTCCTTCTGTATAAGCGAGCGAGTTTGGAGGCGGTCAGCCAAAGCAGAATGAGGCTTCGCTGCCCCGTGTAGATCTTCTCTCGAAGTGGCAGTGAGGCATTTATGACCAACAAATTGAAGTTGAGGTGAATGGCGTTTTTCGCTTCGTGTCTCCTCCAGGGCAACAGGAGATACAAACTGGCGGACTTTGTGATTACAGAGACGCAGCAGGAAGAAGAGTCGAGCCCTGCTTGTGCTTGACACGAGTATAAGTATCAGCGGAAAAGCGGTGTAGTCCCATGCCATACGACACGCTATAGACTGCAAGGATTCATTGTGACGTTGCAAGGAGATCTCAAACTGATATCTCACCAAGCTACTACCGAAAACCACCGATCCGTGACGATGAGAGTGGCTTTGAAGGCGTCACCACCACGTAAGAAGGACGAATCGCGATCAAACCCAATCAAGACCCACTCATCCAAGCCACGGCTAAGCGAGATCATTGCGCCTCCATGATCGAAGTAAGAGAGATCATCGGATCACACTGATTCGGAGAAGTTCCGGAAGCACCATTACAGGTCAAAAACACAATGGCACGACACGTTCCCACCAGAGGACGAAGTCGGTAAGGTCGAAGAGGGTCTCCGGGTAATATGATACACGGCTTTGGTTCGCATTTAGCCCCGTCTCGTACATTCCACTCAAATTTGAGCACTCATGTGTGCTGTTTTGATCATCTCTGCTGCCTGCCAGGATGTCTGTCTCGCAGTCTGATGCTTCAGACAGACAGTTCAGACAGACAGTTCAGACAGCACTTGCTTGGCAGGTATATCCGAGCATGAAACATCTCCAAAAAGTCATCTGTCATTCAAGATTGTGCGACATCTTCAATCGAGCTTACTCAGTATATGAGAAAGTCTACGTCGGAAGTGCTACCCAAAAGTCGAATCGCAGGGCTTGCTTCTCACGAGCTCTCCTTCGCATCATCTCACAGATGCGTCTTCTTCTCCCACAAGATCTCACACGCTCAGGAATAGCAGATTATGGCGCTCTCGTATTCCACATAGATTAGGCAGGAGCCGGATTGCTGCAGAAACCATGCACCCTCGCACCATTACATAATTCCCCGCATCACTGATGGTGGCGTCTTACGCGAAGCGGAATATCATACAGAGGAAGCAACGATCGACACTCTTGTGATTGTACGACAGAACAACCGAACTCGCCTCAGTCGCCTTGTCTCCTCCACCACAGGAACGACACCTGAAGCCCAGAAAAGGCCCTCCCACTCGTTTCTTGGACCACATTTTTGCAAAAACATGCATGCTAACGAGCTCTGGCGTGTAAAAGGATCAGCGATGTCAAGGAGACGATGACGAGGGTCAATTTTTTGTGTCCCGAAATGACGACAAAGGACTCAACACCCAGTTGACTAAACACGAGCCAGCCTGCTGAGTGGTTGATCGATCCTGGCATCTGAGTCTTCTTCAATGAGCTGTGTGATGCTCTTCTCATGTCAGGCGCTGACCTCTAGGTCCTGACCGGTGGCTCCCGCTGACAAGCTTTGACTGTTTTTGACACCGGAAAAATCAGAAATCAAGATTCCGGCCGGAAAAGGTCGCTCAAGGAGACAGCGCACATACTCGACTCCCCCCAACCTTTCCTCCTCTCTGTCTATGGTCTGAGCCGCATTTCCCAATTGTGGCTCTCGCCCCATGCGCGCGTTCTTGTGGGTTGTCAGCGGAATCTGATCCGTGCTAACCGAGTAGACGGAAGTTGTGTCTAAAACCCTCCTCTCTCTCCTTCCTCTTTTGAAAGGCCGTCATCCCACCCTCTGGAACCAATCGTCTCGTGAAGTAGTGCACCAGCTTTTGGCAAATGACACAAAATCCGCCACAAAAAGTGTCCGATCTACCCGAAATGTCAGACGACAAACCCAAACTCTTACTCTCCATCAAGATGACCGGTCCTGCTGGTCACATTCATTAGACTGCCGACTGTGGTCTACTGTTTCATGTCTCGATTCGTGTGACCCATGCATGAGGTTGATCTGTAAGGATAGCAAGTCAGAGTCATCTATTCACAAACAACTATACCACCCACCAACTTTCTTTTTGCGTAGCAACCCCCACCCCCCACCACCAGGACCGCCCACCACCACCGACGGCCGTCCACCAGAAATCACCTCATAGCTGCGCCCGACCGAGCTAAACTTTTTAAAAAGAGGAACGTAAACGAGATGATCAAAGATTTGACAGGAGATAAGGAGATACATTGACGTTTCCCATCAGTGCTGGAATATCTGAAGAGTGGAATTGCATCCATCCCGCTGGATCTTGAACTGCCTATTTCGGTAATCAAGTCCCACACTCAGGGAACCTTCCACGGATTTGACAAAAAAGTTCAGCCGGCAACCAGCGACATTGATCGACAAGTGGCTCCCATTCGATAAGTGTTACCTTGAGGCCCGGCAATGGCCTCCCCTCGAATGAGACAAATACTTCTCGATGGTGATTCAGCCAAGTTTTACTTGACCACCACGATGCGCAGCTGTTGGGCCTCTTGACCACATCATCCCATTCGAGAATGCGACGTTGTCCAGCCACATTGAACATGCAAGGGTCGATCGACGAGCAAAGGTAGACTCAGTTCAATCGCTGCTTCTTCACCATGGGAGATTCATGGAGATCATCCTGCAACCGTGCTGAATTGGGCGTCTTCTTCTGAAGACTGTCAAGCAGACGACGGTAGTCTGCCGTCTGAGTCTTGTAAGTCTCCTCCAATTTCGAGATTCTCTCGGCTTTTGGCAACTCAATCATGATGTCCAGGTTCTTCTTGTAGAGTCGTGACTTGATGTACTTTCGCAACAGAGACTCGTCCATGCACTTCACCTGATCCAACTTTGCGAGCAGATTCATCTCCACGAGACGCGCAAATTGTCGAGGTGCAATCTTGGTTCTCCGGCGGTTCTCAGAGACCCACTCTTTCGAAATTGGCAGGGCAAAGTTCTTGTCTTGAAAGATCTTTTCGGCACGGAGACGTGCGAGGTCTCGTCGATCCCGTAAGTCGTCGAATGCTTCGGAGGGATCTTCCACCGTGACTTCGAGGATTCTCGCATCGCCTTGACAGACACCGAAGATGGCATCATAAAGTCGTCCACCGTGACCGAGGCCCTGGTGACACGGCAATATGAGAAATTGTGAGATCCGATAGCGTATGTGATCGAAGCTGTGTTTGATCTTGTCGTAGAATCGATACTGATAGCAGGTACTGTATCCTATGAATTCATAGAGACCGTCCGCTTCAGCATAGATCGTGTAGAGATCGAATGCCTCATCCTCGGTGTCGATGAGACTTGCACCCTCGATATAGAAAATCGAGAGGGGTTGCATGCGAGCGAGGTGAGAGGCGACGGTAGGGTCTGCGAGAGATGCTCGATAGATGGTATACCTCTTGCCCCGAATGTCGTAGACCTGAACCGCCTGACCTTTCGGCCTAAAGTGCTTCCTCTCGTTCGCCAGCTCTTCTTGCCAACGAGCACGATCCCGAAAGGTATCCGCTGGCAGCACTGGGCTCATGGCAGCACCCAAATCCTCCGCCTCAATTCCCAGAGATGGCGATATCCGATCGCTCCAAGTCACTTCGAGCAGCGTCAAAAGGGAGTCTCGAGCGAGGGAGAGCGTGATGGAGAGATTCTTGTACCCAAAGATCTTTTCGGCATCGCCAAAGATGGAATAGGTATACGTCACCGGCAGAACGGTCACTTTTCTTTCGATAGGTCCCTCTATTGACAATTAGTCTTACTTGTAGACAGACATTGATTCAAGGGAAGTTTTCCTGACCTAGATGCAATCGGACGACTTCCGTGCTATCCTGCGTCCAATCTTCCGGTCTGTCCATCTGCGACCCCAGTCCCCACAGACTCTCCCCTTGGAAAGGACGAGTTGGTTATCTGGTTCTGATGCAACCGAAAGCCGCACCCTCTTCTAGGCAACACACCTGACACAATGATGACGAGTGAAGATTGTCATCATTTTGCCTGATTGATTTATTGAGTGCGCGTGTATGGAGGCGTTTCAGCAGAGGCGGGTATCGTGTGTACGCGCCAAGCAACGCGCTAATGCATACAAGAGATTTTTCTCTCTCTCCACATGGTCCAGATATCCCATCGTGCTTAACGGCGCATGCTTGCCATCATGAATTAGCACGCGTGATGTCTGTAAGGCTTCACTGACCACAGTCGTACATTGTTTGAAAGCAGAGAGGTGATGAAATACTGCATTCATGAAGGATAACCGATTGCACGATCCATATTCAAAGATATACTATGCCGGTGCAAATCGCTAGTGCTAAAATCTCCACGTATCTACAAAATTACCAAGTGCACATATACTTAGGCATGTCTATATTGTGCCTGTTCATTCAGAATCCTGTCTTTCATCCATTCACTGTTATTCACACCAAAATCGATCCCCTTGTTGACCCACCAGTTTCTGCATTCATTGCCCCCTACAACAGCCTCGCCCAAGGCTTCCTCGATGTCCATGATGCGATACTCAATCATGAGACCACACCAATACCACCACTCGAGCACGGCAACTCGGTTGAATCTCGTGGCATAGTCCAGGCAACCAGCATCATAGAACAGCTGCAAGCCCGAATTGAGCCACCAATCGAGTACGTTGATGTGCCCATTTTGTGATGCGTGCCTCATGGCAAATTTCGAATACTTGAATTTCAGGCCACTCGTCCTCCACCACTCGAGCACACGAATGTCGCCCTCATCAGAGGCATGGTCCATTACCCGTCCGATTTTCAAGGGTAGACCGGACTTCTGCCACCAGTCGAGAGCCTCTGTATGACCTGAGGAAGAAGCAGCGTCCAGGCAAGATTCTGAATAAATGAGCTCTGACACCTTTGTCGTGCCCTTCCACCATTCCAGCACCTTTGGACTATTATAACGACTGGCAAGAAGGGGAATCTGATCATTTTGAAATGTCGAAGGACATCTGTTCCAGATGTACTCAAGAATCGCAATATACTCGAATCGAAGGACAACATCGATGACGTGCTTGGGAATGGGAAACAGCCTGTGTTGGTCCGCAAGTAGTTTTTGAAGTAGGGGCAGGTCATCGTGTAGGATCGCCAGATCGGTTTGAGATGCGTTTTCCCAGACCGCAGGCCTTCGCATGCCGATATCTGACATGAACAGCGCAGCAGACAATTCCCAGTCGTTCGTATAATTGACAATCATGATCCAAATCTCGGCAGGTAGCTCCCGTTGTGTGCGCGCTCGATGATTGCTGCTAGGATACTTGCTCTCCCGTAATTTGACGGAATTTGACGCTAATTTCTCCTGTGCCTGCAAGGCATCAAGATTTGCACAAGTTGTAGGAAAGAGTGAAAGTTCATTGTCGGCCAAACGCTCAATCAATTCCGATGGTGCTCCCGTGGTGTTCAACTCTCTGATTCCGAGCAGAAAGACGAGATCGGCCCTCGATAGTTTACTATACTGTTCGGAAGATCAGCGGTGGCAAGACAGAGCCAGTATGTGGGAACCTTACAATCTGGCTCAGAGTCTGATGCGACATCTTTGACTCTACCGATATGCCCACTGCTTGAGCAAGAGAGCAGCGCAGAGCATAAATTCACACTGACGTGGACTGATGAGCTCTATGACTATCACCTTGATGATGCGAGATGAGAATACTAATCTGCGAGAGCTGAACACGAGCTGGACGAGAATGGGCGATGACATTGGCGACCTGGGGGCGAATCTCGGGGATTCAGCGGGCAGGGCGGATGAACGCTGGAAACTGAAATGGGCTCACCGCCTTCGTCTCGTTTGAGCATTCATCTCCTGCCGCTCACTCGTTCGAAGCCAATCCATTCCTCTCCTTTCTCTCCTTGCAACGGTCTACAACGGACTGCTCAATGCTGGGCGATGTATATGTGTTTCTTTACCAATACGACAGTCTCAGATAGCTTATTTGATCCTCACAAATGACGACCACTTTCATGCTGGGGACGATGACTAGAATAGATGTAATCTAGAGGACTTGTGGAATCTATGCCTGTCTATGTAAGGTGATTTATGGATCTTCAGATTGCGAGGCTGCACCGCCAGAAGAATTCGTTCCATTGGCACCGCCAAGATTCCGGCCAAAGTTTTCTGCAACGTTTCGAAGCTCAGGATCGTTCATGATCTCGTTCATGTCAGGCATTCCCCCTCCACTCTGAAATCTCTGTGCCATTTCAGCCATACGAGGATTCTGAAGGAGACCATCGAGTGCACCGGAAGACATGAGGTTCTGCGCCATAGACATGAATGCAGGATTTGATGTGATTGCGCTCATATCCGGCATTCCACCACCGTTGGCTCCACCACCAAACATGCCAGCAAGAGCACTAAGATCCGGCATGCCGCCAGGTGCACTAGCTGCAGCCCGAGTCGATGCTGCACCACCCTGCTCCTCCAATTTCTTCGTCGAAGTTTCCAACCCGCGCTTCATAATTTCAGAAGTAGGGTCTACTTCGATTCCAGATTCATAAGCTCTTTTAGCACCTGCTAGATCTCCTTTGCCAAAGTAAGCATGGCCCAATCTACTCCATGCCTTGCCATATGATGGGTCAATTTCGACAGCCTTAGTGGCATCCAAGATAGCGGCTTCATGGTTGCCGGCGGAAGAGTATGCCGCAGCTCTGTTCGAAAGATAGACTTTGCCCTGAGGATTTATTTCTAGCGCACCTGTGTAGTGATTAATGGCAAGCTCGTAATTCTTCTTTGACATTGCTTGATTTCCTTGCGATTTTAATTGCTCGGCTTTTGCAAGTTGTTCAGCTGACAGACTTGTTTCGGATTGTGAGCCATCCTGCTTTGGTCTGAAATCAGCGTCAACACTAGACTTGGCCGCTGTTGAGGGTGCCTGATTCTTCGCTTGCGTCCGTTCATAGACTGAAAAGATCTGCTCTAGGCTCACGGAGCTAGCTGTCGAGCTCGAGGTCTCAAAAGCATTGTTGATTGCCTGTATACTGGATTCGATAGCGCCTCGTTTATCGCTGGCGATCGATCCATCATCTACTGACTTTTGCAAAAATGCACATATACTGGCTGCGAGTGCTTGCTTAGAAGGTGTCAACGCCATTTGAAATTGGGAATTATATGTTAGAGATGCTCGTAATTTACTGAAATCCAGAGAACATAATAGGGGAAAGGGTGGGTGTCTGGGCATGGATCGACTGACGTTCGAGAACTTTCACATGGCCGAACCGCTTCAATGTGGAGAAGCGTACAAGCACGCGCATGTAACACAGCACTTACAGTTTCCTGACATTCACCACTTTATGGCAAAGCGGATTCAGCAGATGTTACAAGTCATGGATGATCTGTATGGTTGCTGATATTCCTAGAACCCTTAAGCTAATCTAATGTCGCTGAAATGGACTGCATTTGCTTGTCGACAGTCTATAAGCTGCGTTGTAAGCGATGCCTGTAAGAATCTGCGGCAAATTTATGCTGCTTGGTCTATCATTTCGAGTACAAGTTTGAGAATAGGACCCTGCACCTGTTTATGACGAGCACTAAGGCAAGGGAACGACTGAACTATATCCTCCGAGAATAGCACAAGCTCATATGTAAGGAATTTCTCTCGCCATGAAGTCGCGTACTAGTCTGGTCGTCCTTCAGCTCAATCGCGATGCGATCTTGACCTGCTGTTGTGAACTTGCCTTCACAGGCATCGCCATTTTTTCTGACCAGAATGCGCACACCCAGGACCAATTGTCCGAGACTTCCTTCCAAACCAGATCCTTCAGGCGAATTCGTGCGAATAGAGCCTCGCCTTGTTAACCACATCATATTTGGGAATGCGCTTCTTTCTCCAATTTACTACGTGTCGTCCATGAATAGGGGCAAAAGCAATTTGACCTTGCATTAGAAAGTCGACAGAAAGGGGCATGCTTACTGGAGCCAAAGCATGTTGTTTCAGACACCGCACTGAAATGAACGTCACAAATACGTGACTCGAGCACTTCTGAGCGCCATGATCAAGACCAATCTCACGTCGGGTCTCTGAAATGACCAAAATACCCACTAAAAGTCGACTGTGTGTTTCCCTTTGAACTTCTTGCCCACCCTCTCTGCTGCCCGGTAGCCAAAATGCTCCCCATAGATTTCCCAAGTCATGGGCTTGATGTGTGGCATCGATCCTGTGCCTTCGCTTGTAGTGCTCTGCAACTCTTCATCCAGATACACTTCGAATTGGAAGACAGTTGATTTCTTTGGGATGGTTTTCAGTTTATTTTCTTTCGTACAAATAACGAATGTGTGCCTGGTCTCTTTCACAACTATACCAGTCAAGAAGACCAGACTGGGACAAGAACACTTGGTGACACGGAGTCGGGCTCCATGATAGTCAGCTTTTAGCAATTTAGCTTCATAGCCTCCACCAGTAATTATTTCCCGAATATAGGATGTCCACATCTTGTGCAGCTTTTCAAACAATCCATAATCTTTGGCAGCCTCAGGTAATTTGTGCATACCATGCAATCGCTTCTCTCTCGCACTCAGAGGTCGTGGTTTGCGTTTCCTCTTGAGTCGCTGAAGTTCCTTTTGTGCCTTTAGTTCTCTAGAATCCGGAAGACGCATTGTGGGATGTAGCAATAAGGATTTGTGCTCGATCTTCGTCTCATATTGCGACTGTATGCGTTCTTGCGTCAAGGATGTCTTGGCAAGAAGCGTGAGAGCCATCCCATCCACCTTTCCGGCTGCGATTGTCCGAGTTGCATTCTGACCCAGTTGCAGAGGTTGCAACAAAGGATCAGGCTGATCCATGATTGACGAAGGTTCGCCTAGACAACACGAGAGACCATTTGCGTGTCCTGCAATCTATTGCATTAAGTCACAGCAAACTACCTTGAATTTGAAAAGCATGGTCTCGTTCCTCTCCTCCACCAGCGATCGAGAACTTTGTGGCTGGAGTTCTGTCTAATCTTAAGCTGATCACTCAAATATCTTCTGACATGCAATAAAGCGAGCTCAGACACTCTACACGAAGAGAGAAAGCGCACTTGCAGCTCTCACATACCAGTCAAGAAGAGCTATCATTACATAGAGAATTGTCTTGTCGGGCAGAAGATTTCCCATTTGTTGCGATCTCACTGATAATTCGTCATTCTCGAGCCGAATCACGGCAGCACAATCATGCCAGGATTGATAGAAAGGCTTGATCAACCATCATCGTACAGAGACAGGTCGCGTCGAGAGCCAGAAGATTTGTCTCATTCTGCAACCTTGTATGTAGGAAATCTATCATTCTACACGACGGAAGAGCAAATTCACGAGTTATTTTCGAAATGCGGTGAGATCAAGAGGATAATCATGGGATTGGACAGAATCACGAAATCTCCTTGTGGGTTCTGCTTTGTGGAATACTACAATCACGATGATGCGGCAGATTGCATGCTCTTCATCTCTGGCACGAAATTGGATGATCGAGTTGTCAGATGTGATCTCGATCCCGGTTATAGAGAAGGTCGGCAATGGGGACGTGGTAAATCCGGCGGACAAGTGCGAGACGAATATAGAGATGACTTCGACAATGGCCGTGGTGGCTGGGGTAAGAGAGTTGCGCAAATGGAAGAAAAAGGGACGTATCAACAAGGAACGAATACTGCTCCGATTGGATCTACACAGGACTATAACAACTATGATCGATTCCAAGAGGAGGACAGACAATAGCCACGATGATACTTGTGCCAGCAGCATGCTTGTAAGCAGTCTCCCAATGCTCGGGCCTGGTATTTGCTATATTGCGCTCGGCAGGCATTTGAGTTTTCGAAATCCAATCACGACGAATATTCACTGAGCTTCTCCAGACTGAGGAGGCTGCAACGCTTGTGTTAGCACACGAAGCACGCCGTGCGTCGAAGTCTAATGTCTGGCCCAGGACTAGCTCGTGCGGCAGGATACATTGTCAAAGCCGATAGACAGCGCCTAATGGTCCACTTTGTGAGATTTCGTAGTTGATGGAGCATCTTGCATCACAGACACAGTCTTGATCTGTGCTTCAATATAGCAATGTGTCGTGTATAGACATCCAGATATCTTTCAAGACTATGCATATGTGTATTGACTCCGTTGCTTCTTCTTCCGCTCATAGAACAAATCTTTGCTACTGGAACTCAGATTGATGATTTTGGGACAACCGTTCCTGTCGGCCTCGAGTCTCGTACACTCAAAACAATAAAAGGCGTCGCTGATTCCTTCCTGACCACAAACCAAGCATTTGTTGCGATA
The DNA here is from genome assembly GCA_004000165.1 of Taphrina sp. SM11. Taxonomy (NCBI): domain Eukaryota; kingdom Fungi; phylum Ascomycota; class Taphrinomycetes; order Taphrinales; family Taphrinaceae; genus Taphrina; species Taphrina sp. SM11. The sequence goes on along the minus strand of RHDT01000277.1, from coordinate 258,945 downwards.
ATTGCCGAATGAACACTCGTCGCAAGTTCGCACCAAAGTCGTCGGCCGAACGTATGAATCGCAGACGACACACTTTCCGTCACACTTTGAGCAGAGGCGACCAATGGAGATGCCGGGCTGTTTCTTGCACATGACCAAATCAGGATGATGTTTTGACATGACTGTTGTGAGCTCAGGGTAATATACTCAAACGACTTGAAGCTCGTACAAGTTGTGAAGTGGCAAGATTCCAAATAATTTGGCATCATACCAAATTCGGATCATTGGAGGGCAATGCGCATGATCTCTGGGCTGCGGGTGCACTTCTCTGGCACTTTCCTGGTCATCACGTGTCAGACTGTGCCACTCCTGGGGGAAACGGTTGTGGAAGGCATTCAAATGGGAGTCCGAGCAAGACATCAGAACATCAGGCAGAACCGAGTCTTTGTCCAGCGGCATCCATGGAGATCGATCAAGTCCTGTATGAACGCCTATGCTTGTGTGACCTGGAGACATAGATATACTTTCTCCTCAGTTTTATATGCTTGATTTCGTACTGTAGCACAACCAACTAGGTGTGTCTCTTTTAGCTCCTCAGACACGAAGGCACCTGAGTGCCCACCATCACGAAGGTCGGTTCGTTCCAAAGGATCGAGGAGATTTCCTTGTCAATGAGTGATGGATCTAGATGACGAGTGAATCGATTCTACCACAAAGCCGTGGACGCCTCTGTAACTTGAACGCTCAGGAGACTCTATTCGTCACTGCTGTTTCGAACGGATTTTGCGTTCATGAATTGGATCCCTTGAGAAGTAGACTGAACCGGACTATTCCCGGTGGTGTCTCGATAGCTTCGTTACTGGACAAGTCCAACATACTGGCCCTCATAACTCCGGAGGCTCCTCGGGAATTAAAACTCTGGAACGATACAGCAAAGTCAGTCGTTCTAAGTATCAATCTGGCGACAGAGGATCACTTGATTGGTCTCAAACTTCGGAGGAACGTCATCATCTGTGTCTTTCTAAATCAAGTTCGGATCTATGAATTCAAAGGGCAAATTTCGCTGTTGCATACAGTGGCAACATGCCAAAACCACAAAGGTCTCCTTGCGTTGTCTACTGGTCCGACACTCACTATGGTGACGCCGTCCACCGAGCCAGGGTATCTCCGTATCACGCAGCTGGGCGAAATAGGCGGCATCTCAGACTTGACCTCTCCGAGATCGATTCTGATATCGGCACACAGCAGACAAATCTCCTGCCTGGCAATGTCTCGTGACGAACGAGTCGTGGCGAGCGCCTCCGACTCAGGGACACTCATACGACTGTGGGACACACAGTCGGGAAGACAGATAGATGAACTGCGAAGAGGAATCTCCGGGGCCATCATACACGCCATGTCCTTTTCCGATCAAGACAAGGATGCTCACGATGAGCAAGATCTCAAACTAGCGGTGATCAGCCACAAAGGTACCCTTCACATCTTCTCCATTGCCGATCTATGTCATGTCATCCCCAACCCAGGAGACCTTCCAGAGTCGAGCATAAACCGCCCACAACAACTCAGAACGATGAATCCGCAGAGCGCAAGTCGAAGCATTGCAAAGTCCAAGCTCATCGTGCAAGATTTGCCCCGAGGAGAGTTCGCCATCAGCTGGACGTCTCCCAAGAGTCTCGTCGTCGTGCACACGAGTGGCAGATGGTGGAAATACATTGTGGCCAAGAATCAGAAGACGGGTCGAGTCGAGTGTCATCTAGAGGCCACTCGAGAGTGGAGTGCGTCTCTCGAGACCCTCATCGATGATGATCCGTGATGTCCGAGAGCGCGCCGACACACACACTCTCTCCTCTTTCGCAAAGTGAATGGCCAGGTTCGCAGGAACCTGACAGAACGTGGTTGAAATTGATGCATCAGCCTGAAAAAGAGCTCTGATATTTCAGGGGGGATTTTCGAAATTATTTTACATGAGTAGTGTCTATTGGGCTATATATACATATGCTGATCTCAAGACCAACACTCCGAAGGAAATCTGCGATTCTTATCGGGAACCTCTCTTGAAAAGTTGCTCAAACTCAGGAGCATTCCCAGGGGCCGCAGAGCCGAAGTGATTGCTTCTTGACGGGTAATCACGACCACGAGAGCGAGTACTACCTCCTCGAGCAACGTGTCCACTGCCAGAATATCCGCCCGTCGAAACGCCGCCATTTCTGGAGAAGGATTGAGCAGTAGTCTTGGTCGGTGCGCATAACTCCAAAGTCTGCACGATGCCACGGACAAGTGGCAGTCGAGCTCGGTCGTCACCGAGGAACCCATCAGTCGACCGAGCTAGCAATCGCTGTTGATTGGCTGCACCAAGTCGGGCGAATGTAAATTCGAGATATTTATCAAGCACTTTACTCAGATCTCGTATGGCCTTCATCTGTGGTCCTCTCGCAAAGAAAGGAATCCACTCGTCAACTCGAAGGACTGCGCCTTCAGCGGTTGATTTGCCACCGAACAGAATGACAGCTAACGGCGAGGTTTTGGATAGACCCCGTAGGTTGACATTATTTTGGTCGGCTTGGGTCTTTTGAGAGAATGTGTAGAGGGTACCAAATGGTTGCGCGTCCTGCCATGCGATCGGGCCATACCTGTTTCCAGTGGAAGACTTTGGAGCGGCAAGAGAATTCAGATGGATCTGTGCGGCGTTTTCATGAGCTGTTCGCAACTGTCGCGGAGCGTTCGTCTGTACAGCGATGTTGGGGTAGAAACCAGCGGTCGCCAGGGCAGCTTGAAGAGGTAGGGAGTCAGAGTTGGCATTCTCTTCATCTGTTCCATATCTATTCTTGAATGTTCGGTCTCTCTTACCTAATGACTCACTTCGAGTGATCAGGCCAGATTTCTGCATAATCTCTAGAATCTGTTCAGCAGTCTGTGCAATTGAGACCAATGTGTTGTAATGCAAGAAATTTTCGAATGCAAAAGCTTTGTCGTTCTGGCCCGCCTGAGTTTTGAGACTTCTCCATTCCATAAAGGCATTGATGACTGCAGCGTGATCACTTCCACTGCCCTTTGCCCACGAAGCCTTGACTCTCTCAGCTTCGGATCTTCGTTCCAGGGGATTCAAGAAAGGGTCTTTTGCGGTCGAGGCAGCAGCCAATATCAGAATTGGATCTAGGCATTGGAAGATGGCGCCTAGTATGACCATCTTACCGAGCGAAGGTTGAACGGGCAGTGTCGAGAGCAAGCGTCCCAGTGGTGTCAGGTTTTCGTCCTCATCGAGTGCACGTAATGCTTGCAAATGATCAATGGAATTTTCGACAGACTGTGCAGATGGAGGCTCAATGGCCTGCTGGAGGAAGCGACCGATGTCTTGGGTACCCATTCCTTTGATCTGCAAGCATAGTTCCTGTAGATCTGTTCGAAGAATTTCAGGTTGTGATGCGATTTGGAAGGACTCATAGCGTGCTTTGGTGGCCATGGTATAATAGTGTCCATTCTGAACTCTGCCAGCTCGACCGGCTCGCTGCTTAGCATTGGACTTGGAGGTCCACGTAGATACCAGACTCGACATGCGTTTGGCTTGATCATATTGTGATTCTCGATGTTTACTGGAGTCAACGACATATACGACGTCAGGAATCGTGATGGAAGTCTCTGCTATATTGGTCGAAAGTATAATTTTTCGTCGGCCCGCTTCCAATTTTTCGAAAACTTCCTGCTGCATTTGCGGAATGGCAGAGTGCAACATATATAATTTGTAATTGGGATCATTTGACAGGTCCATGCCTAGAGGCTTTGTTGTGGTCAGTAGTCTGTTGAGAGCAGTAATCTCCTGCAGACCAGGTAGAAAGACGAGTATCGATCCTTCAGAGGTGGTCTTCAGTAGATGCGCAATGGTCACACTCATCAGACCCACGGGAGTCATCGTATCCTCCTTGTCCATAGCCAACTCCAGCTCGCCATCTTCACCTACAACACCTTTCGACTTCCAATTGATGGTCGCCTTGTCATCACTCTCATTATCGTCCTCCGCGATGCTATTGTTCTCCGTCACTGGTGCCGACACTGGCAAGACTGACGGACTTGTCAGCTCTCTCATAACATAGCCTTGAGTGTCCTTGGAGTACAACTCTGATGCCTGCTTCTGATTGTAATTGCTTTTCAATTCAGGAAGAAATTCGTCAAGGAAGTGTTGCGTAACAGGGAATGTACGACCAGGTACCTCAATGTAGGGACATCTTCCACTCTCGAATCCTGCCCCGAAATATTTACAGAAGAGGTTAGTGTCAATAGTAGCAGACATCATGATGATCTTGATTGGAGCAAGGCCCTCCTTCCTCCGATCAGCCATGATCTGTCTTAGAATCACTAGAAGGAAGTCGATCTGAATGTCACGCTCATGCACCTCATCAACAATGATATGCGAGATCCCGTCGAGTGTTGCGTTTTGCGAATCTTGTAGCTGACGCAACAAAATACCGGTTGTGCAGTAATTGATTGAACCACCGAATTTCGGGAGTTTCGAGTCGAATCGTACTGAATAACCGATACTCTGTTGTAAAGATTCATTCCGCTCTACAGCAACTCTCTGAGCGACGGATATGGCAGCAATACGTCGTGGTTGAGTGCAGATGATATTGCAGGTTCCTCCAACTCCATCGGCAGTCATTTGTTCTAAGATCAATTGTGGCAACTGAGTAGTCTTTCCGGATCCTGTTGCACCAACAACAACACATACTTCGTTGTCGTTGACTAGTGTCATGACCTTGTCACGAAACTGAACCATAGGCAACTCTGCGCGTTTCTCTCTGAGTTCCTTGAGTGCAGGATTGTTGTTATACTGTTCCCATTCATCCTTTAGGTTCTGATTCTTCTGTTGAATCAGAGACTTCGTCAACTGTCTAGATGAGCCTTTGCGCTTAGATGATGTCTCGATACTGTCAATCTCTGCGGACGACAGATTGAATCCGCCCAAATTATTGACATCTTTCACGGTTTGGCGCATCTTCTCAATGGCATCATAGTCGACACGGATGTCAATTGCTCTCAAAGGCTTCAACACTTCACCATTGCCGCGTTTCATCTCCTTGACGAAACTTTTCCAGAGCGCCTGCTCTTCTTGCTTGAGAACCAGGGCCGCAGCGAGGAAGGCGGTATCCTCTGAATCCTTCTTTGCACTCATTGGTATTCCTGAAAATGTCCTTGCAGTCATCGCAGGTGTCTTTGTCAACAGCTCATCGTACGATGCTTTCGTTGTGGCAACAGGAGTAGATATAGTGAGAGTGGTGGTCCAATCGCCCTGGCTACGTTTGCCTGAACCAGAAGTAGCATGAGAAGTTGTATCATAGCGTGCCTTGTGCTGATAGCAATAATACTCGAGAAATTTCTGACTAGAAGCAGTTGTCAATCTAGTGTAGTCCTTGACAAGAAGTAAACCGTCCCCGGTCTTCTCATGGTGAGCTTCGGCAGCCTGTTTAAGCGATATACAAGCTTGAACGAGCGCTTGTTTAGCTTGCGTGGCACGTCCGAATCCATGTAAATTGAGTTGCGGAATATCGACAGTGACGGTGACCATCGACTTCTTCAAGCGAGACCTTCCCAAATGTGTTTCAAAGACTGGGATGCAATCGTGTCGAGCTGCATAATCTATCACGTCCTTCTTGGCATCGCCTTCCATACTCATGGTTGCTGAGGACGCTACTGTATATTTCCCACCAGGAAGAATATCTTGGAAAAGGCCTTTGCTGTGCAGAATGCAGATAGCATGCAAATTAGCATTGGCCTCTGCTTCAGCCTTTGTTTTTCCATGACCAGTTGCAGTGATCAGAATATCATCGGTCAAGTCGATAGAATATATGCATTTCTCGGTATAACGAGTCAGACGGATTGATTCCTGCTTCGATTGCTTCTGGCTAATCAAGTTGGCGTCCTCGAGCAGCTTTGCGCAATTGTCGATAGGTTCGATGGTTAGTCCATATTCTTCCGCTTTTGGAATCTCAAAGTTGTTGTAGATGTATTCTTCGTTGAATATGATGAGGGGCGAGTTGGTATTCTTCCGGTTGTCAACTGCTATGACTGGTCTTGCCTTTCCAGCTCGTTTGGGTTTCTTCGGTCTGTGCCTGGACAGTCCAGTAGCCTTTCGGTTGCGGCCGACTGCATTCGTAGGCTCATCGTAGGCGAAAACCTTCTCTGCAAGAGGAGTTACCAGTCGTTGACCATCCTTGGATCTATCAATCTGGTTGAACCTTGATCTTAGCGACTGAGAGGTGTCGTGCGCTGGCATCTGTGAGATGGTGGCATGCTGGAACCTACCCCTGGCAATATGCTCGAGGCCGTTTCGAGCGGTTCTCAGACCTCTTGCTAACATGGTCCCTTCTTTATTGCTCTTATGTTTCTTCGCTTCGCTTCCAGTGTCGTTATTGTTTGCAGGTCGTTTGCGTCCTTTTGGATATGGCATATCGATGCATTGATCCTAGGATATGGATAAGTTAGCCATTCGGGTCCGCAGAATGAGCGCGTAGTATGATCGGACTGATGCTTGAATCTACTTCGTTTGTAACAAATGACAAACTTTCAACGATATCTTCACAAATTTTGTCTAATAAATTAGGTGGCTGACACGGGGGGCTGCGGGTAACAACGTAAGAATGCTTTATCTACTTGACATGTTTTTCGAGCACAATATGAATTGACCCCAGTGTCAGCATTGGCCCTGCCTGATCCTCTGCTCTTAAGTATGGCATCACTATCACAGCGTCAAGACTTTTCAATGATGACAAGTTCCGATATCCGGGGTACCGAATGATTTGAAGAGACATGAGATTGTGGCGCCACCATCTGACTGGACGACATCACTCGAGAAAATATCGGCCTGTCTCAATTCTAGAGAGCTTACACCTGGCATATGCCCCAAGTTCTGTTCAGTCAGTTCGGTCCATTTGAAATATTTAGGCAAGCATTCTCAGTCACTCGTCGTTCCATAAGCAACTCTCTTGCCACAAACAACCTGATTTGAGCCTGCACTCATGGTTTTGGCGACGTTATTGACCTGCCAAATGCAATAGTATGTTGTGCCTGCTGGAGATATGCACAGCTTGTCGACCGGTGGAACAGATTGCCAGATCTTCCGTAGCTATATGCAGTCGCAAGTTCCGGAAACGCCAAAAAGATTGAGGGACTAAAAAAACAACACTGATGCTTCATGTCTGTTTAAGGAGGAGAATCTATCGTAAAATGTTGTGATCGAACAGGGTCACACCTTCTAATATCATCATATACTGAGGGCATGGTCTCATGTTTCAGTCTGCAATCTGCATCTGACTTAGGCCTGGAGGACTCCGCTTTCGAAAGAACCACGCGAACCCTTCTAGACTGTACTACAGGTAGGATAGTGGGCATCAGGTATCAACTTATGACACGAACAGGTTTGATGACAGTGCACGATATTTCAATGTAAAGTTCAATCAAGATACTCTGTCTAATCATGTTTCCGATCACGGCGAAAAAGCCTTTATCAACTACTGCGGAGCTGTCGAGGACTGATTGCAATTTAGTTCTTGCAAGTCCCGATATTTGGTGTGCCAGAGGTCTTGTAGACACAGTCGACAATAAGATTCGTGGCCATCTCGTCCTTGGTCTCAAAAGTGTCGCAGGTTCCTACGGTCTGGTCCCTGCCGAGCTTGCACTTGGCGAATGCGCCAAAGTTCTGACACGTTGAATCAGCAACCGAACAGTCTTGGTCATGGAGAAACGACATACCTCTTCACATTTACCAGTGGTGCCACACGCAACGTGAACTCCCTCAAGAATTGCTGAATGTCCGACGGTGATGGTAGCCTCGGTGTTCCCTACTTTCCAATGGCATCCGTATGGTCGTATACTCTGAGGTGCACAATGCTCAACCTTCGATGGAGAAGGACATCCAACTCCAGTGCTGAAAGCAGTGCCGAACAAAAGCGAGCTGAAGAGGAAGATGAGAGATGATTTGGCCATAGCGTGAAGAGATTCTTTTCGACAGATTCTACAGAGATCAAATGCTGAAAGTGTGGGTCCTTGAACTCTTTTATAGTTGCCTAATGGAAAACTAAGGAGCTTCTAACAATATCTTCCAGCGCAAAATAGTTCAGCCAGAAATAGGATTGCAAGGTTCATATATTGATCGTCTCGCGGAGCACACAACCAGATCTCGCACAGATACCGGACAGGGGTTCATAATGACATTGCGAGGCCGAATCAGAAGATTCCAGTGCTATACAATACTGAAATACATGCAGGTATGTGGCGTAATACGCATGGCTCAGATTGATTAGATGGAGGCCCAGGAAACCGAGCACGAAGATGAATATAAATAGATCTACTCTACCATATGTATTGATTGGAGAGATCGCGAACCACCTGCTGTAGCTCATATATGTCCAAAGCTGATTGTTTGTGGAATGAACGCGAGTGCTGCGCAAGTATATATAGCACAGTGATCTTTGCGTGAAGATCGAATTAGATAGATGGTGTATCGAGTTTTGAACTGCCAACGCTTGCTTCTGATTTGTTTTGTTACAGTAAATGAATTGATAGGAGTTTTAGTTTATGTTTTTTGTCTCGATGGGAAGCTTCGACAATCCCAGGGAGTCTTCGGTGTCTTCCTCTAAAGTGAAGATCCAATGACACTGCAGGATGAGACTTCGTATGATGGTCTGTACCTTGCCCAAATCATTCATAGAAGCTGTGAACGAATCAGGAGAAGGCTCAGCTTGGAGTATGTTGGGCCCAAAGACGATGGCAAGATTATGCGCGTACATATGATTTGTTGCCTCGTAATCCGTGATCCGCTCGAGGTGTTCGATCAGACGCTTGAGCATAGAGAAATTCGGTACTGGAAGCTGATGAACGAGCTTCTTCAGCGCGGCCGCCTTTATGTTCTGATCCTCCAGTTCTAGAGTGTCTAGAAATTGGCTGTACAGTGTATAGGTCATCAAGGGCTCTGGCAACTCCCGCAGCCATAGCTTGAATGCACCAGCAATGACGTTGACATCAGACCATTGCGATTCAGAAAGGTCGACATCGATACCTGAGTCAAATGCTCTCTTTAGCGCGACGACGGTGCTCAAAGAACCAGATATACGATATATGCCTACTTCTTCCAGGCCCCGTTTCTCAATTTCCTCAATCAGTGTCACAGCGATGTGAGGTATGCTTGATTTGTCTCTTTGTATAAGCAATGGCAAATCAACTCCATACACAGCTGTTGTGGTATTGTCAATGAACGAATTCCTCCAACTGAACTGTGGCGTTTCTTCGATTGCTGCTAGCCTTGCATCCTCTCGCATCGCAGTCTTTCTCTTCTTTGTGCCATCAATCGATGCAACCGTAAGCTTTTGTACCCACGACACACACTCTTGCTGGGACGGTGCCTGAAAATAGGTCTCGAGTCCATCCTCGCTTCGTATCCGAAGCATATTCTGTTCGCGATTATGTACAGAAATCACAGCATTCACTAGATCTATGGTCAGAGTTGGACGCGTCCCTCTGCTGATTGAGCAGTCGAGAGGTAGATCAGCAACGGAAATAATCCGATTCATCACAGATCCTTTTTCAGGAGCCCAGCTACCAGAGATGGCAACAGATATAGGTCTGACAGCTCGTAGCAAACTATTCATACCATACCTTGAGCGAGATTGGATTCTCTTGGACTGCTCTGCCACTTTGTCCACGTCCTGACGTCTTCTAGCCATCAACCTGTCGTGTTCACGAATGTGTCTCTCGATGAGCTCGCGCTGTTTCACGTCCCTCCGAGCTTTGTCATGCTCAGACTGCACGAGGTTTGAAAAAGGTTTAGGTAGACGTACATTTCGTGCCAGCTGGTTTTCACGATAGGCGGTGGACCGAATCAGTTTCCAATCAAATTGCCGTAATGGTGAGGCGAGCAGAAATAGGAAAGGATTATCAATGTCGTCCAGAACGGTCTCTTGCGTACCAGCTCCACCAACAAGATCTAGATTGCTGAGAAGGTTGAGAAGATATCTTCTTTTGTCGAAATTCAGAAGTTTCGCATTGTCAATGAAGGTGTCGGGAATGTAGCAAGCAATTTCGATCATACGATCAACGATCCAAGCTAGACATGGGATCAGAAGTTTGTCACGATGAATTGTATCGTCTTTGATCATCAGGTCTTGTAGCTTGCTGATCGACTCGTGCTTGCCGGAAGATTGCTTGACGCGATGCCAAGAGTACGAAAAGGTGCGACTCTGAGGACTGACGAGGCCTGCAGAAATCGCGCCAGCAACGAAGGATGGAACGATCTGAGTTTTCGGTGGTTGAAGTTCGGTCCCTGGTGACTGTATGTCCAGAGGACTCATTGCAGACGCACTCGAACCAAGTGCCTGCAAAAGAATTCGCATCTTGCTAACTCTGACGTCCAGGTTGATTGAAGGGTCAGTTATCTGAGATATCGTCCAGCTGGTGATCGAGAAGCGTAATTGAACCAATTTTCTTATCGAAATTGGTAGCTTTTCCAACAATGTTCGTGGAGAGCCCTCTGAGGTCGTAGTCTCTAAAAGCCACAATGAATCATGTATTTCCACTTCTTGGTCGAGCGCGATAAGCTCAGTAATGTTTTTAAAAAATCCTCGTGCATCAGTTGCTTGAACCTCGAGCACTTCATAAAGACATATCCAGTCCTCAAGTGTTATGCCTCGCAGCACGCACTCGGTTATTTTGTTGATATGATCCAGCATATGTGCCACATCTTCACTCCCTGTGACTCGAGCAAGTGAGAAAGGCTCGTAAATTTCCCAGGTATGCTCGATATCGCTCAACAGCGACCAAGATTGAGGTTTGTGAAGGACGCGAAGCACCTGACGACGAACTCGTGTCAAGTGTGACGTGCAAAGGTGTTTGCATGGCGATGGCGACTCTTGAGGATTACCAACCTCGTCAAATCTGGCAATCTGTACTTCAGCCACTACAAGGAAGCGGTCCAAAAGAGCAAGAAGATTAGGTAAAGCAGTGAAATCCGTGGGTGCGAGACTGAGCCAGCAAGAGATGACCTCAAAGATGCCAGTGTACAGTAGCTCGGCCGAGACCCAGTCGATAACTAGTAATGCTTCAGTCACTTTCAAGGACCAAATCGGAAATCTGCTTCCACTGACGGCTTCCGTAGAACTGGCTGACAGTGCATCTTGCAATCTGGAAGTAAGCTCTCTCAAGAGAACTTCTGGGGTACAAAAAGACCGATAAGACATCAAGAAATTGCGAACGAACTCTGGCCGATCAAGATTTATGTTGTGCGAGTCGACTATTTGACCAGTGTTGTTAGCATGCAACTCGAGGCCACGAAGATCGTTGATGTTCAGAATTAGGAGATTAAGCATCATATCAAAGGTCGCTGCTTTGACCACCAAATCGCGACTACCGTTCCGACGCTTCGTAGGTCGCTGTGGTCTAATCACCAAATCGTCATCCTGTTCGAATACAGCGTTGCCTTGGAGAACCAGAGAGTCTCTCCGTGATAGTTGTGAATTGCGAATTCGTCCATCCACTAAGATACTTTGTGGTCTCTTTTTCGCTGTTTCGGCATCGTTCTCCGAATCTTTGAGGATCAGATTACCATCTGAACTGGCAAGAAGTCTGTCCTCGACTCCAGTGAAATCCTTCACATGTTTTAGCATCTTCCACTCGCTCACTGAAGCCGCAGCACGCGACCGAGTCGTCTGATCTAGTTGAAGATGACCTGTTGTGTACGCTATTGGTTTTTGCGTTGGAGGAAACGAGTTTAGTCGTCTCAAAGGTGCACCAGTAGCATTGCTGGTGCTGTGTTTGTAATTAGCCTGTGTGGCTAATTTGGGACGACGCAGGCTATCATTGACCTCCATGAGATCGGCAGCATCGAAGAGTCTGTAAGAAGGCAAGGGATCGTTGAAGAGTAGTGCAAGATATGCACCACTCTTGAAGTCTATGTCGGGAAGTGGTCTCGAAGATTTCGCGGACACGAGATCGTTGTCGCGAGGGAGTTCACACTGCAGACTAAGTTCCAGCAATGTTGCTGAGCAGACATCGTGGATATCGGATGGCATGGAATTTAATTGCTTGAAGCAATCCTGAAAGGCTTTGATAGCGACTGCCGGGCTATCCGAATTGAAATCCTCCATCTTGAAGTGCGCTTCCTCCTTGAAATGCTGGTAACTCTCGAGGGCAACATTCAGGATATCCATGCCGGTCCTGAGAGTTCCAACTTCAATGCTAGGGTGTCCATGCACGCTAATTCCAAGTTTCGCTTTAACATTGCTCAGAGCATCGCATAGATCGCCGTAGAAGGGGACAGTCTCCTCGATTGAGATGGCCGCTCCAACGACATCAGGAGCTAAAACATGAGCACTAATATTCTGCGAACTGGTGGAGCTTAGATTTCGACGAAACAAGTCCCGCATGACTGGACTCCATTCTTTCTCCACCACAATTCTGAGACGAGCTTCGACAAGCGACCACATTTCTCGCAATCTAATGACGGATGGAGCACAAAGCGCCATGACTGTCGCTAACCAGCCAGTCATATCTCCGGATCGTTTGAGCATGATCCCAATAACGATCCATTGAGAGCATATTGCCGCCCTCCGATGTGATGAGATCGGTTGACTGTCTATACACAATAGATGACTCATGATTGTATATGTCAGAAAATGCATTCTATGGGAGCTGAATACCAAGGGATTGCGGGCTGCACCATAAGGCCCAAGACTGAAGAATAATGATTTGTCATCTGCAGGGTTCCACTGCTTGAGATAATAAAGATGAAAGACGTGCAGCTGGCTTGCAAACAGATCCGCAGGGATGGCCAGTATCGACTCTGCGTGCAGTGCGGTGTCCGACAATGTCTCATATTCTGTCAACGAGGTTGCTGCAGCGTTCGACTCTGTTTCAAAGACTGTCGCTGCGCCTTCCATCGTGATTATGCTGAGAAGTCGTGATCTACACGCCCACAGCTCTTCCTTCAATGAGCTTTGATATGGTTCGGACTCGAACTCCACCAAAGAGAGAAGTGCTTCGATATTCCTAGAACTCAGCAGCAATGAAGGTGCTGCAGATAGCAAGACTCGTGCAATCCTTCCAGGGCGTCCTCTGGTTGCAGAGTCTGATAGAATTCTTAGTTGTTCACACAATTCACGCACTATGATTTCAGCATCAGCCCATAATCCGATAGTGTGCAGAAGAACATATCCCAACGTGGTAGGATCGTTTGGATCAGATTTGTCTAGTAGCAACTGACGGCATAAGCCCGTGACAGTGCCGCGTACAATAGTGTTTGAAGAGTCACGCACAATTTGCCGGACTTTGAATAGTTCCAGACCGTCATTTTCACCAGCTTCGTGGTCAGTAACTATGTCCAGCCCCATGGTGCCAGGAGCCGTTGATGGACGAGCTTCCAGAAGATGCTTTTTCTGCGACTTTTCGCAGTTTTCCAAGAACAAAGAGAGGAGCTGCCCATCCGAAGCAAAAGTCCGCCTCTGACTACCAATGAGGACCAAAAGGTATTCTTCTCGACCGGGCGAGGCCTTGCTCATCTCCACTGATCCAAGATCGAGGGATGCTTCGAGATCCCAGCATTCTTCCTGTCGAGAGCTCCCTTGACCCTCGATCTGTGTAGGAGTGGAATTAGGAATTAGATTCTGGTTCTTTGATGGGGAATCATGATGTGATCTTTGTCGAATGCTCTTCTTGCATAAGATGAGTTTTGATGGTGGTATGAAGAGTAATAAGAAGGGAGTACGTCTTTGCGAAGCCTTGGGATCATGAAGAAGGCAGGACTCTTGGAATACCGGGGCATCGCCTGAGCTGGTATTATTGAAAAGCGAGGATTTGAGGGCCGTCGAGAAATCACTTGGATGTAAATTGGAATGAGGAGCCAATCTCATTTCCGAAAGGTTTTGTGCCGAAGAGGATGACTGTGGCGACGCATGTATATCGAATGCTCTAATTTGTAAATCTACCGGGGGTTTGTAGGCATATATCTTTGATTCACGAAGCTATTGAGAATCAGTATGGGTAATCTGCACTCTGGCAATCCTTACCAGAACACGATTCAATTTCATGGCCACGTCTCTCCTTGAGGTCTTCTTATTCAACCAGCCCTGGTGTGTGATTGTCTCGATTGGGAATGGGTATTGTTCCACTCTCTTGTGCGGGTTTCTCTTCTGAGGACTCTGTTCTGGTGATGTGGTCTGAGATCCAGCGGACTTCGCATTCAAACCCTCAGGAGCAGTATCGTGTAGAGTATCAGCCAGATCTGTACGTGAAATAAGTGCTCCGAGGTCGCTCATACTGCGTGACATTGATTTGTAGTGCCGGGAGACGACTGAAGTTTTTCGCTGCTGCACGGTGGGCTTTGCCGTTTCGAATTTGGACTCTGTGATACTCCTTTCAAGCTCTGTCGTATCCGAATGAGGAGCAGGTACTTTGTTGTGTTTCGGCTTGCCAAAGAATGATGAGAAACCTCCGTAGTTCCTGTGAGTCGCGTGCTCATCCTCGAAGATATTGAGCTCAGCCCTTTTACTACGACTAGAACGCATAGTGGCTTCCGCAAATCAATGTTCGCCCTCAGTGAGTCCAGAGAAGTCCAATATAGCACCAAGAGATTGGCCGAGGCCTTGGTGTACTGTAGCGAAGCGTGCCGTCACGCTACCCCTGATTGACTAATGCAAGCAGAAATTGTTCAGGACACATGGTGCAACCATGTCGATCAGAGGTGCGACACACTTGAGACGATCCTCACTACCCATTGGACATGTCAATCGAAACAGAGCCACCAGTATAGGTGAGCGAGTCGTGTCTACTTCCCTAGGAAATTGGGTCGGCATTGAAGGAGGACTCCATCAGCCACCACTTGCTGATCTGCCAGCACGGGACGCGAGTTAAGCCTCGCAGAAGGATTCACCGCAGGAGGCTGTTTCGACCTTGGGCAGGTGAGAAAGAAGAAAGCTGAGGCTTCGCACATCCATTCCGGTCCCAGACTATGGGTGCACATTTTCCGACGGGGGAAAGGGGCCCCCCACTGCTGGATGCACCTGCGCTGATGCTTGCCCTCTATAGCTAGCTAGATTTATGTATGGATATCTTATGTATGCATTGCCCGTCTAGCCCGAGTGCATGGCTCAGTATAAAGTGGCCCTAGGTCAGTTGAACTCGAATGGCAGTGCTCCATAAAAGATAAGCTTTCCTTCTCATTGTGGACTTGTAGACTTGCAGCAGATGCAAGCGCGAAAGGTTGGAGCAAGTCCTTATCCGTCAACCTGGAGCCAGATCTCAGAAGCACCGGCCATCTTGCCTAGTGGCTCACGAAGGTCTCATCATCACTATGCAGTTTAAGTAGCCGCTGATGTGCTTAAAGTCCATTTCGTCATTCTCAGCTATCTTGTCCAATCGTCCCATAACGCGCAGAATGCCTCGTGCGTCGTTTCTCGATGATTGGCTTGATCACCATTGCATATCCTAGGAGAGAAACAGTCAAGACGAGGAATATCAACACGATAGCTTCGTCCTTCAGGCTTTCGCGTTGAAAGCAATCCGTGTATATTGAGATTTCGCCATCATTTTGAGTGGAGCATATATCAGGTGACTGTTCTATGCAAAACTGTTTCGTACATGCCGTACACGGCTTCGTATTTTGTCTCAAGTCCTGCTGGAGAATATGCAGGATCGACGATTTTCCACAGGTACATTTGCAATATGTGAGTTCCGCACTACTGGTTGCGGTAAGCATAGCCAGTATGAACTGTACCAACCAGGCTAATCGCATGGTTCGCTCGGAATGATGCTATACGGTCCGACTTGTCTCTGATCCACCACTCGCGACGTGGTGCTCAAGAATGAAATAGCGAGCTCTCGTTGTGTGTTATGAAGACTGCAGAATCAGTTTCGAAGCTGCGTGCACATCGGCGAGCCGAAGTACTAATCTTAACAAGCTGTGCAAGTCACGAGCTTCGATCTCAGGATGAAACTATTACTTCCGCTTCATTTATATACACGGAAGTAGGACCTTGCAGCACTGATTATCGGTCGCATTCCGCAAACTTGCTGATTGGTGCTGTAAGCAAATGGTGATTCAAGCGGGCACATTGTGTCCGCGTGCAATTCCCGTTCTGCGCTCTTGCAGTACCCCACACGGCACTGCTATCAGTTTCAATCTTATTTTGGATCCTGTGTAGGCGATCTAGTGGTCAGAAGCTGTCAATGCTGGCATAAAATCAGGATAAGATTTCAGAACGTATTGCTTCGAAACAGAATTGGCCTGAGGTTGACCAGATTTCTCTCCCCACTCATGGAATCTGAATGCGCAAAACCATAAAGTTGATCTGAGGTGCACTGAGACTTCTTCAACATCTCATCGCGACGAGTGGTGCTATTCTGACGGAAAGCAGCAGGCTTCGAAGTAGCTGATAGATAACCTTCGAGTACCCTCTGTGTATCGACCAGATTGTACTTTGACAAGAGATTATATCCTTGCCGAGACTCAGTATGAGAATTCCGTTCTTGCACCCCAAGGAAACCGACGACGGAAAGCTAGATCACTCTGCACCTACGAGTGATCCGCACTCGCTCATACCTAGTGCGTGGATGAGCCCGAACACTGCAATCCCTGTACTTGTGCTAACGAGTCTGTCATTGATATCATATCATTTATATGCTCGGAGGCTTAGACGATTTCCGACGATAGACCACATACCCGCCGCACTATACGACAAAGCTCATAAGAGAGCTCTACATGGTTATGTAACATCGGTCGGCGATGGAGACAACTTTAGGTTTTTTCACACACCTGGTGGTCGTCTGGCGGGCTGGGGCTGGTTGCGTCAGATCCCAACGGAGAGAAAAGACCTCAAGGGAGAGACAATACACGTTCGCATAGCAGGCGTCGATGCTCCGGAATTGGCACATTTTGGAAAACCAGCTCAACCATACGGGCAAGAGGCACTTGATTGGCTGCGAAAATACCTATTAGGACGTCGTGTTAGTATCCGCATACATAGCCGTGACCGCTTTGATCGAGTCGTCGCCAATCCTGAAGTTCGAAGATGGCCACTGATCTGGAGAAGGCGTGACGTTGGTGTTGAACAGATCCGCGTAGGGCTCGCCACAGTCTTTCGACAAGGGGGAGCAGAGTATGGTGGGCTAAAGGACGTTATGGAGGAAGCAGAAAAGAATGCCCGTTCCGCAAAGAAGGGCATGTGGGCACAGGGAGCACGTATAGAGACTCCTGCGGAATACAAAAAACGTCATAGAAGTGTCAGCGACGAAGATGATCCACAGTCATTGAATGTCAAACAAGGTGCAAGACTAAAAACGGCACAGCCCAAAGATGCCTCTGCAATACTCAGTTGGATGAGATGGGCAGTAGGAAGATAAGGAGTGACGGACATATAGCTGATAGCACGAGATCTGGGCAGACGGTTCGTTGTGAGCAGAATAACCTGGGACATGCCAGAATGTTTGTATGTCATGTCAATCCAATGTTCCTGTCAGCAGAGCCTCGTTGTATGGATGGCCGCGCAGGCGTAAGCACATGTGACAACATGCATGTGCTCATCCACTTCCTCGTGCGAATTTGGGTCCTCGGGTATCGTAGGCGCTTGTGCTCGATTCGTGCATCACTCGAAAGTACTGTAGTGGGGCTCGGCTCGGTTCAGAGATCATAACGCCGGCACTCGAGAAGTAGAGACCAGTGATCGAGTCCTTCAATAAAACAGTGCGGCAAGACAAGGGCTCAAACATCGATTGACACCATTCGCAAGATGGCAAATGACTCGGCCACTATGAGGGCCTGGCAATATACCGAGTTTGGCAAAAGTATCGAGGAAAGTCTATTCCTAAATAATACTGCTGAGAGACCTCGAGCCTCGATCGCACCCGATGAGATACTTGTGCACGTCATCAGCGCCGCCTTGAATCCTGTAGATTACAAGTTGGTCGAAGTCAGTGCAAGCAAAATGATGATCAAGACACCAAAGAGTCCCGGGACAGATTATTGTGGCCGAGTTGTCGCAAGTGGCACAGCCATCGATTCCGTCGTCAACGGTGCGATAGTCTTCGGTAGAGTCGAGCCAGCGGCACAATTCGGCACGCTTGGAGAATATATCCTTACAAATCTTGATCAATGTGTGACTCTTCCCGAAGGCATCGAAATCGACCATGCCGCGGCAATAGGCACAGCAGGAATAACGGCGTACCAATGCATCGCTCCGAATGTGAAAAGTGGAGATAAAGTCTTCATCAATGGAGGTTCAGGTGGCACAGGGGTATGCTTTTCCTGACCATATCTTCTCGAAACTTATTGATGTTCTTAGCTCTTCGGTATTCAGATAGCCAAAATTCTGGGATGCCATGTAACTGTCTCGTGCTCGTCGACCAACATCAGTTTGTGCAAGGAGTACGGCGCCGACGACGTTATCGACTACAAGGTATCCGATATTTCGGAAAAATTGAAGGCTGGCGGTATGGTCTACGACTTGGTCGTCGACAATGTGGGCACTCCAGAGGATTTATACAAGGCTTCGGCATTATATCTCAAACAGACTGGAAAGTTTGTGCAGGTGGGTGGAAGTCCGAGCCTGCAAATGATGGGATCGGTGCTCAGTCGAATGTTGAGGCCATCTTTCCTTGGAGGCGGCAACAGAAAGTACCAATTTCTCGGGGCGAAGAGCAACGCGAATGATTTCGAGCAAATTGCCAAGGTATGTGCCGGTACTTGCTACGTACTTCACTAACAGTTCAGTGGATGCAAGCTGGGAAGGTCAAGGCTGTCATTGATGAGATCTACGAGATGAATGATGTCATCAAGGCATACGAGAGGTTGAAGACTGGACGAGCGAGAGGCAAGATCGTGGTTCATGTATCTGCCAAGTAATGAATATATTGAAGTTTGTGAACGCAGATTTATAGGAGATGCCATTATGTGATACATCGCACGCTGCCTCCCGCTTAGGCGTGCATAGGACAGCTAGCAAGGGTTACGATATGTTACAGTGATTGGAAGCACTACGAAACGCATTTTTGAGAGATCCGTGCCCAAGAAACAAAGCCGTGGACTTTTGAATGGCAACCAACCCAGCCAAGAAAAGGCGATCACGTGGCTGTATGTCAATCCCGAATCACAAATATAAACAATTTGTGTACACACAAAGCTATGGACATCTGACATCGTCACAGCTGCCGTCCATCAGGTATTAGCCATCCATAGACTGCTTGTCCTGCGGACAGTCTTCTCGATAGTGTCAGTTCTCGTTGGAGTCCAACACCCAGAATGAAAGCAGCCGAGAATGTAAGGTCGTTCTGGGCGGCTAAGGATCGCGATGAAAGTCCGACAGCGAGTCCGCGTTCCAAAGAGGGACCGACAATGGAAAATCTACGAAACGTGCTACAGCATACTAATTCGTGGGACCAGAATCAGTTCTCGCGTCAGCGTCCCCCAAAGGCCATTGATCTGCCCTCCAAATTGGTCACAAATAGTCCGTTCGTAGAACACGACAAGACGCCCTCGCCAGCTGTATCACCACAGTTGGAGCGAAGAGAGTCCGACAGCATAGAGAAATGTACGGACTCAAGTCTCGATCCCAGCGTTGTCCTCAGACCTGGTTCACCATATAAGTCAGCACTGTCCAGTCCAGACTTACCTGGTCGTAGAATGGTACGAAACAAATCCGTCACATTCAACGAGTCCCCTGAGGTCAGGCAGATGTCTGAACGTTCTTTCGACGTTGAATCATCTCCGATATATTCAAGAAACACCAGTTCCGACGAAGAACTTGACGATGATGATAACGATGAGGAAGGAGAAGGATATGTGGAGTCAGATTTGGCACAGGTTTCTCACAGCCGGTCTATGCTATCAAGAAACGGCGAAATGTTCTCGGAGAATGATATGCTCAATGCTAGCCAGAAATCCGGCAGAATCTCTTCAGCTCCTGCAGATCCTTTCGCAAGACAAGCACGAGCTTTACCAAGTATTCCAGTCTCGGCGACCAGACGTCCACTTCCAGTATTGCCTGCTCAGCGGGCGAGCTCGCCAGAACAGAAATTGATTGCTACAAGTCAGGAGGATGGACGGAGTTCTTATACTGGTCTGGGTCTTCAGCTTGCTTCTGATAACGAACGCGATCCTTCAAGCTCTCAGAATGCTCATAATGCTAACTTTAGCGCGGATCAGGCCAAGATCCGTCGCGACTCTCAGCACACTTTTATTGATGAATTGACTGATACTGATGATGCAGAAGAGGCGTCTGTCAGTCGAGCAATTCTCCATGATGTTGCAGTATCAAAGAACAAGCCTCAATCTCCTTCAGGTACGTCACAGAAGTCCCCTGTGCTCAGATCGTTTTCTCCATCGCGCTCTCCTGAGCCTGCGATTAGTCGTGAGACCATAAGAGAAAAGATGGCAGAGCGACGAGCAGCCAAAGCCCTTTCGAAGAAGAGCAAAACATTGGAAGCACTTGCTCCACATAATAGCTTGGCACCACCTCTGCCACACTTTGACTCCTTCACCAACTTGTCACCTATGGGTGCTGCTGAGGCTCTACAGCCCCCAGAATCGCCTCTTTCGGATGTTGAATTTCCGTCAACTGTGGTAGCACAGCGCAAGGTCTCCGACACCCACCGTCCGGACATTCTAGACTCATCTGTGCACAGTCACACAGGATCCGCAAATTTGGAAATGGTGCCTACGAAGATTGACAACACACCTGAAGCAAAGACGCAGAACGAGTCTGTATCTACACCAAAGACTCCATTGTTTACTAGTGTGAATTACGATGGCGACGAATATGATGAGGACTTTGAGGATGATACTCAGCATTCTGTCGCAGATTCAGAGCCTGTATCCTCAGTCTCAACATATGACGGACCCCATGTCGAAAGTATGAGTGGTAATGCGAAATTCCCGGAGGCGCCAGCACAGATTGCACACAAGGATGAAGAGGAAGAGGTTCTTCGCGCTCTACCACAGATACCCTCGGTTCCTGTAAGAATTGGAGATGTAGCCGGAGAAGACGAGCTCGCAGACAGGAAAAGCGTCTTCAGCCTTAACAGTCTCAGTCTTGGTCTGGGCCTCGACTTGGACGACAATGGTTCGGAATCATTGGGCCTTGAGGAATACATGACTCCAGAGAAAAGACCAGAGACTCCAATTACTTCCAGGACAGTTGCACCACCAAGTCCCACAAAGTCTTCCGATATGAGTTTGGATTCTCACGAGATAGCGACCATCACAGCTAGAGGGACCAAACTGCGAACCAGACCTAGCATGACACCTGCGGACGCTACCGAATTAGCTGCTAGGCGTCGTAAGGTCAGTGCTGAAGTAAATGTAGACAACGACTTCCGTATCAGCCAAGAAGCAATGATTGGTCAAGTGCGTAGTGAAAGTGTGAATGGTTCGATATCCTCTTCAAACGGCGTAGCAGAACCATCTGCTCTGTCGGCAGAGATCGAGGGACAGGAAGAATCGGATCCCCTGGACAGGATTCAGCCGCTCGCAATGCCAGTCCTACAGCCACTCACCCGCAAATTATCCTTCTCAGACATCAATAATGCCTTTGATCGCGTCATGCAAAAGCAGAGTCGCGGTTATGTTGTCCGACATCAGTCTCGAGTTGTACATGCCACAGCAAATCATGCTGAAGATGCTGGAAACGTCACTTCTGATTCACCAAAGGGCCACACGAGACAGTCAAGCTCGGTTTATACCACTTTCAGTGGCGCTTCTGGTCAGTCTAGCTTCACAGGGGAAAATGTCAGTGCTCATCGACGACAAGGCTCTCGAATTCCAGTCGGGGTTCATATGAGTCCAAAACCTTCTACAGCTCCCTCGAGTCCTGACAAGATCTTGCAAGATGATCAGCTGGACGGAGGTCGACTCTTCGTCAAGGTAGCATCTGTCAAGAGTCTAACGCTGCCTGTTCCAAAGGGCGAGGAGTCATTTTTCTGCTGCACGTTGGATAATGGGAAGCACTGCGTGACCACGCCATGGCATACATTGAGCAGCTACGTCAAGATCAATCAAGAGTTTGAACTGATGGCGGAACGAGATCTGGAATTCATCTTGACTCTGCAAGCACAATATACACCTCCAGTGATGCCCGCGCGACCAAAGTCCACTTTAGGTCGACTACTCAATTCTCCCAAACGGCATCGACCGACTGGCAGCATAACATCTTTGTCCCTTTCCGGGTATGTCGGAAACGATGGATCGTTCGCAAGAGCGCATCTGGCACTGAAGCACTTTCGTCAAAAAGCCTTTGGCCGACCACACACCATGCTCGTGCCTGTGCTGAACGAGTGGGCAGTAGAGTCGACAGGGTACGACAGCAGAGGAGTAGTGCAGACACGGCAACGCAAGCCTTATAAGATTGGTGAAATAGAGCTACAGGTCTTATTTGTACCTCCTGTGGTTCCTGATCAACGTCAAACATTGCCCACAAGCTTGGCTCAAGCCATTCGAGATGTGAGAGATGCTGAGTGGCATACGAAACTTCATTGCGAGGGCTATCTTTCGCAACAGGGTGGGGATTGTCCTTACTGGCGACGTCGACAATTCAAATTGGTTGGCTCGAAACTTACCGCTTATCATATCAACTCAGGTAACATTCGGGCAACAATCAACCTATCTAAAGCGACCAAGCTCTTGGACGATCAGCAGACACTCACAGCTCCGGAGGTGACTATTGGTCGGGGAGAGCAAAAGTCCAGAAGAAAGTCTGGATTTGCGGAACGAGAAGAAGGAAATCTCTATGTAGCCGAAGGGTTTCGTATAAGGTTTGCCAATGGTGAAGCAATCGATTTCTATGCGGACTCTGCGGCAGAAAAGGCAAAGTGGATTGCCTGCCTTGGGAACCTGATCCAGAAGGTGCCGGTGGTGAAGGCATGGGCCAAGATTGTACTGGAACATGAAAATGGGGGCCAAGTTGTCGAATGATATAACTCGGAATGACCATTCTCTGCAGTATCTTGTAGCCAAGCGTAGGGCGTTGTGCATTACTTTGTGAAGCGTAGTCGCCTCGTAGATGAAAGGAAGTCGATGAGGAAAGAAGAATCTATATACGTCAAGCTTCACTGTCATCCTCGTAAGGAATGATGATGTCTGCTAATATGTTGTCTGTTGAGCGATTCGTCCTGTCGCCAAAGAATTCTGTACTCTGCCACTCTTTCGACGCGATGGTGAGAATCTGGTCTGAAGAACAGCTGCGTAATCTTGGGGTTGTGCAGAGATTGTATTCCGAGTGCCCGAGACCACAGACGGCATAGACTATTGTATCGGGTGTGGCGAGGTGTTTGTCGATCGACCAGGCGAAAAAGGTATCCTTGAGCGCTTGAGCCGGTAGAATGCCAGACTCAAAGTGGATCCGTCGTTCACCATTGCGATCCGTCAAATTCGGGGCGTTGCCAGACATCATTGATTGCAGATAGGCAATCTGGTAGCTGGAGATCTCAGAGACATCGAGCCATCTCGAGTCATCGAAAGTGGGTGGGATGCAGACTGCTGGATCGGCACGAAGCGCTCCGATGGAAGCCTTGTAGACGATGGAAGCCCACGGACGGGGTGGGAATCCTCCATAGATCGGAACCTCGAGCTCTCGTGCCAGCATGAGAAGGGGAAGGTAGTGGTGTAGATTGAAACCCTCGTTTGATTTTGCGTACTCGGAGAGCAAGTCGTCGTTGCTCAAGTCATATCTGCTGAATTTCGCCAACAAGGCATCTTGTTCGTGATTGAAGTGTTCTAGGACCATCACCAGACGGGACCCCTGGCTCTTCCGGGACGCATGGAGTGTGTCGAGTATCTGCATCTGGGCACGCAAGACTTGTGGTTGATGATGCTGTTCTCCAAAGAAGATTGCTCGCTTATTGCGAAAGACGTCAGGGTCGAGTTGAGAGAGAGGCACAGAGTCCAGAATTTCCTTCCACGACCGCTCGATGGCTTTTGAGGGATCTTGGACGACGGTGGATGCAAATGTCGGGATCAGATCACGATTTGTCATGACCAGTAGAGGACTCAGACGCATGAGGACCTTTTGAATTGACATTGTTCCGTTCATTCTGATGCGACTTATCTCTGCAGCAATATCCTGCTGGAAAATGTAGCGTTCTTCCCAGCTAGAAGTTCACAATGGTGGCATTTCGTAGTGCTGTGGAATCGCTCATGGAGTCGATTGTGGAGAGTTTTAAAGTTGGCAGATCACCTTGGCCCCGCCATTTCTCGTTGACTGCAACTCGGTCAATCAACGCTACCTGGACGCTTTGGATGACGAAGCCATGACCAAGTATTGGACTTGGAGAATTATATGCAGTATGTCATGTTCTCTATTCGTCTCGCGTCACTCTGATCTTGTTTGGACAAAGTCAATTGCGGACGGAAAATGGTCGTCGCGGCGGATTCGGCAATTGCAAATTTGATCGGCAATTGTGTACGTCATTTTCCTTGGTGACTTACGAGAATTAAAGAAGAGATGGAAGTGCTAGTGAAAGGCACAGAAGCCAAGACCTCACACTCACGTTGACATTACCAAGTAAGTGTCAGTCCAGATGAGTGTCCCATGGAAGAAGCCCGACTTCAAGTTGCCAGAACCAAAATTTGAGTTCTTGTTTCACCTCGAATGTGATATGGAGGATTTCCACCCAGTAAGCTCATTTAGCAGCATAGCTCGACTTTCGCTGATGGAGCAGATCGGACATGGTCCACATGGAAACAGAGCCACTGTCATCTTCAAAGGTGGCCGATTCGAAGGACCCCATTTGCGTGGAAAGATCTTGCCGGGAGGTAATTGTTGCTCACCTCGTCTCGCATAGACTGCAGCCTAATCTCGGATAGGAGGGGACTGGGAAAACATTGCCGAAGATTCGGTAAGTAGATTTTGCTATTGTCTTGTGGCAGGACTGATTCTATGTAGACAGCCTATCTGGATACGCGCTATAATCTACAGACTGATGATGGGGCGGTCATCTACCTGCAAACAACAGGAGTTCGCAAGGGCCCGAAAGAGATCTTGGACAAGCTCGGGGAGGATGAGAGTATCACACCGGATCAGTACTCGATGCGTCTCAGTCTCAAGTTCGAATGCGGTAATCCGAAGTATAAATGGCTCAACAACATCGTGTCATTCGCAATGGTAAGTCCTAAAACAAGATTCATTTACGTCCAATTGTGCTAAGGGATGAAACAGTCCGGGAGGAACGGAACGATGGTGATCTATGATGCTTACATCCTGCTGTAGTCTAATGCTCAATATGTCCAAGAAGAGTAAT
This sequence comes from Taphrina sp. SM11, assembly GCA_004000165.1. Classification (NCBI taxonomy): domain Eukaryota; kingdom Fungi; phylum Ascomycota; class Taphrinomycetes; order Taphrinales; family Taphrinaceae; genus Taphrina; species Taphrina sp. SM11. Next base: position 233,709 of record RHDT01000277.1, on the reverse strand, counting down.
AATTGTTTGTACTTTGCTCTACAGTACAGTTTGAGCATTTCAAGAATTCCTGCTGATCATTTGTGACTTTATCTGCCACCATGAAACGAGCTTGGCGATATCATACTCCACACGAATCACCAAGAAAATGACATCTCCGGATGTCACTCGCAACCTGGGAACTGCTTGAAGTCCTACAGTGTTTGACTGATTGACTAGAAGGGCCATCATCTCCGCATAGAAGATCGAGGAGATCAAAGTGCGAATGGTTGTTTCTCGGGGAAATGCTGACTCTCTCCTGGTCCGTGCCGCGAATGGAGAACCCGTGGAGCGACCACCAATGTGGGTGATGCGACAGGCTGGGAGATACTTGCCGGAATATCATAAGGAGAAGGGATCTCATGACTTTTTCGAGACTTGCCGGGATCCGGAGATTGCTTCGAATCTTACTGTACAGCCAGTCGATCGATACGAAGGTCTCATTGATGCAGCCATCATCTTTTCCGATATCCTCGTCATTCCTCAAGCTCTCGGCATGGAAGTCAAGATGATCGACAAGGTAGGCCCATCTTTCCCCGATCCCATAAAAGATCCGGAGGACTTGTCAAAATTGAAGACTAGTCAGGAGATTGACGAAGAACTCGTGGAGAAGGAACTTGGCTATGTCTTTGATGCTATCAAGGCCACAAAGAAGAAATTACGGGGACGAGTGCCTCTCATTGGTTTCTGTGGTGCCCCCTGGACGCTTGCAGCTTATATGATTGATCGAGGTGGTTCGAAAACGTTTCACAAACCAACAGCTTTTCTGAAGAAATACCCAGAGGCAAGTCATGACTTGCTTCAGAGGTGTACTGATGTAGCCATCCCATACCTGATCAAACAAGTCGAAGCTGGAGCGCAGCTTCTCCAGGTCTTTGACAGTTGGGCTGGTGAGCTCGATAAGGCAACATTCATGGAATATGCCATGCCATATCTCAAGCAAATTGCCGCAGGAGTTGACAAAGGACTTGACAAAAAAGGGATCAAGCGTGTACCAAAAACAGTCTTTGCAAAAGGTGCCTGGTTCGCATTGGATGAGCTGTGCGATGCAGGCTATCAAGTAGTCGGCCTTGATTGGACTCATGATCCAGCAGAAGCTGCCAAGATCGCTCGTGGTCGAGTCACACTGCAAGGTAACATGAATCCTGCATGGCTCATTGCTGGCCGGAAGACAATCACAGATCAGGTACAGAAGATGATCGCTGGCTTTGGCGGAGGCAAACGAGGATACATCGTCAATCTGGGCCATGGCATGTAAGCATATCCCACCACCTTTGCGTGAAGTGCTGATTTTCAATCTAGATTTCCAGAGGTCGATCCGGAGGATTTGAAGCACTTCTTCGAAGAGTGTCACAGATTCGGAAGTGCGACTGAGGTGCAAGAATTCTGAGCATGATCTAATGTCATGGAGGAGATGACTGACCAGATTCAAAAGTTGACAATGTACTTAATGATCCTTATAAAAGTCGTTCACCCTCATCGAGTTCATTGATTATTGGTTCCTTTGTATCTTCATCTGGTTCGTAAAATGTTTGATTCTGAAGTGCTTCGGGTAAGTAGACTTGCTCCACATCGCCCTCGACATCTGGGTTGTATTGATAGCCATCTCCATATCCTAGCTCTTTCAGAAGTTTCGTAGGGGCATTCCGAATATGTAGTGGTATTTCGGCAGTCGCAGCACCATCGACCTCACGAAGTACCTTTTTGACCTTCTTGTAAGCTTTGTAGACTGAGATTGATTTCGGTGCTTGGGCGAGATAGACGACACCCTGTGCTAGTATGCAGTCTGCTTCAGGCATCCCCACCTGCTGTACTGATGTATAGATACTACTGCAAAGTGGTAAAGCCTGGGAATCGGCCAGTCCAACATCTTCGCTCGCTATGCGAACCATTCTGCGAGCGATATAGAGAGGATCCTCACCCCCTTGTAGCATTCTCCCAAGATAATAAAGTGAGGCATCGACATCCGAGCCACGGATGGATTTGTGAAGTGCCGAGATACAGTCATAATGTTCATCCCCTTTCATGTCGTATGCGATTGTCGTCCTCTTGAGTGATGCGCGAACTGCTTCGAGACTGAGAGAACTTCGGGGCAACGAGACGACCATTTCGAGCAGATTTAACCCAACTCGAGCATCTCCATCACTGAGACCGGCAATATAGTCGAGAATCTCAGCAGGCAGGGAATCGTTGATGCGTTGCAATGCCACCCTCAAAATCTGCCTGATATGGTCTATTGACAATTTTGCCAGCACAAAGACACGGCACCGGCTCAGTAGTGCATTGTTGATTCTGAAGGATGGGTTTTCTGTAGTTGCCCCAATCAAGGTAATTCTGCCTGATTCTACAAAGGGCAAAAAGACATCCTGTTGACTAGGCCGTCAGACTCTTTTGGAGTGGATATATGAGAAGCTTTGAGTCCTTACCTTTTGGTGAAACGATGGATTTCATCGAGGAAGACGATCGTCTTCTTGCCGGTGAGGCTCAGTAAATTGGAAGCATCTTCGAACACCTTTTTACAGTCGGCCACATTGTTGCTTGTAGCACTCAATTCCTTCGAGGTGAACTCCTCACCAGCGCTCTTGGCAATGATGCGTGCGAGCGTAGTCTTGCCCGTGCCACTGGATCCCCAGAAAATGAGGGACGGGACTCTTCCAGCATCGATGAGACCGCGAAGTAGACCTCCTTGACCGACGAGATCCTCTTGTCCTACGAACTCATCGAGTGATCTCGGTCTAGCACGTTCTGCTAGTGGTGCGGCATGAATCAAAGCTTCCTTGCCACGCGGAAGAGTGCGAACGCAAGGGGATGGTCTCTCCTCTAGCTCGGAAGCTTTACGTTTCTGCGAACTCCTTCCATTTCCTTGAGGCGTTTCCAAGACCTCTCTTTTCTGCGATAACTTGCGATTCTGCGTGGGAGTGAAGATCTTTGCCGTATGTGCCGGGTATCCTGGCAAGTTCTCTCGAGTGCCGCTGCCAGTATTACTGCAACCCGCATCTAAATGGCCATTGATTTCATCTAAGGGTACTTTTAATGAACACACCGGACAAGAAATGACAACAGGTTCCGAATCAGCCGGGCCATGGTCACTATGAATGGTCTGGGATGACATGAATGATCTATGTAATACTCATCAGTAATATGCACAAAAGACTTGCTAGCAGTAGCATATGACAGTGTCTTGATGCTCTGAAATGCCAAATGTCAAGCCTCATGGCTTCGGCAGTGGGTAACGTCCCTTTCGATGCGCCTACCCAACTCCAGAGCCCTCCAAAACATTCGATATCACCTCCTACAGGTTGGAGGACTCACTGTGACGACCAGGACACATTGGCAAGCATAGAATCAAGCCAGGTAGAGCACGATTCGTGTCCTTACGCTTGTATGTCATGAGCCAGGAACTGTGCAAAATGCCCTGGTTACCCAACCAGGTCTGATGCCACCTATTTCCCGACTATAAATGTAGTGATTGACCTACAATGCACTTCTGGACAATTTGCCATTAGCGGTCACTAACGACCGATGTCAAGATTTGTGCAAGCGGGACATGAAGCGGTGACACTGCGGGCACAAGCAATTCGGGATTTTCATGGCTGTTGTGTACACAAGGTCCGCCTTCGTGAGTTTTGAGGGATGTCATTTAGCTTGTCCATGCTACTGCTGCTGTTCCGCCAGATGCATGAAAGAGGACTTCACCCGGAACAGTCAATAATGACGGCACCACCGAGGCACTGATGAACTAGCACTGCGAGTAGAAATTGCGAGAACTGCTGTGCACAAACTGATTATAAGAAATGGTACTCCTCTGCACCGTGCATATACTACACTCATTCCATTAAGACAATCATGAGCACGCAGCTGATTGTCGGTTCCGATTTCCCAAGGCACGCTGATCTCGGCTGCCTCTGAAGTCGTGGTCTGTGCTAGCCAGGGCAATGTTATGTAAGTCCTTATTGGCGTTCCCCTCCTTTGGCAAACAGTCTCCCAGAGTGGAAGGAGGCAACTCGATTTCTGACCCAGCTCCGTCATTGGCGGATCTCACTTACGGCTTGAACCGACGATTGGACATGCTACACGGAGCTATCGTGGCTTCAAGCCTTCTTTAGTTCTGTGGCGGCCACTTGCGGAGCAGGATGAGATGTAACCGGGACTCGCAGGCAGGGGAACCGCAGCTCTTCGCCCCCTCCTTCACCCGCAGACGTTCCCCATGCTTCTCCAAACCTGGCAGGCCACCCGCTATGAGCTCCACCCAGGGCTGAAACTGGGCTTAGGAACGAACGAATGATCGCGGGATAACCCCAGCTTCTGCCCACACGCCACCACGGGAGGCACACGACCAACTCGTGGATGATCGGCAAAAGGACGTGGTTCAAGTTCCTGCTCTCATGCTCACTCGCAAGGTACATAAATCGTGCGTCTGCCCATCCCTGATAATGCCGTGGTCGACAAAGTTCTAACTCTCCTCCTCACAATACAAGTGGTGGTTCGAGACTGATCCATCCTTTCTAAATTCTGAGATACGATTGGGCATACGGACAACATGTCCTCCTATGAGATGTCGACGAACAAGGCAGAGATGGCTCACAGCGAGCATATGCGTGAATTACCTGCCAACGGACACGAGAAGGTCAATCTCAACTCGAATGCTTCGGGTCGCATCCAGAATCCCCTAGCTCATATCCCCACAGACGAGCTGTTGAGAAATGTCGATTCTTTTGCTGATGAGCATCAATTGGACGACATACGAGACTTGTTGCGAAAGGGTGCTCTTGTTGCTGCAAATCCACCCGAATTCGAGTCGGTCGAGGGACTGGACCCATCTGAGGTTGTGGCCCTCCGACGCGAGGTCACACATAAATGGAGTCAGCCCACAAAGCTCTACACCACCATAATCCTGTGCAGTATCGGTGCCGCGGTGCAAGGTTGGGATCAGACTGGTTCAAACGGAGCAAATCTATCCTTTCCGGATGACTTGTGAGAAATAACTTGGTGCTGATCATCAGTAACTGACATTGTATTAGTGGCATCGGGAGCAAATCGGACTATGATACCTGGATCGTTGGACTAGTGAATGCAGCTCCATACATCGCGTGTGCTGGTCTTTCTTGTTGGCTCTCCGATCCCCTCAACAACTGGTTCGGTCGAAGAGGGACAATTTTCATTTCTGCAGTGTTCTGTGTCCTTGCACCTATTGGAGGAGCATGTACACAGACCTGGGAACAACTTTTCGCTACTCGAGTTCTTCTCGGTGTCGGCATGGGTCTTAAGGGATCTACGATCCCCATCTTCGCTGCCGAGAACTCTCCGCCCCTGATTCGTGGGGCACTTGTTATGTCATGGCAGCTCTGGACGGCTTTTGGAATCTTTCTGGGTTTCTGCGCCAATCTCGCGGTCTACAAAACTGGTGCTATTGCGTGGCGACTGCAAATTGGTTCTGCCTTTATTCCTGCGGTGCCCTTGGTGCTTGGTATCTACTTTTGTCCAGAATCTCCAAGATGGTACATCAAGAAAGGCCACATGAGAAAGGCGTACAATTCTCTCGTGGTGCTCAGAAACAGCAAGTTGCAAGCTGCCAGAGATCTTTACTATATTGCTTGCCAAATCGCCGAGGAGCGAGCCATCGTCGGCCATCAAGGTAACTATATCACTCGCTGGTGCGAGCTCTTCACTGTTCCCCGCATCAGGCGAGCATCTCTTGCAGCATTCACTGTCATGATTGCACAGCAAATGTGCGGCATCAACATCATCGCCTTTTACTCCAGCACTGTCTTTGTCGAGGCGGGAGCTGGCAATCTTGAGGCACTGTTGGCTTCTTGGGGTTTCGGATTGGTAAACTTTGTGTTTGCCTTCCCTGCAATCTGGACTATCGATACCTTCGGTCGCAGATCCCTATTGCTCTTCACTTTCCCACAGATGGCGTGGACGCTCCTCGCAGCTGGAATGTGTTTCTTTATCGGTGGTCTTCACAATCCTGATCCACCCACAGCGCATCTGGGATTGATCGCTCTTTTCATCTTCCTCTTCGCTGCCTTTTATTCTCCTGGCGAAGGACCTGTACCATTCACTTATTCTGCTGAAGTCTTCCCTCTCTCGCATAGAGAGGTTGGAATGGGTTTCGCTGTTGCAACGTGTCTCGGCTGGTCTGCTGTCTTGTCTATCACATTCCCTCGTCTTCTCAATGCTTTCACTGCGCCTGGCGCCTTTGGATTTTATGTATGTGTCTCTTTCGCGTGACGGCTTACAAATGCTAACATGGATTCAGGCTGCACTCAACGTTATTGCGTTCTGCATGATATTCTGCTTCGTGCCGGAAACAAAGCAACGGACCTTGGAGGAGTTGGACTACATCTTTGCAATTCCCACCGCGACCTTCGTGCGCTACCAGTTTACCAAGGCTTTACCTTGGTGGTTCAAGAAATGGATCATGCGAAGGAATCCTGGACCATTAGAGCCACTCTACACGTTTGACGGTCCGCTTCTTACTGATGTCAAAAAGACCAACCTCAGTCATGCTTAAAGCAATAGTGTGTAGTATAATCCGATAAGTTTTGTACTAATACGAGAGTTCCTATCGTGCACAGAGTCTGGAACCACTTTTGTTTCACTGCGAGTCCCTGTCTCATGTGAGTATTCGGTCCTGGTCACAATTACTCGACGGTTTCCGTTGACTTTCATCTCGTGTTGGTGTTGGAAACACTATTGCCATGATGCAAACTGCTCGCTGTGTGGCTGATGGTTTGACGGAAGCCTGTAGCTTTGAGGCGGCCCACAAGCGAACCATCTTGACTTGCACAATTATTTGAGTGACCTTATCGTGAAGACGATAGAAGCCGAATGTTCGCGACCCATAACATTTGTCACTGCAGCATGGGTTGCATGACCTGAAGTGGTTCTGCTACGCGGTTGAGTTTATATATAAGCAGAGATCTGGTCGGATATCCTCAGACATGAGCGCAGAATTCATCTGGAAACTATGGAACCAGCATTATGGACTTTCTCAAGAGAACTTTTATTCGAATCTTCTCGAGACATCTCGAAATCTATTGGACTTCAAGACACCTCAGGGATTGCAGATGAACTTCACCTCTTGCCCGTCTGAAACGTTTGCCAACAGTCATCGTCTGACAATCTTTCCCAATATCGGAGGGTCCCTGTCGTTCCTGCATAGCTCGAGACCTCTGCTGGGATACAAGGGAACAAAGACTGTTCCACTCGACGAAGTGATAGCGGGGTACAAGACTGTGCTCGATAATCAGGAGGCAGATGACACCTATCTCAAGGAGATCTGGTATCGAGGTCGACGCATTGATTATCAGAGTACTTTACTGTATGGTCGGTTACATATGCCTCACTCCAAGCTCGAGGCAATCTATGCCCGGAGACTATCTCCTACGCGACAATTGATCCTGACCGCCCTGAGTTCGTCAGAACTTCCGAATCAGGGGACGATCTTCGTTCAACTTCAGCAAGAATTCGAGAGACATACCAATGAATGGATCTACAATACAGACGATGCTCTCATCGGCTATCGTCACATGCGACACCTTGGAGAAGATGCCAAGGTCAAGTTCAGTCGCATATTGGCAGAGGCACAACTATCTGAGAAGATGGATCCCGGTGCAACACTTCTATCTGAGCTACCTTTTCCAGAATTGCCTGCAGATCTGCCACTATCGACTTATGGACGTTTCTCTGCAGGACTGGAGGTCTACTATGGCGCCCTTCACAAATCAGGTGGTATATCATTTGGCATGAAATTCGCCACACTCCCATTCTACCATGGCTCTCCACGAACAATGACACTGACCGTGAATCCCTTGGTCGGCCATCTAAGCTCCACCTACAGCATGAAGGTGCAGGGACTGACGACCGTCTGCTCGCGTCTGGACTTTAACATCTTTAGCTATGAGAGCGATCTGACCCTAGGAGCTGAATTATGGCATTACAATGCCCGGCCCAAGACTGACGTGAAAGATGGCGACAAATCAGAGAACGCTGCCAGTTCCCCCCGAAACCGCTTAGGTTTCGAGAAGGCAGTCCCCGAGACCACGGGCCAGGGAGAATCGGCAATGCTCCAGCCGTCTGGAGTAATCAAGGCCTATATGCATAGTGCTACCTTGAATGGAGGTCTGCTGTGGGAGGGCAGAATCAAAGATTTTTTAGTTAGCTTCGGGGGGAAATTCGACCTGACGAAAGGTTCTATCAGCAACGTTGGCATCGAGATTCAATATGGCTCTTGATTGAGGTTGACACGACAATCGAGGTCTTTCGAGAATTGACCTTGTCAAGCTGGCACACGAGAGGGCACTTCTGACTTCTGTGTATTTAGTGGCTCCATGAGCCCAAACATACCAACGTGTATCATACTGTATAATATTGAAATGCTGAGCAAAGTCATGTGCATTCTCTGCCTTCCTTGCGTAGTCGACGCTCGACAGAAGGTGATCACATGCAGCGATCAGTTGTTGCATGTTGCGCCCAAATTTCCAGCTGCTACTCCACATTTCCACCAAGAACTGGCCACGCTCTCTGTTTCTCCCACTGGCGGCGAGACATTCACTGCAGATCTGTCAGTAGACGAGTATCCTTTTTGTAATCAAAGGACCCGTTTCCTACTATAGGATCAGATAGTGGATGGCGACACGCGGTGCGACAAAGAGGCTGGCCAAGGAGTATCAACAGATTCAATTGGATCCACCCGAGTTTGCCATTGCGAAACCAAGCGAGCGGAATATTCTAGAGTGGCACTATGTCATCACAGGGCCGCCAGAGACACCCTATCATGGAGGACAATACTATGGCACCCTAAATTTCCCACCAGATTATCCTTTCAAACCGCCGTCCATCAAGATGGTGACTCCCTCTGGTCGATTCCAATGCAACACAAGACTCTGTCTCTCAATTTCCGATTTCCATCCAAAGTCATGGAATCCGAGCTGGCAGGTGAGTACAATCTTGACAGGTCTCGTCAGCTTCATGACTTCGGAAGAGATGACTACAGGAGGAATCTCGACACCAAATAATGCCAGAATCGGCTATGCCAGAGATTCGAGGAGGAACAATAATGCAAACTCTACGTTTGCGAGGGAGTTTCCAGAACTCGTTGAAGCCAATCAGCGTGACTTGGCCAGAGGTGTCAATCCCACTTGTGATACCGTGGCCGATGGACATCCCGCGGGTGTCGGCAATGCGAATGGAGCAGATCGTACAGCCGAGTCGGTACGTCCGGGGACAGAAGCCGGAGGGCTGTTTCGGCGGTACTGGAAGACTGGGGTAGGCCTCATCGTTGTCCTTGCCATTTTGACTGCACTCATGAGTGATTGAGAGATGATTACAGAGAGATCCAGACACAGAGGAATGTGAGCTAGAGGATCACAATTAGACAGCCATGAATATATGCATTGATGATACAAATGTTGCACGACCTTGGGGTCGCCTCCTAATGCTATGCAATGCAAAAGTTTTTTATGAAAGATAATCTATACATGTCGTGGCTCATCGCTAGTTCACCGGACCCAAGCCTCTCGTGCATTGTCCCTGTGCGTGCGTGTGTGTATCTCCAACTCTTTTCCCCTTTCGTCTGGATGAGGATCAGTTCCATAGACCGTACGGTCCAGCTGCCGCCTTCCATAGTCTGATGGTGCCATCTTCCGAGCCTGTGGCATAGAGTCCGCCGTCTATTGAGAAGCTGACGGTGTGGATGGGTCCATGGTGGCCTTTATAGACCTCTACTTCTCTGCCTGATTCAAAGTCATAGACGCGGACCCAGAGTTCTGTCGATCCCCCGGTGACGAACTTGGTCCTGGTAGGATTCAAGGAGACTGACGAGACATCGTAATCCGTCGAGACCTTCTTTGTGACCTTGTGGGAGGAAGGGTCGATGAAGTAGACCGTCTTGCCCGCCGTGACGGTGAGGTAGGACTGACTCTGCTCGAGAGAGGTGATGGATTCGCCCTCTGCAGGACTCCATGTATCTACTTCCTTCTGAGCTCTGATGTCCCAGTACCGCACGACTTTGTCCTCGCCGGCCGAAATGATGATGTTGTCCTGTGCCTCTGGCCGATGATCCCAGACGACACTTCTGATGTTGCCAGTGTGGCCGAGGAAGGTATGGGTCGATTCTGTGGTCCTGAGATCGAAGAGGCGAATCTTCTTCTCCTGGCCACCGGTACAGACGAGGGAGGCGTTCGAATTGAAGTCGACAGAGCGGACGATATGGTCGTGCGAATAACTCTGGATGGCCTGTCCGGTGTACGTGTCCCATACTTTTGCTGAAAAGTCGGCAGATCCAGTCACTGCCTTTTCCGCGTCGCGTGAAAGTTTGGCTGACCAGGTCGCTCCTTTGTGACCTAGGAACGTGCCGATCCAGTCCCCAGTCGTCCCATCCCGCAGCATGGGATTTCCATCCTTGCAGGCGGATATGAAGACCTCTCCTGCAAAATGTAGATGTGTCACGGGACGAGTATGCCCTGAACACGTCAGGGGAGTGACCCTCGCACTCGTCGCCACGTCCTTCATCTACACAACAAGGGTGGGAACGTTATATGCAGACCTCGAGACGAAGCTCTGAAGTGAACGTCCCCTCTCTCTTGAGTGAGAGGCCACGAGATGCGAACCCTACGAATTGAGCTTGTTTCCTTCCTCCTGTCGAAACTTTCACACACTCAGGTCTTTCTCTGCCGTTTTCCTCGCTAATCTGTAGGAGCACGTGAAGGGGAAATGCTGACCACAAAATTCATCTCAAACTGCGGGCAGGCGATCGAGACAAAAAATTGTGACTAATAAACGGGGCAATTTCTTGGCCCATTGACAGGTCTTGTCTCTGTGTCTTGTGTCAAAGAGGTTCTCATAACAGACAGATACATCACGTCTGAGATCATCTGATCTACCGTGTATCCCCTGGACGATGACATCTCGCATCATGGCAAGCACAACCAAAAATATGTCTAGGCAGTTTCATACATCGAGGGCACAGCTCAAGGAGCTGAATTCGCATTCGAAGCACATCACACAGCCGAAGAGCCAGGGAGCCTCACAGGCCATGCGTATGGGAGCCTCGTTCGTGCGTTCTATCAGGAGAGGGAGCTGATTTGGACAGTTTATGCTACGGGTCTGACGGAGAGCGACATGTCAAAGGCGCAAGTTGGGATATCTAGTGTGTGGTATGAGGGCAACCCTTGTAATATGCATCTCAACGATCTGTCCGCCGAGGTCAAGAAGGGTGTTCAGGCTGCAGGGCTGATTGGGTATCGTTTCAACACGATTGGTGTCTCCGATGGTATCTCCATGGGTACGAAGGGCATGCGATATTCTCTGCAGTCGAGGGAGATCATTGCGGATTCTGTCGAGACTGTGATGGGTGGACAACATTACGATGCAAATATCTCGCTTCCGGGGTGCGACAAGAACATGCCAGGAGTGATGATTGCCATGGGTCGTATCAACAGACCCTCCATCATGGTATATGGAGGTACGATTCGAGCAGGGTGTGCCAAGTCACAGGGAAATGCCGACATCGACATCATCTCTGCCTTCCAGGCTTACGGAGAATACATCTCTGGTAACATTGACGAGCCGACGAGACACGACATCATCAGGAATGCTTGCCCGGGTGCTGGTGCATGTGGAGGAATCTATACTGCCAACACTATGGCTTCCGCAGCCGAGGCCATGGGTATCTCCCTGCCCGGATCATCCTCCTTCCCAGCCACATCGCCAGAGAAGATGCAAGAGTGTTACGACGCTGGAGCCGCCATCAAGATCCTCCTCGAGAAGGACATCAAGCCTCGAGACATCATGACGAGAGCGGCATTTGAAAATGCCATGGTCTTGACCATGGCCATCGGCGGATCGACAAACGCCGTACTGCATTTGATTGCCATTGCTCGAAGTATGGACGTCAAGCTCGACATCAAGGACTTCCAGACGGTGTCCGACCGTATACCATTCCTGGCTGACATGAAGCCTTCGGGCAAGTATGTCATGGACGATCTGTACAAGATTGGAGGTATTCAGTCTGTCATGAAATATCTCCACAAGGAAGGTCTGCTCGATGGCAGCATCATGACCGTCACTGGCAAGACCCTGGCAGAAAATCTCGAACATGCCATGGACCTGCCGGAGGGTCAAGATGTCATCAGACCTTTATCGAACCCTATCAAGAAATCAGGACACATTCAGATTCTCTTTGGATCTCTGGCACCTGAAGGATCCGTAGCCAAGATCACCGGTAAAGAAGGGCTTTCATTCAAGGGAAAGGCGAAAGTGTACGATGATGAAGATCACTTTATCGAAGCGCTTGAGCAAGGAAAGATCGTCAAAGGTGAAAAGACTGTCGTCGTGATTCGCTATGAAGGACCCAAGGGCGGCCCCGGTATGCCAGAGATGCTGAAGCCTTCCTCTGCCATCATGGGCATGGGTCTGGGTCAGGATGTTGCACTCCTGACAGATGGCCGGTTCAGTGGAGGCTCGCATGGTTTCTTGATTGGCCACATCACTCCCGAGGCGCAACTCGGCGGACCGATTGCACTGGTCGAGAATGGCGACGAGATTGAGATCAATGCAGAGACCAAGGTCCTGAATCTCAATGTCAGTGCAGAAGAGATGGAGAGGCGTCGAAAGAACTTTGTCGCCCCTCCGTTGAAGTATACTCGGGGGACTCTTTACAAGTTTGCCAAGAATGTCGCCACAGCTTCCGAGGGTTGTGTAACGGATGCTTGATTGTCAGAGCGTCAGTATAAAATAGTTGTAACATTGTAGTAAGCATTGCATTCTCAGAGTGTGTCCTCCTTTCATGTACAGTCTTTTGTTGGAGGTGTGCAAATCCTTTCATCCCTGGTTTCAAAAGTGTCTTTCTATGCTCTTTGGGGACTGGTCAAGTCACAATCTTGTCTTTTTGCCAACAACCGAGACTGGGTCAGGTGACAATCTTGCCGACAGTTCTCCAGTGTTGGACGATGGACGACTTTCTGGCCTTCCACCGTTCATCCCGCTTCCTTGCTTCTTCCGGCGTGGGAATCCAGCGGCTCTTGAGGATCCTCCGAATGGCCTCGGGACTGACTTTGAAGAGATCCGCCAGTCTTGGAACGGTGAATTCGGGATCGTTGGCATGCAGTGCCCTGATGTTTGACATTGCCTCTGGTGACAACTTTTTCCGCGGGTTCCAGGCTCCGTCGCTTGCTGCGGCATCGGCGACCCTGTCGTCTTGGGGAGAATGGTAGTTGTGCGGTGCGGCATGTTTCAGTTTCTGCTTGATGCTCAGGGTTTGGCGACGCCAGTCTGGGAGGTATTTCCAGTCCGGCCTGGATCTCACAGACCCCTGTCGAGTCAAGGCTGCCGTCCTCTCACTCTTGCCAGGAGTTTTCAATGGAGCTCGTCCTCCAGTGAGGTCTCCCTTCATGGGACGTTGCGGCAAGGTGGTCGCACTCGTCGTCGAGAGGTGTCGAATGGCCACGAGTTGTGGAGTGCGACAGGCATAGCATCGCCAACCAGCCTGCAGCATGGTCCTAGAGGTCGGTCTTGCAATTTGATGCTTGATTGTCCTGCTGAGAAAATGTTTCCTGCAGAGATTGCATGGTTCTGCGTCATTTCTTGGAGTTACACGAGTAAAGAGTACAAAAATAATCTCAAAGGGGCATATCTTCCCGTAGGTGGCATACGTGGGCAATTCCCTCTGCATCGCCACCACACGCAAGCACCTCTCGAGAATCTCGATATGCCTCTGTCCGCATCCTCCGACAACAACTCATTCTGCGACTTACAAAAAGTCACATACAGATATCTAGAATAAAATCACTGCGCGCTTTTCAAAGATGAGTGCTGGCGATGTTCTCTTGCTCATCATGGCAGCCATTCTACCACCACTTCCCGTCGCAATAAAGAGGGGATTATGCAGCGGCGCTTTCTTCCTGAACCTGCTCCTATCGATATTGGCATATATTCCGGGCATGATTCACGCATGGTACATCATCCTCAAATACCCCGAACAAATCCATCCTCATCATTCCGCCATACATCAACAACAACAACGAGATCTAGAGAGGAATCCAGTGACTGGGACGTTTCCCGGTGCAGTCTATCAACCTGTGCAGTCACCTTCTCATCAGATTTCCGAGGGAAACCAAGGCGGAGTCTATGGCACTCTACACCCCTCACAACAGCAGCACAAGCCGCAGGATCGGTTGAGTGCCGGTGGTGCCAATTATGGCACGGTGTCGGGGCAGCAACATGTGCAACCACCCGCATACAGTCCTGTCGATCACAAAGATCAAGCGAGAGCATAGGAAACGTGGTTTTCAATGATGGCGACGTTCTCAAGGATGCATTCTAGCTCATGCAACACTCTTATTACTTTTCAAATGCGTGATGATCACGATCCAACCGCTCTAGCTTATGATTCACAGTTTTTCTAAATATACCTCTATAGGAGTACAACAACCAGTAGCTTGGTAAAACTGTTTTGGAAAATCCAGTCTTTAAAGTGTTGATGTTACGACATCTTTTGCATATATGGCTGGCACCGACTGTACCAGTCTTTCAAATTGCCATCACTGTCCAGAGCCAAGAACTTTTCGAATTTTGCAGCATCGCATCGCTTGATCCATTGACAGAGCGACAGGACTGTGCAGTCTGCATAACCAAATTCATCTCCCATGATAAACTTGCCTGACGTCTTCAGGGCATGGAAGATTGGTGTCATGCCCCCCCTCAGACGTGGCAGGAATTCGTCGTCCCCTCCTTGCGCGACTTGCTCGAGAGTCATGTCGAAATTTGCCTCTCGCGTCCGTTTGAAGTATTCTGCGCCCCGAGGGTCGAGGATTGGGGGAACCTGAGGCAAGATCCATCGCAAGATGTTCATCTGTAGATTCTTCTTGCAGTAGTCGTGAAAGTGTTCATGTGCTTCCATCCCACCGGGAAAGACGGTGGGCGTGGGATACTTCTCCTCGAGATATTTCGCAATCTGCCAGCTGTCTGCAACATAGGTCTCGCCGACCTGCAAGACTGGCGCTGTCACGGTCTCTGCAGATTCCTGTCCATGGGCTCGTAAGGTTGCGTCCAGGTCGGGATAGGAGATCCATTCGGTCACATAGTCGACCTTCTTCAGAGCCAGGACTGCTCGGGGCTTGAACGTGTTTGGACTCCACCATATGTGCTCCTTATTGTCAATGTCATACAGGATGATCTGACCCGTCATTGTCGAGATGTCAAGCAAGCGTGCTGTAGGAGCAAGGAGTCATCTACCGACCAGTCTTCTGTCAATCGCTGCAGACTCTCCCCCCACCCGTTTGACAAGCAACACTCTGAGCTGCTCATGCAACTTGCAGATGGAACTCTGTGGAGCCTGGGAGATCGAGTCACGTGACCATGTGATCAATGATGTCAGCCTGCAATGCTTTCCCGAGCTGTCAGGAAGGCATAAATAGTCACAACTCGACTCTCATCAATCTTACCCATAATTTACATCTATCAACTTGCAAGTATGAGTGACACGAAAGCCATCCACGAACTCGAAGCCGTATGTCCAATCAAGGGAGGTCCATAGGTACAGACAGAGCTGACAGGTCTTTTATAGTCGAAGCAATTCGGAGCCAATGTCGACACCTCGGGACTCGAGATTCCAGAGGACATCAAGCACCTGAAGCCCACTGCTCCAGGCCACTCCAGCGACCCAGCCGTGGTTCAGGAAGCCGGCAGCGTCTCCCAGACCCTCCACTCTGGTCCCGACCAGCTTCGAGAGCCCGTCGTCCACGAAGGCATGGACAGAACCGCCGGCAAGTCTACGGCAACCGGTGATGCACGAAAAACGGCCGGTGGTGGTGGATCGGGCGGATCAAGCTCAACCTAGGCGACTCGGGAGAAATCGTCACTTCTTTCGAATGGAAACAAAAACGGAGCTTATGATGCCATCTCTGTCATGGTAAACAAAATATGATGACTACGACACGAGGGATATCTTATGATACTATAACGATTGCATTCCAGCATATGACAAACATTTTCCCTCACTCGTCCGGTATTACTGTTCTCCGTGATCATGTCTGTGACAATGTCCAATATCAGCCTTTGATCGTTGGTCTTCTTTAAAGACTGATCGTTGTCCTTTTTGACAGTGTTCTTCCTCGACACCCGATCATGATATCTGTGTCAGAGCGTCCTCCTAATGGCATGATTGCCATCTACTATCTTGTATAGGATCTGGCCTGTCACTTTGAACTGCATGGCATTGTTGTAAGGCCTGCTTCGGAGAAGAGTTTGCTCCAATCTAGAACTTCTCTTCCTGGCTGAACCAACTTGCGCAGGCTGAGAGGGAACGGAGGAGATCGATTCGAATGCTTGAGCTCACTGGCTCTTCTTCTCCGACACCTGAATCTTGCCGGTATCGTCCTCAAGGAATGCGACGACGACATAGGCGACTGCGACAAGGTTGGCAGTCACCGCGGCCGCGATGGCAGCATAAGTCGTCTTGTACCCAGAAAAGACATATTCCAGGCTAAGGTAGTAGACGAGGAGAGGCAGTGCAATCATGGCACCACTGAAGAAGAGTAATTTCGCAATGACTGAGGACGAGACGGCTGGGGCTTGTGACATTGTCGCTGCTCGTGATGGACTACCTCTGTCGGCTTGCAGGAATTGGAGTGCCTACAAGACAATGCACTCTGCCAGAATAACAAGTCTTTCGAGCTGGAATCGACACTGGGGATCTTGTACAATGAGATACTCTAGAGCGACTCGATCTGGATATTCATCATGCATTGCCCATGGATTTTGGCTGACGAGCGAATCGCAGAGAGACGCTCACAGCCTACGAACGAGCTCCGCCCCCCACAACCAACCTGCTCCCACAGAGTTGGGACGCTCATGTCCGCAAGAATGACCCATGCCATTCATTTCTCCTCGCCGATAGTCTTTTCATAGTCCCCCTGCGCGGTGTCCATAGACGGATCATGTACAGACAGGAAAGCAGATCCCAGACGGCCGATGAACTCTACGGCGTTCCAGAGAACTTTCTCGAGATCGAGGTCCGCAATCCCACGACGCATGGCATCGGTCGCAAAATGGTTCGAAACTCTTTGGGGAAACCCGTAGTGTGAGATGTGCTTGGACTGACGATTTGAAAAGTATACCGATTATGAAATCATCTGTCGGACCAATATCCCGGCATTCAAATTGAAACACTCGACCGTCCGAAGGCGGTACTCTGACTTTGAACAATTTCGGGACATCCTGGAGCGGGAATCGTCTCGCGTCACGATTCCTTCCTTGCCGGGCAAAGTCTTCACGAACCGGTTCAGTGACGAGGTGATTGAACATCGAAGGGACGGCCTCGAACGCTTCCTACAGATTGTCGCCGGTCATCCGCTCTTACAGACGGGCAGTAAAGTGCTCGCTGCCTTCATCCAGGATCCACAGCTCGTATGTGCCTCCTTCTCTCCACCTCCTCCGCAAGTTCAGCCTACTCACGCCGTAGGACTTGGGCAGATATAATGTATGAGCCGGAAGAATTGAAAGAGAGGACAGAATGCTCATCGTCGTCGTCGTCGTTGTCCCTTGTCGTCTGCATGACGAAGAAGAGAGCCATGCTTATTTTCCGCAGCGGTGAAATCTGCAACTTCCCCGTTTTTCAGCATAGCTTTTGGCCCAAAGTGATATTCTAGCGCTAGTATTTTGGAAAAGAAATGACAAGATTTGGTTCACACTCGAAACTGATATGCCACTTATTGAAGAACGTCAATGGGAAGACGGGAATGCAACATGATCTGGAAAGACTGATTGGATTGGGAATGGGAATCTTGCTTCAGATGAAGCACACGAAAGAATCGAAAACTGGATAATGTACGAGACGACATTGACGGCAGAAGCAACAAGCACGAATCAAACACTCAATATTTATTGCCTTTCTGCCAACATGAGCGAACCTTGGACAGTCACTAAACAATCCCATCGTGGACCACGTCACAGTGTCATGTCGTGCTTCCTTTTGATTGATCCCAGCCCGGCAGATGAAGCCCCTTGACTTGAATATGCTCAGTCTGTGTAGAACTTGACTCGCGTTCCATGACGGGGAGTCAAGATGATCTGGGAAAAAATTTAGATGGAATGACCTTGTAGAACGGGAAAACGTCTTACGTCATATCTCATGGAGAAATCATTCTCGAGGTCGTCTGCAGTCTCCAGTCGCGTAAACTTTTGAGCAAGCTGAGCCAAGACCACTGACATTTCGACAATGGCAAAGTTCTGTCCCAAACACACCCGTGCTCCGCCGTTGAAAGCTATCGAGAGCTGTTAGCATATCACTTGTTGCCGTGTCCGCTCCCGACTCGAAAGGTGGGAGGGGGCCAATTGACGTACGTATATATGTCCATGGTTTCGGGGTCCAGGAGAGCCATCTTTCAGGCTTCCATTGTGTGACATCGGGGATATCTTGCGTCCGCTGCATCACGAGTGGAATGTACCAGACCTGCGTGCCTGCCCTCACCGCCAACTTTTGCGTGCCGTCCGGTCCACCACCGGTAGGCAGAGTCGTGTCACAGAGAGCCTGACGGACATTCATTGGCACGATAGGGTAGAGTCTCAGAGTCTCGTCGATGCACGCATTCAGGTAGGCCATGCTCTTGAGCTGTGAATAAGTCGCCCGACCATCGGGTCCAAGGACATCGAGAACTTCTGCACGGAGTCTCGCAAATCGTTCTGCATCATTTGCCAAATGCTTGAGGATCCAAGAGAGGGTGGCTGCGGTCGTGTCCCGGCCGGCAAGCAGGGTCGAGACCAATTGATCTCGAAGCACTTCTGGGTCACGCGTGTCCCGGGCCAAGATGTCGAGGAAAGATGCGGATTCAGCGTCGAATTTGTCGTCGATGGTCGGCTTGCTCAGTGTCTCTTGGACATAATAGTCCACAAACTTATCCAGATCTTTCACATGATGTTCGAGACTGACGAATCGCCATAGAGGCCCCGAGGTCATGCGTTTCATCTGAAGTTCCTGAATCTTGGCAAACGTCTTGGCGAAGCCAGAATCACTCTTCTTCTCGAGAGTGTTGGTGCTGTCTCCAAACAGGAAATCCGTGGCTGTATCCAGTGTCATTCGGAAGGCCAAGAGTGTAAAGTCTGTATCGCTGCCGGGAACGATCTGGTCGATGAGCACATCGGTGTGTGCCTGCATAATCTCAAGGTCGGCGATTCGACTCTTGAGGAATTGAGGTCGCAGTAATGCTCTAGAGTGTTTCCATACTTGCCCGTCCGCATTGAATCTGGAAAAAGGCAATCAGTAGGGTGGTGCGCATATCGGGAATATACCAGACTCACATTCCCGCACCGAGAAATTGTCTCCAAGCGGTGATGAATTCTGAACCCTTCCCGTAATGGTCGAACTGAGTGGCAAGGATGGCCTTGATATTGCCTGGATCGACCGTAATCACAGTGCGCTTTCCAAGCATGTCACCCACCATAGTCGTGCCTGCGAGCGTCAACACCAATTCAATTCAAAGTCAGAATCCTGTTACCATTCCTCTCTACCAGTTCGGAGAGATGCTCGTAATTCCGCAGTGTCCAAGATAGCTGTATGATTCGGTACAAGGAGACCAATCCAAAGAAATCATACCACTCAGGACGTATATTCGGCAAAGCGCCCCCTGTTCTCTTGGCAAGTCGCCTATCGCTGACATACCAGTAGAGTTTGTTGAGCAAGACAACGCCCAACAGGTATAGAACTGCATCAGTCATCGTCATGTTGATGATCGCCATGGCTGGAGCTTCCGACTGTATGACGAACGGTATAGAGACACAGACAGATCAAGCGACACTTGGGGAGAGATATTCGAGATCAGACTGTCAGCAGAATAGTCGAAGCTGATGTTCAATGGATACGTGCGAGGCTTGACTTGTCCCTGCAAAGTAACTCGAAGATGACCCGGAAGCCAATCTCGAGAAATGCAAACCTTGTGCTACCTTCTTTGCGGGGCAGATCTCACAGGTGGGGTCTCGACATGTGATTCACGTGACACGACATATGAATATCTTCAAGTGTCACGTGTACAAGTCATGTGAGAAGGTGCGATTTGGGCGATCAGCGGGGCCGTCGAAGGAAGATCCGCCTCTCCCCGCGAAATGACTTCATGTTTGTACTTATCCTTATATCGAGGCAGAGCAGGAGCAGCAAGGAGGATGAACGAGGAAAGTGTCGCAGACCTCGTCTATACACAGAGAACCACACATGACCAGAAAAAGCACTGGGTCGAGGGCGGAGCCTCACGGCCACAATCGAACTTTGACGAGGAGAAGAGGAGCTGTAGGATTCAGAACCTGGCGGCTGCACAGAATGGCTTCAGACCGACCTTGGACGACAATGGATTCGAGGTGGTAGACTTGCCGACGACAGAGGTGACGTTTGCGAATGAGTTGGCCATCACAACTGGCTATTACAAGGAGATTGAGTCCTTCCTACAGAGTCACACTGGCGCTTCCAGGGTCGTAATATTCGACCACACGATCCGACGTCCAGGCACGAATCGTGGGCCTATTCCTCGCACGCATGTCGATCAGACGACGAAAGCAGCAATCGCAAGAGTTGAGAGGCACGTACCCGACATCTCAGCCCAGTTGCTACAGAAACGCTTCCAGCTTGTCAATGTCTGGCGACCCATCCATCATCCGGCCTATAATAGTCCACTGGCATTATGTGACTACACATCTCTGCAGGATGGCGACATGATTGAGACGGATCGTATCGACTTTGACAAGCCAGATGCCCCACCTGGCGAGACATATTCTGTGGCATACAATGAGAGTCACAGGTGGTATTATCACAAGAACCTCGGACTCAATCAAGTTATTCTCATCAAATGCTTCGATTCCAAGGCCGACGTGGGTAGGTCAATACATTGATCTTTGACTGACAGTCACTAATTTCGTAGCAAAACTCTGCCCACATACCGCCTTTACAGATCCGAACAGTGAGCAAGGGCGCCCCGAGCGAGAATCTATCGAGTTACGAGCACTCATCTTCTATAATGAAGCATAGGTGTATCCATTAGCTTCCTCTTTTCCAATTTCTTGCACTCAAGTCGTATCGGGAGACATGCCTCGAACGAGGATATTTTTCAGATAAGCCACATATGAATTTTGGTATCACATCTGTTGAGCCTCCTGTATATCAGCGTACTGACTCACTTCTTCTTGGTACATTCACACGACGTGTCAGATGTACCCTTTCAGAAAAAGGAGGCGACATTTCCGCGGTATCGTGCACAGAGACCGATTCTAGCCGAAGGGTTTTTTAAGGACAATGTCCCTTGCCGCAAAAGCGATGGCTGAAATTTTTGACAGGCGCCATATTGCACCGATTTCCCATCCAGTATCTTGGCCACAGGCACCTTCCACTCAACAATGCCAATTCTCCTGAAGGAAGAAAGTTCTTCCGATATTATCTAGTGCATGGCATCACTGACTTGACAAAATTTCAAAAGAAGAATGGTACAGCATTCGGTCTCTGGCTGTACACCAAAAAGCAATAGCGAGCTAGATGGGAATCTCCTGCCGTGCGGCTGATTCGTCAATCTGATTTGTCCAGTGGTCGCTAATGCTCAGACTTGACAGTGAAAATAAGAAAGGCCCCCACTGACTTGGAGCGTAACTCCCGTGAGCCTCGATTTGCATGTCGCTTCTTCCTGTCTTCTTTAAATTTCTCTTATAAGCAGATGGCAACGCAGATCCTTAATTCATGGTGACAAATGTTGCTTGGATTTTCCATGTCGCCAAGGATCACAAGAGTTGCCGAGTAGAGCGTTCTCTCTGGAAGGACCAGTGCTAGGCGAGACCGGAGATATCCTTGTGGAATCTACAGATCGTCACGTCTGCATTCACCTCGTCGCTAAAGGGTGCTGTATATAGATCTCTCGTTGCCCTCATCTCGTCGGACGCGGCCAGGTTGCCCGGGTGCGCTCGTTGCCAAGAGAGTCTGACATGGGTGTTCGCCCCCCGTGGAAGGCCCATCTCGACCGTGAGTGAGACAAGTGACAGTGTCGAGAGCGAACACAAACGGGAAAGGAAGAAGAAGAATTGGCAAAGATGTGGCTAGCGTGGCGGCTCTTTTGTGTCGCTTTGGGTTGCGCCGCCTCTCTTTACGGACGGCAAGAGGTAGGCGAGGGTTTTTCTCCGGTGAGACGCGTCGGGATGGGAGGAAGTATGTCCTCGGCCCACTTGCGAGGTCCTGATAAGTAGTCCTCTCTGCTCAGACCTCAGTCTCCTTCCGCGGAAGGACAGCTCACTCATTGTCGTCGACTCACGGTCTCTACCCTTTGTGTTTAGCACACACACAGACGGTCGTTTTATTTTTGTGTTACACAGCAAATAAAGCGGGCGGCTGATATTAATTTCCTTAGCTTAGCCGAAGCACGACACAGAGGGAGATGGGACAGACCTCGAGCACGATCGCAAGCACGACAACGTCAGTCGCTGCTGCTGCTCGACCTGCCGTGGTGACGACAGCTGCGGGAGGTAGACCTGTCGTGGTCACGACAGCAAAGACTAGTGCCACCGGTAGAGCCGTCGTTTCTACATCTGCCAAGGCGACACCGACCACCACAACCGCGGCACCGGCCTCGACGAGCGGTCTCGCGAATTACGTCAATCTCGGGTGCTACCAAGACAATTACTCGAGCGGTCGTGTGCTCAATGGATACGCCTTTACGAGTAGCGGAATGACGATTGAGCTCTGTGAATCGACCTGCAACTCTCAGGGATATCAGGTCGCGGGACTCGAAAGTGGCTCGAGTTGTTATTGTGGAAATGCCATCAGTCAGTGCGCGACCAAGTTGTCGAGTAGCTCGTGTGCCATTGCTTGCTCGGGACGCTCAAACTCTCTGTGTGGTGGCAGTGGTGCCCTCAATGTCTATGCCGTCCAGGGTTACAGTGTCAGCACACAGGGCTGTAGCACGCCGACCTCGACATTGGTCACGAGTACAAAGGCACCGACTGTGACAAGTCAGGGTGGTGTCTCGACCGGCTCGACCTCCATCTCGGCCGGATCGCAATACACGAGTGTGCCCGGTGCGTCGGGTGCGAATAAGGTCTTTGCACACTTCATGATTGGAAACACCTACTCGATGCAGAGTGTGAGTGATTATCAGACCCAGATTGCGAAAGCAATCAGCATGGGTATCGACGGATTCGCGTGCAACATTGGCTCGGATAGTTGGCAACCAAACCGGCTGAGTCTCATGTATGCCGCCGCCCAGTCCTACCCCAACTTTGTCCTCTTTGTGAGTCTCGATATGGCTGTCCTGGCCGGTGTCAGTTTCTCGTACCTCTACCAGTTCATCACACCGTATGCCAGCCATCCGAATCAGTACCGGATCAGTGGTAAACAGTTTGTCTCCACTTTTGCCGGCGAGTCCTATACCGGAGGTCAATCCGATCCCGCGACGGCCTGGCTCTACTTTAAGAACCAGCTCTCTGCCATGGGCACAAACATCTACTTTGTGCCCGCCTTTACCGGTTACGGTGCCTCTTGCCTGGGGTGGGATGCTCTCGACGGCGCGTTGTCCTGGAATGCCTGGACAAAGGACACCTCGGAGGACAACTACTACCTCCTCTCGAGAAACAATCCCTCGACCTACACAAACACAAATATCAAGACTGGGTACGGCACGGGAAACACTGCCGTCTACAAGGGCAAGACCTACATGGCCGGAATCGGTCCCCTCTTCTTCACGCACTTCAACTACAAAAACTGGGTCTACTCGAATGACGACCTCTACCTGACCCGTTGGGAAAACATCGTGACTGAGCAACCAGACTTTGTCGAAATCATCAGTTGGAACGACTATGGCGAGAGTCACTACATCGGAGACATTGTCGGCTCCCTCCCCTACGACAGCAACGGCGTCCAGAGTTCCTCCTGGGCCTACAAGCCGCAATTCGACCACACCCAACTCTCGACCCTGACGCAGTACTACATTGCAGCCTACAAGAACCGGGGCGCCTACCCGACCGTCACGCAAAACTCCCTCACCATGTGGTACCGGCCGCACAGCATCAACGCAAACGCACCAAACGACCCATACGGCAAACCGAGCTGTCAGTCTGCCACCTGTCCAGTCGACAACATCTACCTCGCCCTCCTCCTCACTGGACCGGCCACCGTCACCGTCACCTCCGGTGGTGCCTCCCAACAGTTTTCCGGATCGGCAGGACTCAACAAGTTTCAATTCGTCGGGTTCGGAACCGGTGCACCCTCCGTCACCGTGGTCATGGGTGGATCGACCAGGCTCAGTCAGACTGCTACACTGGCAATCAGTAACACCATCACGGCCTACAACTACAATCTACACTACGATGCATGGACCTTTTAGTTCCCATTGCATCTGGTGCTCCCCGCATGATCTCGCCATGTCCAATTCATGGTTATCCGTCATCATCTACAGACACGTCAAAACACATATCGAGTGGAAAGACGTGCGAATTCTTTGTAAATATTTGCTAGATCTGCACATGACAATTATGTATAGAGAAAGAGAAAAAGAAAGTTTCACTTCAGATCTGACAAAACTGTACAAATGAGACTGTTTGCCCTTTGCTCTTCGCCAATCGCTTCTTTGTATCGCATGACAAGTATGACTCTCAATCAGTGTCATTATGTCGATTCCGTGTGACCCTTGGGTTTGACTCGGGCGACAAGACTACTCAACGAGCGGAGTAGTCGAACTCGAGGTGGTCTATCACGTTCAGACTGGCCCGTTAAACATGCAGGCAGTTTTGCCCTCTTATCATGTGTCAGTCCCATCGCTGGCGCGTCGTGCCCATCAAGCATATCGAACTCTGCAGGACATGCTTGTCCTCGATTCATCCCTTGATCCGGAGAACGCTTGTCTCTCTCCGACAGTGTTCGGTCTCTGACACAACGGCGCAAATCGTACCAGGTCTCGATCCGCATGAAACCGTGCAGACGAGAAGGCCCAACATGATGTGTAGTCTCGACACAGTCTGAGCATTGTTCGAGATCGCACTGCAAACAGTATAATGACGCGCGCAGACCACACTCACATGTCTGAGTGGTCATCGCGCATTCGACGCTCCGATCAATCAACTCTTTGGTATTTACCAATTTACGCACTGTGTCATACAAGGCGTGATTTGAGGGGATGGTAATTCGTCAGACGATTGTTATTTCGAAGTGGGGAGGCTAAGCGCCAAGGAATTTTTGTGAGATGTTCGGCGCGCACGGGACATGTTTTTCCTCGATGATCCGAGAATAGCACAAGCTTGTCAGAGCACATGATTTGCCCACTCTTGGCAACTGAAAGTCCTTGTACTTTCACTCAACGTGAGATTTTTCATCAGTCTTTGGGATCCGAACAAAGAAGGCCGTCAAGAGGAAACCTAGAACGCAGACGCTGGTGGAGAGAATCCATGCACCACGATATGATGCCAAGATGTCCTCCTTGGTTGGTTCCCAATCTGCAGCACTGGTATTCCTATTTTTCATTATGGCAGATTCAATTATGCCGGCGATGCCCACGCCTAAGGACATAGAGAGATTGATGACAGTGTTTACCAATGAGCCAGCGGAACCTTGATATTTGCGTTTGACGTTTGACGTCACAAAGATGCTCGCTGAAGCGAAAGACAAGTCTGGACCGAATGTGGAGAGAGTTATGCAGATGAACCCAGTCACCCAATAGCTCAGATCGGGTCGATACGATAACGGTATAAAGAAGCAGCCACCTAGGCCAAAGGCCAGCTCGGAAACTGCAAAGATATAGTGTCCTGGTAGAATATGTAGTGTAGATGCACAAATGAATGTTGCAATCACTCCTACGACTCCATTAGGAACGAAATACGCTGCCGTCTGCATGGGTGATGCCTCTTTGACACGCAAATAGAACAGTGCCGCGTAAAATTGCCAATTTGCAAAACCAGCCCATCCCAAGAAAGTAGCAAGCATGAGAATTCCAAAGCTCTTGGTTTGCCATATCTCGAGTGGCATGATCGGATTTTGGGCCACGGCTTTCTCGATTAAGACGAAGATGACAAGCATGAGAAGCCCTATAATAAGGAGAGAATAGGTGTATGGTGCCCATGATGCAACAGGACCGTCGGTCAGACCGAAAACAACAAGAGTCAGTCCTATGATGGCTACGATGGAGCCCCACCAATCGAATGCTTTGAGATTCTGTCGAATCGATCTGGGTGCGTCCGGAGGAATTACAAAGTAAGATGCAATACTGAAAGGTATTAGGATGATTGCGTTGCAATAGAACATCCATGGCCAGTCTGTGAAGGACGTTACGATACCGCCTTGCAAGGCTCCTACCATAAAACCTAACGGTGCCATCGCTCCAAAAGCCGAGAAAACGCGATTTTTCCGCAGTCCTGGTTCGTACATGTATCCCAGTAGTCCTATACCAGAGGGTATTAATGCGCCTCCAGCTATGCCTTGCATCGCTCGAGACACAAAAAGCTGTATTGGGCTGTGTGATAGCCCGGCAATAAGTGACCACAGAGCGAGCCACAAACTACCACTGATGAAGACCCTTTTAGCGCCGATGCGATCTGCCATAGAGCCAAAGAATATGACGAACGCACCATTTGCCAGCGAAAATGCGGCATTGAGCCAGGGGAGCTGTTCATCACTAATAGCCAGTGATTCCTGAATTTTCAATAAAGTAACAGTGATAATACCGATATTCATCTGTATCAATAGCTGACTTCCACTGCAGAGTCCTACGAATAGTATCTCATGAGTGAGACTCTTCAAAGCTGAAGGTCTTGTCTGTATGCCTCGTCGAATGAGAGCTTCTGTCAATTCTTCCTCATGAATACTAGGTCTTCGACTGTTGTCTACAGATTCACGTCTCGATGCTGGAGCAGAGCCCTCCGGTGTCGCAGGCTGACTGTGTTCATACGTAGAAAACTCTCTACGTGTCACACCTGACAACTCAAGCTGCTCAGGCACGAAATGAACACTGTTGTCCACAAATGAAGCTGACATGTTGCATGTGTCAGACTTATAAGAGGTCAGATCAAAGGCCTGAGGCAGATGAGCTCATCGAAACAGCAATGGTCTCTCCTGCAGGTTGATTTGGTGTCAAGGACTAGTCACCACTTTGGTAACCGCTCGTATGTGGGGCACTTCAAGGGCGTCTTAGAGCTCCCGATCAGCCTGTTCCATGGAGTGTTCAGCACGTGCCAACCAATCCTGGGAGTAATCTCGTCTCAAACATGTTAGCAATTGACGTGTTGCAATCACGATCGCAATATCAGTTGATAATACACTTGGGGGATGTGATGGACGTAGCTCAGGCTTTTCTTGGGACCCTGATACATGTACAAGTACAAGTACATAGATATAGAATAGGTTCTGCCTAGTTCAGGTTTTCTTACTCGAGTCAGCTTCATATCTCCATTTCATTCCAATACATCTTCACGGAGTACGTATAAGTCGTATCCATTCAAAACGGACGATCTCATTCCATCACAACCTGGCGCAACTCAAGCTTCGTTGTGTCTCGCTTCAGAGATGTCTCGAGTCGCCGTCGTAATTCAAAAACTATGGAAATCTCGATGCCAACCAAAACTTAACATCGTCTGCCCATGTCCTCGTTGCTGCAAAGCCATGCATCACCAGGACCTCCGGGACGTTTTCTGCATACTTCACTGATTTGCTTTTGGAATGATGCTGATTTGGCGCGAAGCTAGATACAGGCATTATGAGAACATCTTTCACCAATTTTGGCTCAGTAAGTCCTCTCAGAGTCGAAGCATCCTCCAGTCCTAAATATGCTAATAGTGCCGTTGTGAAAGCCCCGGGACCGGTAGTCCGGATCACCTCCAATTGCGTCATATCTATATTCCTTATAGGCTTGCCGTGGTATTCAGCCAGTGTCTTGAGACGCTTCAGAACTTCATTGACGACCATATTCAGAGAATCATGACCGGGCTTGGCCAAAATGGTCCACTGGACAAACTGAAAGTTACTAGCCCATCCCCACTTGTCTAAGTCGCTCTGGCTCGTGACCGAAGGTTCATCGACCTCGACTCCAACTACAAGATTAATGTCTGACACGTGGAATTCCTCGGGAATCCAAGCCTTGATGGGACACAGTGTAGTTGTGTCTACATCTGCATAAACACCGCCCATCTCGCGCAGTAGAAGGTATCGGAACAAATCTGCTTTCGCTACACTGCTTCGTAGCTCAACATAGACTTCGTAGATATCGGTACTGCAATGATCTTTGACGAATTTCGTAGCATCCGCATCCGAGTAAAACTTATGCTCCTCGCCAGGATTCGCATATGCCCACGAGAGGCGTGCTGGACTTAGATTATTCTTCTTCGCAGTCTGATGAATGATGCCCGGAAAATCAAACTTCGCATCGATTTCTCCTCGATGAGTATCTATGACCTGTCCGATGCCGGGGGCCAGACCGGGTTCTTTAGTATTTCCATTAGCATCTTTATCGTTCTCCGGGTTTGCATTCTCGGATAGGTTGGACACTGCCGAGGATTGCACATAAAAGAGTAATATCAGTAATATAGTTGTGAAAACGATAGCATATCGGAGAGGTCTTTTCGGCAGGCCGATCATGATCTTACTGAATCACGAAAGAATTACTGTGGATAGCATTGTGCTTCAGCAGAGAGGCCGGCACTGAGAATCATTTCGGGCAGTTGTATGACGACAGTGAGTGGATAGATGCTGAGCCTGTGCCACAACGAAGCTTGAGTCGCGGCGGGATGTGATGGAATAAGATCGTCCGTTTTGAACGGATACGACTTATACGTACTCCGTGAAGATGTATTGGAATGAACTGGAGATATGAAGCTGACTCGAGTAAGAAAACCTGAGCTAGGCAGAACCTATTCTATATCTATGTACTTGTACTTGTACATGTATCAGGGTCCCAAGGAAAGCTTGAGCTCCCTCAATCACATTCCGTGGCCAACCGATATTTCAATATAGGTTGTAACATGTTGATTGCCAACATGTTTCCATTGGGATAACATAGTTCCTGCACAGCAGATGAGGGGCACGTATTGAAAATCTGGGTAGCATAGGCTGATTGGAAGCTCTTAGAGCTTCCTTGATGTGCACCACATGTATGCGAACATGTCAAGATGGTGCTGAGTAGTGACATACTTGTACTCCAGGACTTCCACAATCGTGCCAAGTAGAGCAAAAGCTCGGCCCCGCAGTTCTGGTGTCGAAGAATGATAAGCGTGGGGGAATCTCCAGCGATTGGTTTTCATGAGTGACTTATGAAGCGTCTCTGACCAGGTTGCACAATCTTTCTTACATGTTTCATTGAGAACTACTTCACAACCAAGTACACCGAAGGAACAGGTTTGCAAAGCATCCTCGATGCCACGAACCTGGAGCTTCCTGAGCATCGGATTGCTCATAGCCGGAGCCCAAGCACTATTTCAGACTCCATTTCCACTATTGGGGTTGCGAAAAGATCGGAATGTGAACGATCATGGAGCACGACTTGACACCAGTACTGTTTCGTATGAAGGCATCTACGAGCGCTGGTTCACACAGAACCTTGACCACTTTGACCCTGGCAATAACAGAACATTTGAATCACGTTATTGGATCTCAAATCGACACTACAAGTCCGGTGGACCAGTCATAGCCCTGCTAGCTGGTGAGACATCTGGCGAAGACCGTCTAGAGTTCCTTGATCACGGCATCGCAGATATCCTGGCAAAAGCTACAAATGGGCTGGCCGTTGTTGTCGAGCACAGATACTATGGCAAATCTGTGCCTGTCGAAGATTTCAGGACAGCCAACTTGAAATGGTTGACAACGGCTCTTGCGTTGGAAGACAATATTCATTTCTCCAGAAACGCAGACCTTGGTTATGGAAACTCCACCAGAAGTAGTGAAACTCCTTGGATCTGGTACGGGGGTTCTTACGCAGGGGCTCAGGCCGCATTCTTGCGCAAAGTCTATCCAGATGATGTCTATGGTGCAATTGCCTCGTCCGGAGTCATTCATGCGCAAGTCAATTTCTGGGAGTATTTTGAGCCCATCAAGGCAAATGGAGGTCAATGTGCTAGAGGTATCGTCAAGGTAATCGAACATGTAGATAGCATCTTGATGCTCAACGAGACGAATATGACAGCTGCTCTCAAATCGTACTTTGGACTGCGCGACCTAGCAGACGATCGAGACTTTGTCAATGTTCTCGCGTACCCCCTCTCTTACTGGCAGGAACAGCAATGGATTACAGAATCTAGCGAATGGAGCCAATTCTGTCGTGCTTTAGGGAACGGCTTGACCGATACTGATTCATCAGCTCGAAGCTTGTCTACCTTGCTGGCCAATTATGCAAAGTTCATCAAGTCGGACGTATTGAGACTTTGCGGAGAGGCTGGAACCTCGTATTCTATTGCTGAGTGCTTTGCAACAAGTTCTCACCATTCTGATATTGCATCAAAGTACGACTTATCGCAAACCTGGAGACTTTGGGTGTATCAAGTGGTCACTGAATGGGGCTATTACATGCCGGCAGCCCCCAATGGGATTCCTTCCCTTGTATCGCGTCTTGTCGATCTCGAGTATGTCAGCGCTATCCGAGCATATTTTCAAGATCTGCCATCTGCTATCCCGATGTGGCCCAATGTTTCAGCCATCAATGAGTATGGAGATTTCGGGCTAGAAGTTCAGAACTTGATGTTTGTCGATGGATCTGCAGATCCGTGGCTCTATGCTTGTTCACATTCGCCATATGCACCACATAGAGCAGATACACAACAGCAGCCTTTCAAATTGATCCCTGGTGGTTTTCATCATTCAGATGAATATGGCTTACCAAATAATTCTGACTCAAATGAGCCCAAATCGATCCGCACGATCCATGCTGAGCAAGTCCAAGTAGTCAAGACATGGTTGAGAAGCTGGTCAAAGGACAAGCAGGAAAAAGAGGAAGCACCATCCGCATTCAAGTCCGGGCTTTGACACAAATTTTGGCTACTCAACCAAATACTGGATCTTGATAAAAGACGTTTCTGTGCTGAATCACGCCATTTGTAGATAGACATCGCTTCCGCCTCGTGCTGCAGCATATGCTTCAACGCCATCTGATAATGACATGACTTTTGCTGGTCTTGAGATCAAATGCACTGACTGTGATTCGAACAAACGTGTCAACTCATCCATTAGCAATTTGACCTCATCCATGGAGCACGAGATGCTATTCACTCCGATAATGGCATTTTCATTGCGGTAGAATTGTAGTGGGTCTATGTGCAATTGATCTGACTTGGGTCTTGTGGTGGCAATGAAGACTAGTTTTCCTCTGCTTCCAAGCTGCAGGATTGCATCTTGCAACACAGATGTCACAGGAACGGTGCTGAAAATTAGATCGAACTGGGCTTCGGGCAAGCTGATATGACCGTCAGCAGCTCTATTACAAGTTTGAATGGAGACTTTTTTGAACTTGGCGTGCAAGAGCTGCTTGATCGCTGAACCAACATTGCCACGCTCGCCGATGATCAAGACAGAAATATTACGATGACCGTCCTCGACTAGTTGTGAGCGCTGAATCATGAGAAGAGCTGTGGACCACGGTACTCCGATCGAGGCTGCCTGAGAAAAGTCCAAATCGGTCGGCATGAACGAGATCGTTCGAAGATCAAGCAAGATGTATTCGGCATGAGCACCATCCACAGAAAATCCGAGGGAATTCCCAGAAGTGCCATAAATGTTTCTGCCTTCGAATGAGCGATCTCCAGGAGAATCGCAAATAGTACCAGCAAAATCTCGCCCGGGTACTCTCGGGTAAATGGTATAAGGAAATCCTCCAGAGGCATTCAGAAGATCACTTGGATTTATTTTGGACACATGTACACGCACAAGAACATGGTCTTTGTCGGCCACGGGACGAAGACGTTCCTCTAATACTAGTCTCGGAACAGGTACAGATGCCTCCTTGACTAAAGACAGAGCTTTCATGACTACCCTTATTAGGACAGCGCTTAGAGAAGAGGAACAATGAGATAGATGAGTGGGTCATTGCTCGTATGCTACATATTACTTACCGAATCCAATATGGAGTTTTCCCTACAAGAAATAACGGCTCACGTGCAGCGACGAATTCCCAGTACTGAACATCCGCATCTATTCTTGTGTAACCTGGGATGTTTCTGAACTTAGGAGAGTACGTATCTCATATAGGAAGCTCCTCTCAAAATGCGTTAGGTCTCGTCTCTTCAGATTCATGTGGTTCTGAGCAGCGTCAAGACACAGCTCGCGTTCTCCGCACTACTTTCTTCTTCGTGCCCAAGAGCCGTGCTCAATTGCGATTCTCATCGTCGTGCAGGTCAAGCAGCAGATGGGATCGGAGCACGCGCAACGACCCGGAGAACCAGCGCTGGTGGTCAAATCGGCAGGATATGATTGCGACAAACAGGCAGAACAGGAATCGCTACCTGTAGAAGGCCTAAGGAAGAGTGATACTGCAGACTCCTTAAGTTCCCTTGTAGCTCGGACTCAGAACTTGAATCACATTGGGAACATTGATTCACTGCCTTCGCCTGTGGCAGGTCACAACGACATATGGACTTCTCTACCAAAGCGTAGCAAGTCTCCCGTTAAAGAAATTCAATTTTCATCCCCCCTGAGGACGAACATAAGTCTGCCGTCCGACCCGAGAATGGAAAGCCCTGATATGGCTCGATTACCAAGATTCGACGATAGAAAGGCGCTTCCTCATGCCCTATTTCGGAGACTGCAGGAAGAAACTTCACGAAACAACAGACATACCTCTCTCTCTGTTCCGCAATCCTTAGCTAATATGGAGATGCCCCCCTTGATCCGGCATAGGTCCCAAAGTGAAGTGAACAATCATCAGGAAGATGTAAACTTGCACCGTGCTACAGATACGGCTCCCGACAGTCGGGAAGTGGCCCTATCAAAGGTTGGGCATTCAATCACAGCTGCAGGCAACGATGAACGGTATCAAATCACAATCGATGGCGTCCGCAAGGAATTCATTGGTCTTGACTTGCTCGGGGAAGGGACATTCAGCCAAGTCGTCCTTGCTCGCAATATCAAGGATAAGACGGATCTTGTTGCTGTAAAGACGGTCGAATTCCCAGATCGGAGAGGTCAACCAGATGAAGGACGTATCGAATTGACTGTTCGGCGAGAAATCGAATTACTGGAAAGACTCCGGCATCCTCTGATAGTCAGTCTCCGTGGTTGGTTGGCCGAGAGAGAAGTGGCACATGTCTTTTTGGAGTACTGTCCAGGAGGTGATCTCTTCTCCCTGGCAGCAAATCATTCGTCCTTGATGACGGTAAGTCTAGTACGAAGGATCTTTGCCGAGATTCTTCAAGCCGTCCGCTTCATTCACAGGAATCACGTTGTCCACCGGGATCTCAAGCTGGAGAATGTACTTCTCCGCCTATCTTCGTATCAACTATCATCCAGTGCGATACAAACGAACCTTTTGACAAAGTTGACCGATTTCGGACTCGCCCGGCCATTCGACCCTGCACTGCCGGAGCTGACGACTCGTTGTGGCAGTGAAGACTATACTGCTCCTGAGATCATCATGGGACAACCATATGACGGCCGACAGACAGATGCCTGGGCTCTCGGAGTCCTACTTTACAGTCTCATGGAAGGACGCTTGCCATTCGATGTCATTCCAGGTCTCGAACACAAGATGAAATCAAAAGTCCTCCATCGCGTCTGTCGCATCGAATGGCGCTGGGTGGCCAGGAAGGAACCAGGAACATACGATCCTGCATGGGATGGCGCAAAGCGAATTGTGAGCAATCTGCTTCGAAGTCGAGCCAAACGATGGACATTGGATATGGTTGCCGAGGACGAATGGATCCAGGCAGAAGTCAAAGTGGTGGATGCACTGTTGCAAGCTCCAAGCTCTGCACAGTGAAGACACAGAACCATGCGAGTTCAGGACCTCTGAATCAGGCATCGTAGTGCTTGATCATTAATCAAGGAGTTTTGGCGATAGTATTTTACACAGCATTCCATCGATATATTACATTAATATCACATTAAACACATTTTTCGCGCAAGTCCTGCACGACACTCTAGGCTCGTGACCTACTTCTGCCAATCTGTCGGATCGCTCTTCTTTCGTTGACCTCCCCTCTTGACCATTGCCCAGAAATGCTCCATGCCAAATTTTGGAGGTGGTTCAGGATGGACTCTGAAGGGTGAGGCACCATGTTTGAATTCAATTTTTGATTCTTTGCCGTGCCGAGTCTGAAACGCGGCATCGTGCATCGCCTTGTCTACGTCTTGTCCTCTGATTCGTTCCCATCGTCGTTCATTGTCTAAATTTGGTTCATGTCTAGCTTTATTCCACCATTCCTTTGAAGTCATTTCATATAGCCGACTCGCAGCTCTACCAAATGCAAACTGTTCGTCTTGTCCTGTGAATGCACTGAGTTGTCCAAAGTCTTGCTTCTGAGTCGATGTGATTCGTTCATTGACTACAGGCAGGTCTCGCAAGTCTCTCTCGTCCTTGTATGCACTCACATTGGGTCGATTTGGTTGTACGACATCGTAGAATGTCTCGGAAAATGCTTCCGAGGCAATACTGTCTACGTTGGCAGCCGCTCTGGATGAACTCTTATCGGCAGGAAAGAAGAGAAGATCGGGTGTCGCTTCTGCTCTGATGAGTAATTTGCATTTAGCCTCATAAAGTGCATCGAGTAGCGAGATGAACCTTCTTGCTTCATTCTTCTTCTGTAGGGTCAATATGGGGACTGAATCGATTATGACTGTGTGATATCGGGATGCAATGGAGATGTAGTCAGCCGATCCAAAGTCCTTTTCGCAAATATACGAAAAGTCAAATTTGGCCACGCCTGAGGACGACTGCTCAGGAATACGTAATTGTCTGGAGTATATGGTCAAAAAGGCCTCGCTCGGCTCCGGCAGAAGCTCAAAGACAATCATTTCCATAGATGTCGTCTCATGATTGGGAGCATGGTAGTACGCTAATTGGTCTTGCACCTCTTTTCTGAAATCTCTTTGTGATCTCATGTCATGGATAACACATCTCGTTCCCAATAGTTCTGTGAAGGAGCGGAATTGTTCTGCTTGGAAACTACCCGAGTACAAATCTTCTGGCATTCTGTTCGATGTGGCCACCAAGACACCTCCCATTTTCCAAAAATAGATGAGGACACCTTTCAGTATGCGTGCCGATGCAGGGTCGCCGAGCTGAAATTCATCAATAGCGAGTATAGGACTTTCCTCGATCAACTCATAAGCAATTTTGAGAAGGATGTATTCGTCATCGCGTTCCCGATTGAGGCGAGAGAACAACTCTAGCATGAGAGCATTGTAGTGCCATCTCTTCTTCATCGGTAGCAGAGTGTCGATCAAAATGCTCTTGCCTGATCCGACGGACCCGGAAAGCATGAGTCCCTTTGGACTGTCGATATTTAGAAGCTCATCTTCCCAGGATAATTGTTTAACGAGTGACTTGTCACTGGCGCCCGTCAAATACTTGCGAATTGGATTGTCACTTTGCTGATTTCGCAAGAGCTTCTCAACTTGCTTGATTTTCCTCGCAAAGTCGATTGGTGGGGTATATCCATCTATTCTTCGGTACAACTTTTGTAGTTCTTTCACAGCTCGAAGTTGATTCTCATCTCGTCGTAGATATGAGACATCAATAAGTGACTGGTAGTGGAGGAACGGGTCTGACATGACAAGAGCAGAATAAGGCCTCCTGCATCGGTACATGCTGATAGGCAGGCCCGCCTTGCACGCAACTGTCCTGCTCATCTCGCTACCTCACGAGTGCCTGCAACCGAGCCTCGGAGTTATCTTTGCATGCTCAGTAATCTCATGAGAGTCCCTGAATATTCCTGACCTGCTGCTCATCAGAACACAACCAACAATTATTGATACAAATCTGACGATATTCGGGCTGATTACGTCGTTCTTTAGGACGATCAGTACAAGCCACAATGATCAGCTTCAGGCATTGCTCAGAGCGGAGACCGGAAAAAGTCAATACCCGAGTCCTTCTATGGAACACCGATCCTTTCTGATAGACTTCCCTCTGGTCTTCGTTCTTGAATCCTCTTCCAGTTGCATCTGCGAAGCAAGGAATGGCAACCACGGGCGAGGACGAGAGTGTGGAGCACAAGCGTGAGCCAGTAGAACATACTCTACATCAGGGAAATTATGAGCGAAGTCTCGAGTTACATGGCTGGACCATCTCGACTTCGAAGCGTCCAATATCAAACTCCAGAGAAATTGACGATATGAGCGATCGCTTGACCATTCCGATCCCCGAGATGATCTTTGGGAATAACTTCGTTTCTGTTTGTCATACAGGAGCGTCAATTGATCTCAGATGGACGGCCTATGAAGCACTCGATTCTGTAGATAAGAATGGCACCGAGCTCAAAGTCTCATATAGTGAGGACTGGAACAAGACTCGAGACGAACACAGCGAGGAGATCAAACATGTCACAAAGCCATATGATTGGACATATACTCCAAATTATACCGGACACATTTCCGCCTCCACGACCAGAAAATGGCAGGAAACAACCGAATTACTGCCTCTTGAGCTACTGAAACGACAAGATCCGATTTTATTTTATGATGACGTGATTCTGTATGAATCAGAACTGGATGACAACGGTACGTCCTTACTCTCAGTACGAGTGCGAGTGATGCCAGAACGACTCTTGATCCTTTCTCGCTTCTTCATGCGGCTCGACGATGTCATCTTTCGCATAAGAGACACGCGAGTATATGTCGAACTCCAAACGATGAAGATCTTAAAGGAGTATCTCCTTAGGGAGGAAAAATATTCCGTTGTCAAAGACAAGATTCCCAAATATCAAGAAGACGAATCCGGTGTGCTTTTAAACGATGCAAATTGGGTTTGTCAACATTGCCCAATAGTGGACGGAACCATGGAAGAGCTGACTTAGCATCGAATTCCTTTTCGAATCATGCGAGGGTTCAGGTGGGAAATGGGAATAGATAATCAATATAGCTGCTGCGAGTACCTCTGTTTGGGTGCAAGACAGAACCTTTCGAAATGTCAAAATTTCATTGTCCATATTACTGGCTAGGCCGATAGATCAAAAAGAAAAATGCACCATGCAACTACCACAGAAACAAGAGTTTCGTAAACAAATTGATACTGCACTTCATTTTTCTCCGCTCGGCTTTCGTGTCTGGTTGGTCCACTCTGCACCTTCGATCCTGGGCGCCCCTGTGTCATTGAGGGCATTGGTCCCCTGGGCGACGGCATTGGAGATGGCACGGACTGGATGTCTGGAATCCGTGCCCGTGACGGAATCCTTGACTGCCTCGACAGCGTGTTCTCCTCCTTCCTTGACTGCCTCGACAAGGTCCTTTGCCTTGTGGACGGCGCCACCGGCAACGTTCGACGCGAGATGCTTGGCTCGTCCAACGACGTCGTCGACATGCAATGCCTCACTGACGTTTCCCGCTGCTTCCTTCACCGTCTCGACAGCTCGATCGACGACCTCTTCCACCTTGTCCTTTGTCGCTGCAATGAGACCGTTGACGTCCGTCTTTGGCGAGTCGGAAAAGTAGTATCCTCCAGAACTTCCACTCCTGCTGCTGCTATTGCTGCCGCTACCACTGATTCTCTCTCGTCTGCTGGATCTCGTAATGGCAAGGTAGCCCGAGATGATGAGCATGCCAATCCGGTCCTTCAGCAGCATCAGAATTCCCTGTGAGAGGAATCCCTTGATGACCTGTGGCTTGACACCTTCATAGAGGCCCGCGATACCGTCTCGCTCCAAGATTGATTTGATGAGTGCCCATAGGCCGACCTTGGCACGGATGGCCTGCGTCTTGGCCTTGAGTAGAATGACTGGGTAGAGGAGGAGGGTGGCGATTGCTTTGCCGGTGGCAGACATCAGGAAGATTTCGATTGCCTTTGGACTGTTTCGGCGTGATTTTGGAATCAACAGGGCTTTCTGCAATTCAAAGAGGTAGTAGGAAATTGAGGGATTTGCGGCAAGGATGACGGATGCCTTCATGCCACTCCAGAATCCAGTGATGCCCTTTTCCTTGTAGATGGAGGCGATGATCTTGATGGTCGAGTCTCCCGAGGTCTGACTCCTCGTCACGACATTACTCGCCGGCGACGTGACAAAACGAGCAATGACACCGGCTCCAGCACCGATACTCAGTTCTTCTACCATACCCAACACACGAGGCCGATGGCCTCCGTTCCGACGAGCAGACGCTTCCACCCGCCGATCGCGAATCGCATTGTACGCGAAATGATAACAAAAAGTCGAAGCCATCGTACTCACATTGTCCGCCACGACCCCATGCCAGAGACTGCTCACGCCTTCCTCCTCATAGATGCTGAAGAGAGCATGTCGTAAACCATCATAATTCTTCTCGTGCGTCAACGGTGTGCCACTCGCCCGACGAAGTTTCCTGTGCTTCTTATCCTGAGTCTGAAGGCGAGTCGTCACGAGATCCAGCGGATAGACGAAAGAATTGCTAAAGACCGATGCTACTGCACCAGACAGCGCATGCACGATTGGCGGCACTTCGTCAGCAGACGCATTCGACATGGTTCCTTCTCTGAGAATTGCTCCACGTAGATAAGATGAATGAGCAATCTACACCGTCTCCTTGGAAGATTGAGGTTTCCCTTAGAGAAGATATGTGGCCAGTCTCTAGACATCCTCCGAATAAGAACTTGAGGGGGCATCCGGGGATCGGGAACACTCCAGCCCCAGACCCGGAAGCACGCATGAAAACGATGACGAGACCGTGTGGAGAAGATCCGTTGGTTCTCGACCCCGCCGCAGCATCAGCCACAAATCTGTTGTACTAGTATGGGCAGAGCCGGATTCCTTCGCAGAAGTTACTAGGCTGCATCCAACAAGGTCGTAATTCTATTTGACTGTCTGTAAATGGTTACGTGTATCTATTATAATGGTCGTTCATTGACGTAATATGATCATGGCTTATTCATTTCACGAACGAGGGAATCGGTATTTTGTCTGCGGGATTCATTGTCCAGGGTCGTTTTTGGTGCTGATCCGGAGGAGGTCGAGCTAGATGAAAGACTCTTCTCTCGCAAGTTCTTCGCATTGATGCCCTGCTTCTCAAAGTAGCGGATTACCGCTGGATCAAAATCATTTTCCGTTCCCTCTTCCTTCTCCTGAGAGTAGATTGATGTTTCATACTCACTCTTCAGCTCATCAATCTTCATTTGTGCATCGAGCTCTGGATTATAATTCTTATGTCTCTTGAGAACGTAGATCTCATAGTTGGACAAATGACGAGGATGAATGGCAATTCCATGATATTGGTCAATCTTGCCAATACGCACAAAGTTCCAGAACCTCTCTTGTTCTCTGAGATCCAAGCCGGTAGTATCAGGAATGAAGACAATAGTTAGTACTGCGCCGGCTAGCCCGAACCAGCATACTACCCAGATCTTAGTCTCTGTCCCGATATAGTTGTATGCAATCGTGGCAGTCAAGGCACCAAGCTTTCCAACAGCTGCCGCAACTCCATGAGCTGTTGAGCGAATAGGCGCCGGGAAGACCTCCGCAGCGAGCAAGAAAGTTGTGGCATTCGGCCCAAATTGTTGAAAGAAGCTGGAAAGGAAATAGATGGCTTGGAATGCTTTGACATTCTTCGTAGAAAGATTGTTATAATCTGCGGCGGCGGCAACGAACAGTATGAAATCAGCCATAAATCCGACAGTCTGCATCCGAGAGCGACCATAGAATTTGTTGTCAATCATGAATGCAGCGAGATAATCTGGCAATAATTTAGCGAGTCATGCAAGAACCAATTCTTGAGAGACTTACAACCGACCAGTGAGACACCAATGTTGACAAGATTCCACAACCAGTTAGTGAACACTACCGAGGCACCTGATTTATGCGTGATAGCGGAAATGAAGGTTGACTGAAATATCTTGTTGCCATAGAAGAAGATATCATTACTACCTCTGTCAGTGTGGGAGCTCGTGAATGGAATGGAATGAAGGCGTACCAGAACCAAGCTCCTGCTGTACCTACTAGCCTGTGCCAGTAGAATTTGTTTGTGAGCTTCAACGATTCAACATCGTACCCTGTGACACCGGATTTGCTTTTAGCCTTGTTGAGTTCTGCATCGGCATACTTGACCCTGTAGAATCTGTGGTAGGCAAGCCAGAGTGTCACAACTGCCACAAGACCGAATTGGACTCTAAAAGTATATTGCACAGAGGTCTTCGAGTAAGGCGCATACGCGCCGCCGTGGAAGATGAGTAGGCAGATGATGAGAGCGCCCTGATTAGCCAGCTGACCTAATCCCTGACACAAGAAGGCCAACGATACGGTACGACCACGATGGAGCTTGTCTGCGTTGGAAGAATTTCTACCTCCATTGCCCTCCATTGACTTGGTAGCAGTCATCGGGTATTCGCCTCCAACTCCGATACCATACCAAAGCAGTGAAATTGCGTACATGATGACCCACCCTTCGAGTGAAGCTCCCCAAGAGGCACACAGCAATAAGGTTCCCGTGAACATAATCAGGGCATCCTGTACGAGACCCCAACGCCTGCCCACATAATCACCGATTATACCGACAAGTATCTGACCGACAATGATTCCAACAATTTCTAGATATGTGACGGATTGGACCCACGTCTTGTTGCAGACGGTCGGATTGTTTCCCCAGCATGCAGGCCAAACTGCAGAGAACAAGGGTTCGAGATTGCCGATGGAAAAGAGGACATAGCCTTCCACGAAAAGGCCCAGACCATTCACGACATATGAGCGAAAATAAGCTTGCATTGGATTAGTGTCCCTACTTGACGACAATGAGCAATTGAAGCATACCTCGGATAGGTTCGAGAGGATCCTCTCGGAACATTTGCCAGACCATGGCCAACTCTCGCTTCGTCTCTGTATTTTGCTGGTTGTTGATCCATTTCCATCGCTGTGCTCTTGGAAGATCTGCCCAATAGACTCCCTCGTGATAGGCGTCGTCCGGATATATGATGTGGTTTATCTCTGTCGTGTCTCCGTGCCTGACCCCCATCTTGGCTTCAGGACTCAGCTCGAGAGGGGAGGTGTGAAGTGGTCCAAGCAAAGACATATCCTAGATCAGCTCGAGGCTCGTTTGCAAGATCAGTTGGAGGATCGCAAGATCAGTGGAAGGATCGAGAGAAGCTTCGTCTTCCACAGGCACGATTGTTCAGTCTCTCCCACTGGATCAGTCTGCTGATACAACACTCTCGCAAACAGTTCCGACACACTTGGAAACGCTGATGCCCGCTTTTTATTCTCTGATCACTTGCCGGCCATCTGATCTTCCCGAATTTGTGAGGCAAGTGGCGTCTGCAGAAGCAAAGAGCCGAGGGGGCTTGTTCAGGTCGGGCACGAACGACGATTCAGCCCTGGAATCTCTCCTGATCTTCTCGGTGCGCTGCTCATCTGGCGAGGGAGAGAGTGGAACTGCCATGCCTGTAGCTTGAGCAGCCCTCGTCCAAGGGTGAAACGTGTACACACTCACTCTTCTCATTCGCTGGGTCGTCCCCGCAACGAAACTCTGACAGATCAGGACAGCTGTGCCCGGCACTAGTATAGCCATGACGCACTCTTGCAAGAAGCTCAGTCTTCCCCTGGTGCCCCACCCTACCTGCCATCGTTTATACTTTCAGAACATTCAGGCCACATGCAGGCTACCAATGTTCTTCAGTGTTTAAAGGGACGTCTTTTGTCAATCACTTTCATGTGGTTTGCGCACAGTGTAGAGAATAATGTTATCTACTGTACCATAGCTCATGTGACCTCGTGGAGAGGCTTCAAGGACGAGACGGCTTTCATGCAGTCCTCTTCTGGCCATAGGATGGTGCATGATCAGATGATGCAATTGAGGATCGCAATGAGTGACTTTTCCATTTCCCACTAGTGACCGAAATATTGGTGATTGACCGTTCATCGTCAGCGTAAACCGCTGCTGAAGCTTACAAGCTTCAAGACGATCGAATCATTCGTGAGTGAATTTTGGTTTCCTCTTCTCTACGAATGCGCCCATGCCCTCTTTTTGGTCCTTCGTAGCAAACAAGCCATGGAAGAGTTTTCGCTCATATTTCAGTCCTTCTGATAGACTGAGCTCTTCTGCTGTATTGATGGCCTCCTTGGCAGCCTGTACGCTAATTCGACCGTAGCTTGCAATCTTTGCTGCCGTCTTGACAGTCGATTCGACGAGGGTCTCTGGGGAGCAGATCTTGCTTGCTATTCCCCACTGTAAAGCCTCCTGGGCAGAAAAGTTTCTGCCAGTAAGAATGATCTCCATGGCATTCGACTTGCCAGCTGCTTTGATTAACCTCTGTGAGCCACCAGCACCTGGAATGACACCAAGCTTGATCTCTGGCTGACCAAAAGTGGCCTTCTCGCCTGCGTAGATGATATCTGCCATCATTGCCAATTCACAACCTCCTCCAAGTGCAAATCCATTCACTGCAGCCAAAATAGGCTTTCGAATCTTGGTCAGTTCTGACCACTCCGTGATGAAATCCTCGGTTGTGACCTCGGCAAAGGTCTTTGGCTGCATCTCCTTGATATCTGCGCCAGCAGCGAATGACTTTTCGCTCCCTGTAATGACAATGGCTCCAATAGAATTGTCCTTCTGTATGGCACGTAGAGCATGGTTCAATTCTTTGAAGAGTGGAGAGCACAATGCATTCAGCTGCTTCGGTCGGTTAAGAGTAAGCAGGGAGACTCCAGGAGCAGGAGAAGATTGTAGGATATGCTCATACTGTACAGTCGAGTTGTATCTGGTGGAAAGACGGGTGATAAGGTGTACCTTGCTACGAAACATGGCAAGATAGATGATAAGAAAGCAAGTATGTTTCAAACGTTATTTCTTGAACTCGCGAGATGAAGTTTCGAAAGATCGTGGAGAAATGGGG
This sequence comes from Taphrina sp. SM11, assembly GCA_004000165.1. Classification (NCBI taxonomy): domain Eukaryota; kingdom Fungi; phylum Ascomycota; class Taphrinomycetes; order Taphrinales; family Taphrinaceae; genus Taphrina; species Taphrina sp. SM11. Next base: position 190,765 of record RHDT01000277.1, on the reverse strand, counting down.
TACGTTGGTGCTCGGCGCCGGGGCGCCCTGGAGTTCATCCGAGGGGCTAGCTAGCTAGTGATTGGCAGTTCCATGATGAAATTTGCTCGACAAAGCATATTGACATAATTGCAGAAGAAAAATGCTCGCCGTCAAATTGATCAGACCAGTCTCATTCCCTGTTTATTGCTTCTCCTGCCTATTCTTGACTCTGGTAGGACTTCAAAAGTGTTCCACCGTAGAGAATATGTCGTGTTTCAGCAGTATGAGTCCTGCAGTTCGACCCATGACTCACTGAAGAAACCATTTCCCATTTACCAAGTGACAACTTGTTCAGTGTAGTAATGAATTGTTCACCTCGTCTAGCAGCATTACCCAGAAATTCATCTGAATTCTTCCATGTTTGAGCCGCAGTAGCGCGCAATCGGCCAGGTATCTTGTGGTTAATAGTGTCATATTGTATGAGTCCAAGTCATCCTATGAGTGAAGAACAAATCCTTCTCTAATTCTATGGTTAACTCCGAAGTAATACGCAACGAGCAGCTAGAAGACATGCAAGGACGAGAAAAGTGTCTGAGAATAAATCATTCATGGCTATGTTTACAAGATCGCTGCTACATTTCCTATATCCATACGCTTGCATTTCATCATTCTGCCCCAGAGCCTACAACGTGCAGAGAGATTCTGTTACTCACAGCGTCTTTGGTCGAAGAGCTTTCTTGCTATTGTAGTCCTTGATGGCGTGCTGAAGAGATTCCTCAGCCAACATGGAGCAGTGCAACTTGACTGGTGGCAGACAGAGATCCTTTGCAATCACTGTGTTTTTGATTTTACTGGCTTCATCCATCGTGAGACCCTTGATTCGCTCTGTGAGGTATGATGAGGAGGCAATAGCACTACCGCAGCCGAAAGTCTTGAATTTGACGTCTGTGATCTTGCCAGAGTCGTCGACTCGAATGGCGAGTTTCATTACATCGCCACATGCTGGAGCACCTACTAGACCAATGCCGACATCACTGTCACCTTTCGGTAGTGTTCCAACATTTCGAGGATTATTGTAGTGGTCAAGTACTTTTTCGTGATAAGATCTGCGCCCGATAGCAGATGCTCGTAGAGGCGACGAAGTCAGCGGTCTTCTGATGGCAGTTCTAAACAGCGACATAATTTCCAGTTAGGGCGCTCAGTTGATCCACTAATCGATTCCAGTTATATAGGAATGGTGATGGACATCATCTTGTCGTAGTTGCTCATCTGTGAACATGTGGCGACCATTATGAAAGTTTTATTAATTCTGAATGCAACCAGAAATTGTGGAGATTTGTGGAGCCGTGCTGCGATGTCATCCGGTAAGGTAGTTGCGAAGTTGCTTTGAAAGGTTGATGGTAGCGAGTGAGGCATATATACAGGGATTTGGACTGAGATCTGCGTTCATAGAAGATCCCAGATTAGAGTCGCTGGATGCTGAGTTCTACACTCCTCTTGCTATCATACAGAGCAAGATGTCTTGTCACTGTCTAGCATTGCACACTCTGGCTGAGAATGAATGCAGAAGAGAAGCGGAAGAGATTGGCGCGTCTTCAGGAAAGCATCACCAACTCCGCATCCATCAAATCTAGTAACGGGATCGAGCTTCGCGAATCCCAAGATGTAGCGGCAGTCTCGGATGAATTCAGAAAATTTCCAGTTGTGGATCAAGGAGATCATGTCAACACCGACAAAGGTCTTTTCGCTTCATCAAGGAAACGATCTGTCGACACAAGTCCCCCAGATAGTTCGGCACAAACGAAAAAGCAAAAGTTGGATTCCTTGAACAGACGAGTGATTGTCATCGACGACGATGACGACGACACAATTGATCTTACTGATGGTAATACTGATAAAGAAGCAGCCCGTGAGCACGTCATTAAATCATCGCTCACCCAGTGTTTCCCTCATCAATCTCTGAAGTTCGAGAAAGGCGAAGTCCGGCTGACAACTTCGGAGCGCCATCCGAAAAAGACCCTTTTCCATATTTCTATTGAGGAACTGCTGGACAGATCAAATCTCGAGCAAGCAGTCTTATCTGCTTTCCAAGTCGATCTAGAGTGGCTTGCTGGCAAATTGGATATCGGACGGACAGATGTCTGGTTAGTCTGCGAAGCAAAGAATCAGGAAGCTCGAATCAGATGGGAGGACGGCTGTAAATTGCTTCCCAAAGTTCAACCGATCCTGCCACCTATGGAGCATGCCAACTGCATGCACTCAAAGTAATTACCAATCAGTCTGACTTTAGGTCTTCCTTGAATAACAGTTTTAGGTTGCAATTACTCTTCTTCAAGGACTTTTTACGGATCGTGATTCCATCGGCAAATCTGGTACCATATGATTGGGGGGAAGGTGGTCTGATGGAGAACGTTCTGTACGTCCAAGACTTGCAGGCTCTCCAACGAAATGAATCAAGTTGCATATCTCACGAAAACGAGAACAAGAAGGTACAAGGGATTACGGCCTTCGAGAGAGATCTCACATACTTCCTCACCCGAGCCAATTACCCAGTCGACTTGATCAGAGCCGTGCGTAATTACGACTTCAAACACACACACGGCATTCGTCTAGTTACCACAATAGGCGGAGAAAATCATGGACACTCTGAAATAGAAAGGACTGGCCTGCAGAGTCTGTCTAATGCAGTGAAGTCTCTGACAGAGACCCACACGACTCCAACCGACCCACGAATCTCCTACATCACAGCATCGATCGGGGCGCTCAAGACTGATTTTGTCAACAATTTCGTCCGAGCTTGCCAGGGCAAATCGCTCCACTACAAGCCATCTACAAAATCAAAGGATCCAAAGACGAGCCAAGACAACTCCTCGAGCAATCTAAAGATCATCTTTCCGACACGTGGAGAGGTACTGAGAAGCAATGCTGGATCAGCAGGCACCATCTGTTTCCAACGTTCCTATTACAACCATCCAGAATTCCCAAAGAGTGCCATGTACCAACACCTCCCCATCCGTCGAAATCTTCTCTCACACTGCAAGATGATTCTATGCAATTTCGGAGCAAACTCTCCAGGTCAAGATGTCTCGTGGATTTATGTCGGATCTGCCAATTTTTCGGCTTCTGCATGGGGCGATCGAATCGTGACAGACAAGAAGACAAAGAGTGAGAGGATGACTTGTCGAAATTGGGAATGTGGTGTCATCTTGCCTCTACAAAAAGTTCGTGGTCTCGTGCCCGTAAAAGACATGACACAAGCTAACCGAGATCCCTGGTTCTTCATGGAATCGTAAGATGTCCAAACAGACTCGAGACAGGACACGCTTGGATTCGTAAATGTGCATGGTATCTCTATAGAATGTTACATGTAATTGTTCCCTGTATTCCTCTCGCACAGCTCAACTGAGCATGAGATTGTGAGGAGTCTTTGCCTTTGAAAATGCCAGAGCCTCTAAAGATGGTATGAGCCTTGTTCAGTACCGGGTCATCATGAGGAATGATTCTCCGCTTCAATGTGGCGGTCGTTGCCTTGACTGCTTATATGTTCCGTCGGCTGCATCTCATGCACATTGCTAGAGAGGAGCGTCCCAGGCACTGATGTGCTGACCGCGCGTTGGGCTGCCATTGTGTGTGATGATGTTCTGTCTAATGACGACATCAAATTACTTTGATACATATTAGCAAAATGATCTAACTCTCAGAGACTTAATTCTCACTCTATATCCTCCAATTGCGCCCGCGAGGGTTTCTGGGAATGTCGTGCATCGTACGAATCTGGAGGTGGAGCATATATTAGCTCATCTATTGGTACCGAACCGATTCCTCGGCCATAGCTATCTGTGGACATTCGGGGTTGTGAGGGTCCTGCGACGTTGACAGCTGCTGTCTGAGACACGTTCGTGGATGGAGTGTTATTCGATGCTGCAAGAGCCTCTCTCTGCTTTCGCTCTCCGTCCTCGAGCATAGATAGCCGAATGGCTTCCGCGAGCTGCTCTTCTTCTATGGCAGCATAATCGTGCCTTCGAGATCTTCCGCTACCACGAGCTCGGGCTTCTTGTGCACGGCGCTCTTGTCGTTGTAGATGAGCCGTGATCATGGCCGCATTTGCTGCCCTCCTCGCGGCCCTGTCCTTGGCACGTTGCAGTTTTGCCGACCAATCTGGTCTGATGAGATCAGTGAGAACGACTCTGCTGTCGGTTGGAGGAATGTCCCTGTCTGAGGCGGGCCAGGGTAAATAGGGCTGCCGTGGTGCACTAAAGTCCGGTGCGAAGTAGATTATGCCAAAATCCGACACATTACAGTACGGACAAACAGGCGACTCCATGATCAAGGTCTCGGGATTTTCTGGCGGAGGATTTGGATCGTCGGCGTGTACTATAGGGGCATGAGGATTCGGCCTCCGTATCTGCACGAAACATTCGGTACATATAGGCTGCCTACAGCATCTGGTGGTCGATATATTGGACGGATAGTACAGGAAGCATATTGGACACTCGACAGCATTTTGATACAAAGTGACAGCGAAAGGGACCCTTCGTCGCGGAATAGTGGTCGAGGAATCCATAGTGATGGCCCGGGGTCGAACTGGCTTTGCAGGTGTTGCCGCCGAAGCACTATTTTCCACGAAAGACGAGGGACGCGAAGGAGTGCCCCTGACAGATGAACTCTTGGACTGTGAATTGGAGGTTCCACTGGGATCATTTATTGAGGTCAAGAGAGCTTGATTGTATGCATTCTGTGGCAGAGCGAGTCGTAGTGCTTGTAGCAATTCATCATTTGTCCAGTCAGGTTCATAGTCATCAAGACCCTTGTAGTACGGTGCCAGTCGTCGCGAGAGTTGCAAAGCACGAACGACGCTCTTCTTCCAATCCTGTGGTGCCGTATAGACCCCATTCTCCAGCACAAGCGAACCACCATCTATCTGATGAATCTGTTCCTCCTGGGACGTTCTCGCAACACTAGAGGTTGCGTTGCCCATATTGAATCAAGTATTCCGATGCTAAGAGTCTCCCAAGGCTGAGACACACACAGCGATGACTACAGGAGCCTCTTCCTTCACCTGGAATACACTGCTCGATAGCTAGAGCTAGGCGAGGTGCCGAGGCTCAAAGGCACGATCGAAGAGAGAGTGAGCAAAACAAGAATCGCAAGGCCTAGACTCCACTGCACAACAGCCCTGAGAAAGAGACGGCTCGTAAGCAGCCTATGTATGTGTGTATCGTTTCCTGAGCACACGAGAAGGGTGTGCTTGTTCTGTCGCGGTGAGATTAGATGGAGTTCGGCAGCCAGGCTCAATCAGCCCGTCTGTTGGATTGGCAGCGTGGTCATGATCGCCCAAGCACCTCAGCCGCGTTTCTCCTTCGGCGGCACAGCACTTCCACCCGCTCCTGCGCCCACTGCGATCAGCAAACAAGGATTCATGATCAATCAGTCAGACGATTCCGATCACTTCGAGGCTCAATTATACAACGACTGATCAGCAAGTCATGCAACGATACTTTCACTAAGCACAGCTAGCTGTAGTAATCCCAATATTCATCACTCTGCGCATGACTGACTGTACAACCCCAGTTTTCATCCCTGGCACAAAACCATGGCAGCACGGAATTGGCAAGTTTGGTTTGAATTAGTGGTGCTTGACACGGCATATCGTGCTTGGCTATGCGGGTAAGCAGGGACTTGGAGTCGAGCCGTGTCTGTGTGGGATAGTAGGTCAGTGTACCACAACGATAAAACGAGCTTTCTATGCGAAGTCAAAGCTGTGAAACCCCCCTTGGCGTCTGAAATTATATGTGAATCTCTGACAGTTCTGTAACAGGATGACTCTGGGCAGAAGAGTCTTTTCTGTCTGTCGAAAGGCTTTTGAAGAAAACTTATAAACAAGAGGACATGTCTCATTCGTCCCAAGAAGACTGCAACAAAGATCTGCTTGTCAGTCTACAGAATGAAAAGCGCACTTGTCCTTCTTTGCACGGTCACTGCAGCCTTGGCACAGCAGCCTAGTGGTACGCCAAGTGCCAGTATTAATGCTGCACTTCCAGCAAGTCTCGCAAACATACGATCCAATCTGCCCAAATTGGATCAAAAGACTGTTGCTAGTGCAAATCAGCAGATGCAGGCTGCAGGAATCACAGATGTCTGCTCGCAGTCCTTGGCTCAGGTAGCAAGTATGTCAATGCCCTTTGTATCAGATTGTAACTACTGACACACCTTTCAAGCTGGATGGAAGACGGCTTCAGACTCTGTCAATGCCCTTGTGGCAGCTGGGCACGGTCAAGCCATTCTGCCGGCAGCGCAGGCCGCGCAGAAGGCTATGCAGACTGAGAGCAGCATCCTAAATAGCAGAGCAGGCACGAAGATTGATCAAGCTGGTATCCAGGCATACGAGAATTCTGGTATGGCCATTGGCCAGGCCATGGGAGCAGTTTCTCAGATTCGCCAAGTGCAAGGTCAATCTCAAGCTGTGATTACTGCAGCCAATAAGGCATCCCTCGACCTCGAAAACCTGAGGACAGCACAATTTGCGACATTCGGTGCTTGCGGTGCCTCTGTTGGTGCAACAATCGATGCGAGTGACGCCGTGAAACCGGCCGGTATACCTGGTGCTCAGACCAAAGTGACGTGTCAATTACCTGGTCTTGCAGCCGCTCGTTGACCAGCGCCTCTCTTGTAGCATAACCTTCGTACCTCTATGGCTGGTCTCCAACAAAGCACTTTGACCATTTCCTCTTTTTGTGCGCGTGTTTGACGAGTGTCCCACATGAAACCTCGTGCTTCGTGCAAGAACCCCGTCTCTACGGAGATTTCGTGGGGCGGCGTTTCCAGCCCGAATCAGGATTGCCGAACGCAGCCATTCCCGTGCCCTTCCAGCCCTTGACCTCAGGGAAACAAAATACTTGAGTGTATGTATGTGTGCTCTCCATAAAATCATCCATCTCACCATTCCACAATACACCACCCTGATATCTCACCCAAGCTGCGATTACAGTTGTTTCAACAGATCGGGACTGAAAGCCAGAGGCCACTAGTCCTCAGACACAAATCTTCACAAGGCGATACTCGAGTGTCTAATTCTTCTTGAATCCCGACCATGGGCGCGAAAGGTGAGACGGAGGGAAGCTTCACGATCCCACCCGAGGACATGTTGTCTTACTCCCACGTCCAAGACCTAGCTCAGATCCAAGCTGAGATCCGGGCCCTCCGTGCCTCCATTCCCGTCCTCCTGTCTCCACTGCTTCGAGCTGCGCCTCAGACGACCGAGTCGCAGGCGAGTGCGGACGTCCAAGCGGATTTCGCGGAAAAGGCGACGAGGATACAGTTGGACGTTAAGACTTTGGTCAAGAATCTGGAGAAGATGTGTGATACGTTGGAAGCCGCGGAGAAGGTGAGAAATGAGGATTACAACGATAAAGGCGAGTTCATTCATGATCAACAACAACTTCCGCCCCTGCAGAGGACGGAAGTGACGAAGGAGGTGGTGGACGAGAAGGGTGACGCTGGTGAAGGAGTGACGCTGGTCGACGACATTGCAGGTTCTGCTTCCGCTTCTCTCGCATCCTCCGCCGCCGTCATCGGTCCTCCTCATGCCGGCTCGGCCAACGCACAACAAGACAATGTACGGACGAGCATGGAGAGGGCATTAGGTGCCGCCGTGCCCGATCCGCTGAGCACCGCCGGAAGCATCCACGTCTCGGGTGAGAACCATTACCATTTACAAGACGACGGGCAGCCATCGATGAATACAGACAGTCTCATGGAAGATGCGACTTTCGGGGTCGATACCTTCGATGGATCAGATATGTATCAAGATTTCGGCCTGGATTCCTATACCGACAATTGGGCGAATCTAGGCAGCCAATTCGATACGCAGAGTCAGGGCTGATTAGCTCTGATTCCTCATGACTCAGCTCTTCCACTCTTTCCCAATCCCCAAGGAGCTAATTTTCTTTTCATTCTCATACAAAGCCTGGTTGCATCGACTCGCACTTCGTCGGTCTCATAGAGCTTTGCACCATTTGACATTGTAGTACTTGTCATCAGATGTATATATTTCCAGCTCTGATGAGCGAAGCGAATTGCAGGCAATTCATGATCTCTCCGCTTTTTGCTCATCTGTCCAGCAATCGTGATCCCTTTGGCTCTTGATAATTGTGACTGACTTGGCTGCTCGACAATCTTGTCGACAATAGTGTTTCGTAGAGTGTTGATCCAGATAGAGTCATGTCACAGCGAGGGCTGACTCTATAGCATATGAAGACACAACGCCTATCTCTTGTAGCTGCGTCTTCTTCATCATGCGAGCCTTCTCGCTTGCGGGGCGGGATTGGCCTGAATAGTGAGTCCCATTTCTCAGAGGGGGCCACATATCTCATGTTTTCAGTGGGGTCTTTCGCCGCTTTCGTGTGCTGAGCAGCACCTCATCCTCGTCCAATTCAGAACTGTCCTCAATCTTGAAGGATCCCACGGACCGTTTCTTCCTTCGTGGTCGACGAGCAGGGTCTACCGTGGTCACATCGTCCTCTGTCTTCGGCACAACCTCTTTCATCAAGATTGGGAAATCTTCATCTGTAGAAGGCCGCCAGAACTTGCTTGCTTCGAAAGGTTTCTTTGTGGTTCCCGATAGAGACAAAGCAGCTGTGGGAACGATGTCGGCCGGGGTTATCGTACGTGCATTCTTACCCTTCGGGATGAAGGGATACGAACAATACCTCTGAGGCAAGTCATATGCAATGTAATAGGTCCTGCACTCACTGCAGATCGGTTCTCCATCACAATACTTCCTGTTCTCTATACAAACAGTGCATCTATTGCTTTGCTTCACAGCAGGCACTGCTCTCGACGGAGTTTCGAGAAGCTTATTGGGCGCCTGCTTTGTCGTGGCTTGTTCAGTGTGTATATTTGTGCTTGGAGCAATGTCTGCTTCGCCAGTGCCGGACAAGGAACCAGCATGGTCCAGAATGGTAGTACTCAATGGCGTTTCAGTCTTCTCAACGCTTGGAGATTTCCTCTCCTTTGAAACACTTTGAGACTCCGTCTTGCTCGCTCGCGGCCTCATAGTTGTTGCTGAGACCAACGGACTGTCAGGATCAGGCTTCTTCGTCTCCGCCGCCACAGATGCAATGCTATTCCGGATCGACTCTGGGCTACTTAGTATCGCTCTCAACATGCAGACTATTCACACACCTATGGCTTGCGTCCATGCTGCAATCTGCCAATCTGATATAGTTGGAAAGTTATCACGTATGAGACTTACGAGGACAAGTCTCTCCTCCGGAGTCAGCGTGCCAGCACTATCAATAAATCCTCTTGCTATCAACTTCTCAACCGTTTCGTTAGGCGAAGGCCGCCTTGATCTGCCCTTTTGCAAAGCTCGGATGATAAGATCCCTCAACCTTGATAGACCATTAACAGTCTCCTTCGCGCCGGGACGTGCAAGATCTTGATCTGACATGGAAGGACCAACTCCGTCAGTTCGGGCTTGCGGACTTTCCACTTTGGCTTGGTGTTCATTCTCAGTCGTCGGGGACCCCGTGCTAGACTCTGCATTCGTGTTCAATAGGAAGGCGACCTTAAAACGCGCTATACTCGGTGACTTTTCGGCAGGAGACTCTACTGTGGGTGTCACGTTTGACATTGATCGAGATCTACGAGTTTTGAACCACGCCTGTAGTGTTAAGCACAGATCGCACTAGATGCAAACATCTTACCACTAGATCTTCGTCACTGAAGCTTTTGTATCCTGAGTCGCGAAGATATTTTGCTATATCGAGCCTCTGGAGCTCGTCAGGATTTGCGCAACGCAAAAATTGCTCCTCAAGGTAATGAACCGCGTAAGCACTCAATGCTTGCTGTGGTGGACTCACAGAGCTCTTCGGCACTACAGATGACTCGGTGTCATTCAGACCAGTGCAGACGCCAACTGGGGTAGTCGGTTCTGGGACCTCTTTTATGACCGGAATGAAAGGCGGGTCCGTTCGCGATGCCAAGCTTATGATGATGATCCCTCCTTCGAGATCATTCTTATGTGATCTGATGGCAGCCTCATCAGCTGCATCTCGTGCAATCAAAATGCGCTGTGAAGGTACTGAATGAGCCTGTAATATGTGATGTCTAAGCATGGCAATTTCGGACAGCTCACATCTAGCTGTACAGGATCGGACTGGACAATTTAGTGGAGAGTTCTGAAATGATGAGGTGTTGATCGTTTCTGGCAGCTTGTGCAAATCCCAGGCTATCGCTTTGTGGTGTGGGTGCTCTACCGAGACGTGTCGATCTCTTGCAGGAGATGACTCATGCTCGTCGAATGTAAGACCGCATCCTTCAAATGGGCATAAATAGAAGGAGGTCTGAGCGCGCAGTATTTGCCCGTCGTCAGAGTCCCGGGCGATATCTTGCATCGGCGAGGAACTCTGTGATATTTGTGTATCACGGGATCGTAATGCCGTGATCGGCATCGGTGGTGCACTGCCAACGGAGTGAGTTGCTGGTGGTCCTTCGGAAGAAACTATCCTAGCATTGCTGTGTCCATTCGATGGAGGAGCAGACCTGAGTCTGTCGTTCTCAGATTGCAGATTTCGAATCATCTGCATTTGCATGTCCGTCAGATTGGCCAAACGATCCGCTAGAGATTTGTGGATTTCCACGTTCTTTCTCTCCTCTTCAATCGATTTTTCAGCCGCAGTTGACTCCTGCTTCAGTCGTGCATTCAATTTCCGTCGGTCAGACTTGAGTTCAGCAATTTGTGAACTTTGCATAGCATGCTTAGATAACCTATCGGTGTGAGCATGATCTCTTGCTCGGTCTAGTGGCTGCAGATCGGTGTTCCTTCCAATTACTATGTCTGCCTCGTCTTGCGGTTCTCTCTGTTTAGCTCTTCCCTGCAATTCTTGGATCATGGCTGCTTGTTCTCTGATTGTCGTCTTTAGTGCTGCGATTCGCGGCCGATCTCCTTGCAAGCCCGGGGTCGGTGTGAACACTTCATCTGCGGATTGACGCACATTTTCCAAACTGTGTTCTAGCTTACTTATTTCGCCCTCGAGCTTCATAATAGTCATATCGCTCCGATCGATTATGTCCCATAAATCACCCATTTCTCTGAGCATCGAACCGTAGTCCACCATGCTATTATCGAATTCTGAAGCTTGAAGTACTTCCGTTTGAGGTAATTGTCGTGAAGGTGTACCGACATTCTTATTGACATTTCGGGAATAGAGCAGCTTTCGCAAGCAATCAATTGTGCTGTCTCTGCGGCTCAAGTCCTCCTTATGTGTTTTTCTGATCCATTTGATTGTCTCCGCCAGATCACTACATTGGGCTTCCGGATGTGTTAAATCTTTCTGTTGTAAGGAGGATTCACTTGCTAGCAGAGGTTCGCCCTTCTTTTCCGATGCGTAATCATCTGCCACTGTCTCGACGGATGCTAACCTCTGTCAGTAATGATATGACGGACACACTAAGATGGTCTCACAATTGACGTTTGCGATAATCTGAGGATTGGGGGCACCTTGGTCGCGAGCCGATTCCATGCCTAGCGAGGATCTATTCTACAGATGAAGCAGCATATATCCCGAGCACGCATCATCGCCATTCCTGCTGTGTAGTCAGTATATTTAGATATAGCTTAGTACCGATGCAACGTAAATTCTTAACAAGAGCCATGGAGATGCGGGTAGGAGGTGGGGGCGGCACTAATGTTCGTTGCGGCTGCGGTCAGCCAATGTATAGAATGCTAAAATCCTGGCACCTAGAAAACAACTGACAAGGACTGCTCGCCTGGGAAATACAGAGACCGATTGATCTTCACAAAGCAAGGTACCACTTACTTCGAGTATCGAGTATTGACTACTTGATAAACAAGTAGCGAATACAAAGGGTGGCTGTCGTGTTATGTGTAACACCGAAGCTCAACATAACAATGAGGAACGCTGCGATGAACTTTAGAACGTCTGTTCTATAAGATTGGTGAGGAATGCAGGATCTGCTTGGCAATGAGTATAGCTTGAAATTGGTTTGACAACAAGGCACAGAATCTGTCATGAGAAATTATCTGATTGAGCGGACACTAGATAGATTCTTGTAAATTTATACTTTGTGTGATATTGAGACTCAAGCGACACGTCCAGCAAGTAGCCAAGCTGATAGTTTACTTGAGCTTCTTCTTTGGTCGCAACTGCGAGGTGTGTCCACATTTCTTCTATATGGTCATCAGCACATGAAATCAGTCACGCAAAGTGCTCCAAGATGCAGATCTATTGAATCATACAACCCGACGCAAAATCGCAAGAACCTACCTTTCGACAATTGGTAGCTCTTGGAGGCAATCGAGCGTAGCATTTTCGGCAGATCATCTTGTCGCAGTTATATTTTGAAGCAAGAGCCTTAAGAGATGGCTCGATTATTCCTCCTCGCAATCGCAAGACAAGGTGAAGGGTCGACTCTTTTTGGATGTTGTAGTCAGCCAATGTTCGACCATCTTCGAGTTGCTTTCCAGCAAAGATAAGTCGCTGCTGGTCGGGTGGAATTCCTTCTTTATCCTGGATCTTGGCCTTCACATTGTCGATGGTGTCGGATGACTCGACCTCGAGAGTGATGGTCTTTCCCGTCAGGGTCTTGACAAAGATCTGCATCGCTGAAGTCTGTGTACGCTAAACAAGGTACTATCAAGTTATCCTTCTCCTATATGATACCAAGCTGACCCGGACATGCGACTGGCATCAGGCAAATTTTGAGAGAGGTGGGGGCTCCTCCTCGTTTACCACTTTCACAGTCTCAGTCCAAGCTGGGGCGAGTACCTTGTGAAATAAACCTCAAATTCATAGGGTTATGCTCCACATGCCTAAATTAGAGTGCCGAGTCGTCATGTTAGGGGCAATTACTCAGTAATGGTGTTGGTGTGACATACGGATAAATTAAGCACCGTGTATCTCGATGAGATCTATCTCGAATACAGCGCATCGGCCATTTTGACCACCTCCCTCATCTCTCTGTCGTGTACTCTTACAATTCTGGCTCCTTGGGCTATTGAAGCGGCGACACAGACAGCTGTGCCTAGAACCCTCTGCTTTGCACTTTTGACCCCCGTAATCTCCCCGATGAAGCCCTTTCTTGATGTGCCGACTAGCCAGGGAATCTTGCCACCCAGGGGCGTCCGGAGAAGCTCCAGATTCTGTGGAAGGGTCTTGGAGAACGAGATTCCAGGGTCCAAGATGATATTCCATGTGCGGACTCCAGCTGCGATGGCTCGCCTATACCTTTCATTCAACTCAGCCATCATGCCTTGTGCAACACCTCCATATGTGTCATAATTTAGGTATTCAGTGCTCTGCATCGTTTGTGGAGAACCTCGCATGTGCATGATGACAATAGGACAGCCAAGTTCAGCCGCTGTGTCGAACATTGCATGATCCATGGTTCCCCCGGAGACGTCGTTGATAATGTTGGCACCAGATTCAATGGCTGCACGGGCGACCGATGCATAAAAAGTATCAATCGAGATTTGGCCTCGCCACCCAAGGACTCGCAACTTTCGTATGACGGGAATGACTCTCGCCATCTCTTCCTCAGCACAGAGCAAAGTAGAGGAAGGTCGTGTAGACTGTCCACCAACGTCTATGATATCCACTCCATCGATGTCTACTAGAAACTCTGGTAAACTTTCCAAGGTATTACTCGAGCCATCTGAGAACGAATCTGGGGTAGCATTGTAAATCAACATGAGATTTGTCTTGGAGTCCTGCAGGAAAGGCTGATACAAGCTCATCGTGTGGTTTATGATATCCTTCATCGGAACATGTATACTGTGTTCATCCAGGTCTGTAATGCTAGTGTTTCATTAGATGGGATCCTTGGCATGACAAGGGAAATTACTCAGCCAGTGGCACATAAACGAAATCTCGCTCCTTGATCCCGATGTGAGGTATGGTTAGCTCAGCAGTCTGCATAGCGATATCATCATATAGTAGAATGTCTAAATCAATGCATCTAGCCCCCTTGGCTACCACTTTTATCCGGCCCATGTCCTGTTCGATTTGCTGGCAGGCTCTCATTAGATCATATGGGGACAAAGATGTCAGAACAGAACAGGCTGTATTGAGAAACTTTGGTTGATCCAAAACGTACATGGGCGAAGATTCATACAATTGCGCTGTATTGAAGACACGAATCCCGCGGCGATCTAATTGGTCCAATGCCTCTTGAATGTAGTGTTGCCGATCGCCAAGATTAGAACCAACGGCTATGTAGGCGATATGCAATGCTTGGCTTGCATAGTTGCGGCGAATAGCTGGTTGTCTCACGATTGGCAGAGACGCAGTGTTGGAGATTGTTCTCCTTCTTCCTGGAGACATGGAAGAAAATTGATGCCAGCTGCAAGATCTAGTGCTTGCTGGCACGAATCGACTGATTTGCGATGATGTAAGCCGCCCAACAAGGATGCCAGAATGCAGCTGCCGAATTATCCTGTTCATCTTGTTCATCGGGATAGACATATCCAGTATTATATGGACTAGTTTAGTAGAGATGGATTCTGTCAGATATGAAGTCTCAAAATGATACGGATCTGCAGCTCATCGGCCGTGTTGTATTCATGCAGGATGTCAGAACCACATGCCATGCCGCAACTAATGTAATATTGGTAGTGAGCTGAAGCATGACCAGATTCATGTGAGCTGTCCCACCATGATCATACTTTGGCCATGTACACTAGAAATTTCGGCCCGTGTTCGGATTCTCCCGGTGGAGCACTTCAATAGCTTTACCCCATTCGTGGCAGCCTTAATATAGAAGGCAGAATTCGGCAACAAGTGAACTTCATAATAGGCTTGAGCTACAACAGGGAGACCTTCGAGCAACAGGTAGAGTGCTCAGTCACATGCGGCAGCTGGCAGGAGATTGGACATCTCGGTAGAAGACAAGCGGGAGTGTTGAACCTAGACATATACTTGACTGTGGAGGAGAACTAAGTGAGATGTCTGGTCTCCCGCATATATCGGATTACAACTAGGTATGGAATTTGCAATCCGTCATACAGTTTCTGGCAGAACAGCTGAGCTATCAGTGCCTGGACTTAACAGTTCATTTGCAAAATGCCGACTGCGGTAGCCTGGCAAAAGGCACATATTTCCGAAGGTATCAAGGTGTGCAGACTTAACACAAGAGTGCTTGCACTCATAGTTGTGAGTCCATGTCTTTGCACCCCAATCCTGCATGTTGTGGATTATGCGTCATGACCCTCAGACATGGTGGGCCTGGTGACTTCATAGAAGTGGGTTGAGGAACAGAAGAGGGTGGCAGGCAAGCCAGCATGTCAGCCAGTCGGGATCCTGCACAGGCACGGCTGGGCCTGGATCCGCTCAAGTGCGGATGTGGACTTGGCAGGGTCACGGCAGCTCGGTCATTCGCTCTCTCATTCCCTCACACTGAGTGAGTGGGTAAGTGAGCCACACTTCTCAAGCACACGTTTGTGGCCCGGCAAAGGCTGCTTGACACCACATGCTTGGCAAGATCTGACGACCAGAACCATCCCTTCTCTGTTACTCCAAATCTCTTCTGCAAAATCGCTCCTACTGATCTCGCTGATCACGCCAGGCCCAAGTATCAAGTTTCAGCAGAGACAGTGTCCAGCGAGCGTCTTTGGAAAGCCCTGGCAAACAGGCCTGTCCATATCCCAATCCGAAAAGTGGTAATAGGATGGTCAAGTACGAAGTTCAATTGCGCTTCGTGAGTGCTTCGCATGTCCCTGTAAGCACCGAAGCATCTATCTGGAAGCTCTTGCAGGACTAGCCTGATGGAGATAGGTAGGCGACTTTTTCAATGGCAGTTCCGATCCCTATATCGATGCAATTATTGGGCACAAGACGAACAAAGAGATAAGCTTTCGAACCTCGACATGTCGTAGCACGCGTGATCCGAAGTGGCAGGAGGACGATATCTGGCATTTGGGTGGCATCGAGGAAGGGACTCATGTAAAGATAAGGATGTCTGATGAAGACCCACGCAAAATGAGCAACGATAAGATTGGAGTGTCGGAATTGCGCCTCGAGAATCTGGAAGAGCTGTGCGGGAAAGATGCAAAGGAGTTTGATCTGAAGCTTCAGAAGCGCAAAGCTTCCATCAAGTAGGCACGCCACAGTCTAGCAGGTTACATGACTGATGGAGGCAGGGTATACGTCTTGACATACACGTACAGTTGGTTGGGCGCACAGGATTTGCGAAGCCAAGCAGCACGACTGAAAGTAGAAGTGAAAGTGTGCAGAGATGAACGAAATCATGAGAGACCTTGTCTCATCGGTCCCATTCGTTACGATGTACATTTTTCTCCTATTCTCGGTCGATTGGCTGGTACAAGGGACGGCAACACCAATGTCGCTTGTTTCCTTGGCTACCAAATACATCTTCGAGATGTGCCCGACTGCAGGTTTCCATTCACCAAGAAACGATCAGAGATTGTCATGATGTACTCGAAAGGGGTTCGTGGCAAACTTATACGAAGGGCACTTCGTTCTCAGCACGCCACAATCTATGGATATGACTCTAGAACTATAGTCTCGAGCGCGGATCCCAAGGACGCTGCTGCGAGATTTCTAGAGATGACGGATGCTGCTAGCAAGACTGATGAAAAAATGTTCACATATGCAATTACGCCGGATGGTTGCTTCCACTTTACCCGAACTGGAGAACAGTTTGCAATCAATCATTTGTCCAAACACGCAATGCATTCCAACGCTGCGAAAGAGGTGGTCTATTCAGGGGAATTCTTTTTTGTCCTTAATGACAAAGAAAGCTTGGCAAAGAAGAACGAGCATGAATCAGAGGTTGCACAGACCATAGTCAAGGACGACGAATTGGTTCTCAAGATTCGACGTGGGACTGAAAACATAAAGAATTTGGGCAAAGAAGCTCAAAATAATGTATGTCTTCATTCTATCATACTTCATCATCTGCTGATTTTATAGTCGAAGCGAGATCGTTTCAAGCACAAGGCCATGTCGATGATGCATAGGGACCATCAAAAGGCGCCAAAGCTCGAGAAAGGTCATGCCACTGAGCATCACCATGAGGTTAGCGACTTCACTCTTGTGATTGACAATTCCAGTGGTACATTCATGCCCGACGCCAAAGACCTGCCCAAGCTTCAGGCTTTTCTGAGTTCAAATTTCAAAGGTCTGAAAATCAAGGCATTGGCTCAGGACGACCCGAAGTTGAAGGAATGCAAAAAGACGAGGCGATTGCAAGAGGATGACACTGTATATGGACAAGGAAGCATCTCATCTAGCAGTTCGTCCAGTTTTTCCGAACCTCATGAACACAGACACCCGGAATTCCATGCCACCTAACAACATTATCCAGATGTATTCCTCTTGCGAGCATTTTACCCATATTCCCGATATTGACAATATAATCAAACGTATAATAGTACCACTTTGCCTTGTCAAAGTCCAACGTCAATGCTGATAGATTTTACCTCATTCTCGCATATGAGGTGAGAGGTGGAAGTGGCGGAATTACCGATAAACGTGGACTTCACCCCGGGATTTCATTACCCTGCATCTTTTCGTGAGATCCTGGCCCCACGCTACAGTGATTTATTCAATACCGTGTCTATGTGCAGCATTGTTACGGGTCAATTGTGAGACGAGAACTCTCCCTACCTGAGATACACTTGAAGTCTTGGCGATGATTGACAAGCCAGTTCTCTTCTGCTGTGACATTCAGACCAAGTTTGAAAAGGCAATTCATGGATGGCCTGAAATGCTGGCGACGACAAAGAAGTTACTGAAAGCCGCTGAGATTTTGGATATTCCAGTCTACTATACGACTCAACTGAGGTCAAAGTTGGGCGACACTGTGGATGAATTAAAAGGTCAAGGCAAGGTCGTCTTGGATCTCGACAAGAGTCTGTTTTCCATGTGTCTACCTGAACTGCTGCAGACCTTGCCGCCCAACTCCAGCGTGGCGATCGTCGGGATCGAGAGCCATATCTGTGTGACGCAGACCACGCTCGATCTCCTGCAGCACGGACATCGGGTCTATGTCATGGCAGACGGCGTGTCGTCTTGTAACAAGGAAGAGGTGCCCATTGCCTTGCGACGGCTGGCGGCTGCCGGGGCCACGATCACGACATCCGAGTCCTTTGTAAGCTTTTCCGCATACGTCATATTGGCAGGAGAGGAAACCAAAACTCACATGTTAGATTTACGAAGTCACGAGAGATGCCAAGATTCCGGCATTCAAGCAGATTGCAAATCTGGTCAAGGAGTCAAAGGAGTCGACGAGTTCTGCATTGCAGAGTATGCCGGGATGTAAGATTTGAAGGTGGAAAAAAGTCTAGCATAGGTCGAATCGACATTGAAATCGACAATATCCTCGTGATTTGAGGAAAAATTTACATATTTGCCGTTTGTGTCGATTCATGGGAATCCAACAATTCGTCCAGGACGCGATAGACCTTGCCCATCTCCTCCTCGTCCTTGACCGTGCCGATGCCGAGCGCACGGACCTCCCGTTGTTGGGAGGTGTACATGTCCGCCATCACGAGACGCAACTTTGTGTCGAATCGCCGCAACTCGTCAATCTCTCCTCTCGTGATTTCGGCATCTTCGAGACCTTCGACACCACCGATACTGCTCAACATGGCATTCAGCGCCCGTTTTTGGGCATAACGCTCCGTGATGAGGTTGCGGGCTTTATACCATGCTTCTTCGTGGCTCTGTTGGTTCTTCCGGATCGTGCAGAGGTCGTGAAGGAGAGCGGGAGAGTGCAGGACCTGGTCCAAGATTTCGGAAATCAGGGAGGCAGAGGAAGCATGTGGTTGAGAAGCTGGTGTTGTTGCTGCTGCTTTGACATTTGATGGCGTCGGCATCTGTATATCACAAACCGATGGACATGATTGGCAGTAGGAGCAGCGACTTTTTGTACGGGGATCTTTCAAGAGATTGGTCTCGCCATTGACAAGAAGAACGGAGTCCTCGACAGTGCTTGTAGATGGAGACAAGTGCCACTTTCGAAATTCTGTAAAGAAGTTGCAAGCTTCAAAACTGTGGAGTCAAAATACGTCCTCACGTGTACGAGACCTGCTAGACAAGCTTCAAGTCTCATAATTTGTAGAGTGACTGAGAATAGCAGAGGCAGAACAAATCTCTTCTTCTCTCACAAGATTGTCTCTTATCTCTACAAAGATCACTGGAGCTCGGCCCACTCGACTCGATCTCCTTTGCCACGACTGCCATCTCCAGTATGACCTTTTTCGAATGCCTCGAGGGCTTCTACAAAGGAAAACTTTTGTCTCAACTGTGCATCAGCAGTCTTTTGCAGGACTGAAAGGATGAGATCGCCGAGGATGGGCAAGAACTTGTACCCATGACCCGATCCACCTGTCGCTACAAAAAGATTCTCCGTGTCACGATACTGATCGATCAGGAAATCAGCCCTGGGAGTGTCTGTGTACCAGCAGACCCTCGTGTTGCTGAATGGTCTGTTTGCAAGCTCGGGGAGGTATGTTGCCAAGCCCTCACGAAGTGCATCCTCGCCTTCCTTGGGAATCTGTTGATTTCGGTGGGTCATGGAGGTACGAGGCACACTGACTGTCCTCGATGAACCGTCAGTGGCCGAGACTGTTTGCGTGTTGAGATAGCCTTCAGCATGTCGTGCGACTTTTAGACAGCCCTGATAGGGCGGTATGCAGAACCAACCTGTCGTGAAATTGATGTGTACTGGCATGTCCTTGTACTTTTCCATCTCGGCCTCAGTGAGCTCTATATAGCCAATGACCTGTCCTGTCGCTGTAGTCGGTAGTGGCAGTTCTGGTAATTGCCATGCTCCCGTCGCGACAATGATTGTGTCTGCTCTGTAGATCCTGCCATTCTCTGTCTCTACCCCTTCGACTCTCCGTCTCTGGCCATCTCCTTCGGGCCATACCAATCCTCGCACCGTCTGAAATTCAAAGGAGACATTCTTCCTCAACCGGGCTCGTCTGTACAAGATTTCGATTCCCATACGAGCATCAGCAAACCCCGAGACTGGATTCAGATATCCACGATGGCCGAGTCCCTTTACGCTCTCTGGCAGATCTGGGCCACGGATGCCGCGCATGATGTCGTCGCCCTCGAGTTCTGTAGCCTGTATGCCGAGACTCCTGACATTCTTAATGCACTTGTCAAGATAGCCACGATGCTCTGGACCATCTGCCGTGTTCAACAACATGCCGACTTCATGGTATGCGTTCTTCAGCTCTGCATCCGCGAGCCACAGCTCTCTTGCCTCCCTGGCCATCTTTGCATAGACTGGGTCTGCATAATCGGCACGAATGATCCTCGAAGAATCGACTGATGCTCCATCCGGAGCCGGAGGCTCATAGCGATCTATAATCGTGATGTGAGAGTCTGGCTGTTGTGCAGACAGGGATAAGGCGGTCGTCAGGCCAAATACTCCTGAGCCAACAATGATATAACGCTGAGTTTGAGGGGAGAAGGGAGTTTCATTCATTTCTTGTAGAGAACAGTTGCTCTATAGCATGCACCAATGTGACCCCTCTGATCTGAATGGACTCACTGGCGAGCGAGGTAGGCATGACTTTTGCATCTTGCAACCTTTTTTTGGTGGCCGTACAAGCTGTAGGGTGCCACATCTCACCCGCTGTCAAAGTCTCCCTGGAGCTGTGATTTGATTGGTTACGTTAGCGTGATCGATACGTGCTATGAGCGGCAGTAGCGAGCTGCGGCATTCAAGGGTGTCCATCCCTGGTCGGTTCCTTTCATTGTATACTTCTGTGATCGGCCAGGCTAGACTGGATCTTCTATTCCCGGCATGCGATTTCGAAGCTCTTCCGATGTCATAACTCTTGTGAGCTATTTCGAACAGATGTCGATGCCTTTACATCGTTCACTCGACTTACTATGCCGGAGACATGTTACATTAACTTTGCTGAATACATCATGGTTTTATCGAGAAAATCTATTTTCAAGTGGATATCATTGGACAGCCACTACTTACTTTCGTTGTCGTATACTTATGAAACTTCGTGTATAGCCAGACCATACCACTACTCATAAATCGCAGGGCCGTGGATGTGTCCTTATTATAGCTCTGATTTTGGATTGGAATCATTCCGTATTCCGGGACGATCTACAGAACAACAGGAGGGCTTAATCAAATATAAATACACTAGGTACGAGTAAAAACTCCCGATTCCATATTGCTTGTATATTACCAATACAATCCCATCAAGCATTTGCATCCTCGAGTAAAGAGGCCTTGTTTTGTGTATCGCCGAAGAATCGTTTTGTTTCTTCACATTTTCTTGGAGCTAATCAGTTTCGTAACACTATAATGTCAAGAGAGTACTTACGCATTGACACATTGAGGGCACCGCAGGAGCAATTGTTTCGTCGCTGGTGCCCGCTCCTCGAGATGTTTCTTGACAAGTTCTGCAGCGCCATTGATGAATGTCATGTTGTCGTTAAGGGATGCGCATCGTTTGACCCCAGTGATTCCAAGTTTGTGCGCATCTTCCATGTATTCCTCCAGCTCATGCAAGGTCTCTATGTGGTCGGAAGTAAAGGCTATCGGGATCAGGACTTGATTGATCCTTCCATTCTTGCCTAGTCCTTTTATGGCATCCATCGTCTGAGGTCCCATCCAGGCAGATGGACCAACTTGTGATTGCCAAACTAGCCTGTATGGATTACAAAACTCAAGTTTCTGCATGACTGCCATGACAGTCGCTGCGACTTCTGCACAATAGGGATCTCCTCGGTTGACGACAGACATAGGTAAGGAATGAGCAGAGAAAAGTAACACGGCATCACTTCTCTCCTCCTCTGGGAATTCTGAGAGCGTCTTTTTTATGTTGTCGGCAAACGCTGTTACTAGACCATCGTTAGTCGACCATCGGTCAATCACGGACCAGATGATGGATCCTTCAGGATCATGTTCCTTCAACTGTTTTCTCAATTCGTTGAGAGAGGAGCCTGTGGTGGAGCATGAGTACTGAGGATACTGAGTAAATGCAACGGCACGTTTAATTCCATCTGCCTTCATCTGCACGATAGTATCTTCCGACAATGGTTTGGCATATCTGAAGGCTACATAAGGTTTGTGAGGGGCGGTCTTGGGCGATATTTTGTCCAGAATTTTGCATGCCTCTGTACTCTGTAATTCGGACCACTTTCGTATGGGAGATCCACCGATACTTTCGTATTGTTTCTCTACCTTAGGGGTGCGTCGTCGGGCAATCAAAGGGCCGAGATACTTTTGAAGTGGCCCAAGCGGAATCAAATCTCCATCTGCAAACAATCGAGACAAAAAGTCATGCACCTCAGGTACAGTACTTGGACCGCCCATGTTCAGAAAGACCACGCCCTATAGTGGTTAGCTGTCAGGCACAGGTTTCTGCAACAAGTATCATACAGTTGGTCCATTTGTTTTCCGATCTTTGCCCTGCTCAGGGAGCGGTGCAGCAGTGGCGAATGCCCGAAAGGAAGACAAGATACTTCCTCCAATAGAGCCTCTCGCACGTCTGAGACCCTGTCGAGCAATCATGGCGAGTTGCTTCACTTTTCTTTGGTGAGATTCATTTCAAGTAACTTCGTAAGCAGCCAGAGCATGATTTCCCTGCTCCAGACCCAACTCGAACTTCGTGGGCAGCCTCTTGGGAAAGTGGAGAGAGGGAGATGATCTGCGCACGTGTAATGACCAGCTTTCCAAATGGCCGTCAGATCGTAGCTGAGGGCTTCTGTCGTGCTTGACCACGGGGCTTGTTCCATGCATGTTGAGACAACTTATGTTTGGCACCATTGCATGTACAGGCACAAGAACATGGTCGCACTATCCTTGATCGTGCTCACGAGGCTCAAAGCCTTAGATAGAGATTGAAGCCGGTCAATTGCCACGAACGTGCTTGCAACACGACACAGGTGAAATGCATTCGGATTGTGTAGTACTCCTTCTCGATCAAGAGGATGATTGTCCAGCAACGTTGGTAGTCATGATTGTACATTGATCCCTAGCGTAATCTAGTATGCAATAGTTTTCTGGTTTACCACCATTTTGTTGTTAAATGGAAATCATTCATTGTCCATATTCTCTTCTCCATCTCCAATAGGGTAAATTGTGCAAATTCTTCAAAGAACTGCTCAAATTGGAGCACAGATGTAATTTCCTTCTTGTCCACTCCTTCAGCCCAGTCAAGATGACATTTGACGAATAAAAAACTGAACAAGTCGTCCGTAAAGGTCTGTAGACCATCAGGACCAAGCAATTGTGCATGTAGTAAATGAGTCTGCAGGACGCCTTGATGCAAGGTCTCCATGAGAAAGTTCGTCACATGTATACTGCACAGAGCAAAAGGATACCAAGGTTTATCTGCAGAGTTCTCTTTTGCGATTTGTGTGTTAGATTCTTGGAGCATGCGTAGCGCATACAGCGGATGACGCTGGCTGAAGTGGACCAACTGGTGCAGTCCTAGTTCTCCGGTGCTGCGAAAGTCAGAGCAGGGATCGTCTCCTTGGAAGCCGAGATCCTCCCAATGTTTGCCTTTTGGAATCCAACCAGAATCGTCAAACTCTATGCTATGTGATTTCAGGTTAGACATGAGCTTCTGCAGAGAAACTTTCTGATCATCCCATATGACTGCCGTATCAGAACGAGCAATGAGCTTGCGTACGGCTCTATGTGTTGCATTAATCGTGGTCAGCGAATGCGTGAGAGCGACCAACTGTAATTTACCATGAGACTTCGATGCATCATAATAGGCTCTATAATATACACGTTTCGAAATATCATCGATATCGCACTTATCAGCCGACAACAATTGAAATACTTCTTCTCGACACGAGGGGATCTGTATAAGAATGACCTCTAAGCGGAACAGGAGGGTACTTTTTTCAACCAGGATCGCATAATCCTGCTTTTTGTCTGCAACATCGCATTTCTCTGCAACATCGCGTCCCTCGGCAGAGTTGTCCTCGTCCAGAGCTCTAAGATTGTCCAAAGCTTTCTGTAATAGCGATGTGCCGCCAAGTAGGTTCTGTAGGAAGTCATAGATCCGGAAAACTCGGAGGAGAGCCCATATATATGCTTTAGAAAAATAAGATCGATACTGGTGCGGATTCATCGAGAAGTGCCAGATGCTTGCAAACTATAAACTCAGAAATGTATTGTTTGATGAAACAGAATTGAATTACCATCTTGTCGGCCAGGCCCTTCTCAGATTTCGAGTCAAAATGCATTCTGGGCTTAAGTCTGATAATCAGAGGTGCTGTTCACCTGAAGCACGCTATCGACTGACCAAGTGTAAGTTGAGTTTGTGTTGCGATTGAATATGGAATGATACCGTTGGCATAGAAGCCTGGCCTACGAGGACTCTATGGCTCTCCTTGTATGTTGGTGGCTAACAGTCTCTAGTGTGCGCCAACCTGTCCCATCTGCAGGTGAGAAGGTTTTGTGGCATGCAGAATGACGGTTCTGAGGTTGCTACTCAAGTGTGGCTTTGTGGAGTCGAGAATTACACAGTACTTTGCGAGAGCTCTACGACATTGGCAGGACTCTATCTAAGGTCGAATGTTGTCAGCACCTGGACACAATCTGCAATGAAATCAGGAAATCAGCAAGCTAAAACTGTCTCTCCACTTGACTGGCACGAGGAGAAGAGATGATATCTCTGAGCAGCTGAATGAGACATGCCAGCATACGTGATCTCGACCCATAATCTTGGGTCTACACGGCCGGCAGGTCTCGATTACTGTAGCAGGAATGGATTAAATACCTCTTACGATCCCGAGAAATGGTCAACAACCCATGGAAGTCGTACTCTAGGATTAGATGAAGAATTGTTAATTGTCGACAATACTGTTGTATGGACTTTAGGGAGCGTTGTAAAACGGGCATTCGATTTATCTGAGGAACGACAAACTGTTAGACAAGCTCTCTTTGCTTGGTTCTCGACCTCTGATGATGTTGACCTTAGTACCCCAGAGACCACTGCTGTCCAGCAACTAGGTATAAACACGAAATCTCGCTCACACTTATTTGCCTTGAGCAACGCATTCAAGTCGACCGCCAATGTCGTTCATTCGAACAGCACTTCCTGTAAGACCACCAAGCTACAGCGTGCCTTGGTGATCATCCTGGATGAGGTAGCTTACGTATACCACGAAGACGGTCGGCGGGATTTGATCAATCTGCCCTTCAGAGTGACGAGAGCTTTCGCTGAAGATATTGGGCTCATCCTCGAGAGAGCTCTGGACTTTGAGGAGTTTTCAAAGTCATCTGCAGAGAAATTCTCCAGAATTCCCAAGTTCTTCATTCTTCCTGATCCGGCCGTTGAATTCGGTATCATCTGCACCATGGCGAAACAAAAACGAGAGCTCAAGCCTACAGATAATATTTGTGGTGTTACTCCACGATATCTCGTGACTTGTAATTCAGAAGACAGCTCTGTGACCTTGTGGTTCAAACATCAAGCTGACGAGACAACGATCGAAAGTACTAATTCTTCGTGGAAGAGCTCGCATACACGACGGAGATCTTCTATGAGAACGTCCATGGCCAGTTTACAGAAATCCGAAGACCTTGACGATGATCGCAGGACATCAGCTATACGTCCTGAAGCTCCTGCTCTACTAGACAGGGCAGTCTTTGCGGGAACAGATTCTGGCACGACTTTCGATGACGTGTCTAATCTGCGGAAAGATGCTTTCATAAGTCACGTCGAGACCCTTGACATGATTCTTAGCGAAAAACGTCCCATTACATTCTTTTGGGAGATTTCTAGATCGATGACCGTTATTTACATACACGACAATGTGGAGAAACGACTCCATGAGCTCATCGTGCAAAAGCCTTCGATGTCGAAGCCGTCCATTTCTTATAGACAACAAATAGCGGCCATTACAGCAATACCGGTCGTACTTCAAGGAGTCAATCTTGTCTTATTGATCGATCTGCACTCAACAAGCTGGTTGCGCTCACCCTTTGGTCATCAATTAGAGGTCATATACCCCCAGGATGTGACTGAGGGCCACGGCGTTCTCTCTGCTCGCACGATTCGTGATTCAGTCTACTGTATAAGTGATCCTGAGCAAACAATCTCGTGGGAATTAGCATTTGGGCTCGAGGACCACGTCATTCAACGCATGATGGCAAGTCTGCAGGCGGTGCTGCCAACACAAGTGTATATAACTCTGTTATTCTGCCTGATTGATGCCCGGCATCACTTTCCTACTTTGTCCGAATCAGAGACGTTCACTGTCAACATATTCGCCTGTTTCATCGCATCAGGTGGTTCTCAAAAGCATCTTGGTTTAGATGCTCATGAGAATGTTGATATGAGCGTACTGAGGCTGGTGGCAATAGCTACAGAGATTACAATCAAGCACTCTACAGAACTTTTGAAACTGCAACCACACTTAACACACATCCTACTCAGTTTACATTTTGTTCTGGAAGAATGTACATTGGACCTCCTAACATCAATCCAAGCCACTAGGCACTACACAGCTATGGCGCAGTTGAGCCTCTGGCTCAATTGGAAGGACTATTGCCAGTTTTACTTGGCCAAGTCGAATATCGACCACGAAATTGCTCTAGATGACCCTCTTCCCAAGCTGAGCATAGCTTCTCCGACTCAGACACCGCCCAGCATACAAACGTGGTTAACTCAACTGATGAAGGGAACAACAACGACTTTGATGACCCTCGAAACAATTGTTAAAGACCAGAATCACCATCCTTATGAATCAACAACTGAAGGGTCTACCACGGCCGTCTGTCCAATGACCAATCAAATACAGCTTGTTTATGCTTCAATCTTCGATACAACCAAGACCTTTTATGATGCGGTTGAACTTATGATGCAAATCAACCTTTCGGAAACTCAACTACAAAATTTGCCACATGAAATATCTATCCCACTAAGAGAGGTCATTCGTTTCTGCTTCGCTATGCCTAAACAGTCTTGGGATGTCGCCGTACTCTCCTTCATCGGAAGATTGGATATCGTCGACTTCCTCACGAGCGATGGCATGGGACACTCCTATATGGCAGCAAATCCAAATTGCCTGAATTTTAGAGATGATAGGCAAACATCGGCACAATTAGTCAGCAGGGATAACAAAGATGATGAGCATGTTGCAGTCGACCATTTTCTGGAGCTTGAGCATCGTGAGGTCACGAAATTACTACATCCAAGAGATCGTCGAATACAAGAAGCATTAAGAATACTGCAGTGTCACAAGCCTTCCATAGTACAATTTGCAGCAGACAGTCTCGTAGGGTGACTACTTTCCCATCTTCACTGGACAGAATTCAAGCTAATTTGATTAGGGAGGCGGAACAGATTCGAAGGCAACAGAAATTCGCTCGGATTGTGGCCACACGAACTTTGGCTATTCCACTCGGCAGAGCGCTTCTCAACTATAATTCAAAGGTTCCCCTACCTACTGAAAAGTTCCCTATATCCAAGATCAATTTCGATGTCAAAATCAGACCTGCGCAAGTTACCATCAGTGAAGAAAAAGCATATTTGACCTCGAATCTACAGACTTGGGGCCTTTTCCATAACGGTGTGGCTGCGGGGTTGAGTGTCTCAAAGGATGCTCAGGAAATCAGTGCCTCTTGGATTGTGTATAATAAACCAGAAGAATTGAACAACGAGCATGCCGGGTTTCTTCTAGGTCTTGGTCTTAATGGGCATTTACGAGCCATGGCTACCTGGCACGCATTCAACTATTTGACATCGAAGCATACGATGACGTCCATTGGATTGCTCCTCGGCTTATCTGCTAGTTTCATTGGAACAGAAGAGGCCATGATCACAAAACTGCTCTCTGTTCACATCTTGGCTCTCTTACCTCCCGGGTCAAATGAATTGAATTTGTCTGATATTACACAGTCTGCTGGCATAGTCGGCATCGGTCTACTACACTACGATACGGGGAACAGGAAAATGAGCGAGGTGATGCTTCGTGAGATTGCAAGTGACGACGGCTCCCCTGAACTGTTTCGCGATGAGGGATACAGAGTATCTGCAGGCATTGCTATGGGAATGATCAACGTTGGCAAGGGTAGCAAGTGCAAAGGTTCTCAAGATGTAAACTTCGTGCCCATTCTTGTGAAATGTATCGAAGGAGCGAAGAGGGAATCGCATGACTTGGATCTCAAAATGCCCGGTGCCATCATCGCCCTTGCACTGATTTATCTCCGCACGAATGATCGCTATATCGCCTGTCGATTTGATTGTCCGAACACACAATACGGGCTGCAACAAATCAGACCCGATCTTTTATTATTGCGTGCTTTCGCTCGAGGTCTCATAATGTGGAAAGAGGTCGTACCTACCAAGGAATATGTCACGGCTCAATTGCCTGGCATGTATCATGACGCCGCTGATCTTTCAAGAGTGAAAACTCATAATAGCAATGACCTTGCACTATTCCAAATACTGTGCGGAGTCTGCTTGGCGATAGGATTCAAATATGCAGGCAGTTTTGATTTCAGTGCACGAGACTTTGTCCTGGAATATTGGGACCAATTTATGAGAATTAGCGATATAGAGGATCACGGCGTGGATCAGAAGGCTAACAAGATAGCCGTCAGAAGTCTACTAAGTGTCTTGTCTTACGCTAGTGCAATGATCATGGCTGGTACTGGTGATCTTCAGGTCCTTCGAAGACTTCGAAGATTACATTATCGGCTTGATCCTGATCATCAATACGGACACTTTATGGCTGTTGAGATGTCTATTGGTCTGCTATTTCTGAGCGGAGGACAAGCTAGCTTGAATACTTCCGATCGGGCGATTTGCGCTTATGTCGCAGCCTTCTACCCTGTAGTACCCAATTCTACCATCGACAACAGATCGCACCTGCAAGCACTGCGACACCTCTGGGTACTCGGGGCAGAGGCCAGATGCCTAGTACCGCGTGAGATCAATACACATTCGGTCGTCCAAGTACCCATCTCCATTCAACTGAAGCTAGAGAAGCAGGTGATACAAAGATCAGCTCCGTGTTTATTACCTCCACTAGACACAATAGCACGCATAGAGCTTCAGGATGAAGCGTATTGGCCAATCTGTCTTGATTTAAGTACATCACAAGATTCACTCCGAGCAATGAAGGCTGCCCAGACCCTCCATGTGATGAAAAGAGACGGCACGGCAGCT
Organism: Taphrina sp. SM11; assembly: GCA_004000165.1. Lineage (NCBI taxonomy): Eukaryota > Fungi > Ascomycota > Taphrinomycetes > Taphrinales > Taphrinaceae > Taphrina > Taphrina sp. SM11. The sequence continues at coordinate 161,646 of RHDT01000277.1, read as the reverse complement.
CCATATCAGGTCTTGCTCAGGCAATTTCCGCACAATTCGCAAGACGTTGCTACGCACAATATAGTCACAAAGAAACTCGCATGGATTATACAAGACTCTGCATCTAACATTTCTTCCGACGCCTTGAAGGACAGCGTGGCATCGTCTGATGATTGGCAGACCGATAGAACCATTACCAAATTGATCATGCGCAGGAATGGCAAGTTGTCGAAGAGAATCTCAAGACGACAAGAACAAGTTGAGTTCATATTAGCTTGGTGGCATGCTACAACAATTGGACCACTTGCGGATAGATTCACTGCAGGTGTGCCGCGATTGCTCAGTGAAAGGACGATCCAGCACTTGCTTCTCGATCTCTGGAGAAGCAATACTGATAGCGGCTGATGTGTGATCAGCATGGTTTACATGGCAAGCGATTTCCGTGTGAATGTCCTAGATTAACGACATAATGATCTACGAATTGGTTGAAGTCTTGTGAATACTTGTTCCCCATCCGTTGGATTTGATATGCAGGAAAGCTGTCGAGATTGAGGCTGAAGTTCGAAGCAGAATGTGGAGTCATTCTTCCGGGCCCACATGTGAGCTGCGATTAAGCGCCCAAGATGCCCGGCTCATCCGATGTTGAGCTCTGCGAGTCTCCTTCTTATCATAGGTTTAGTAGCAAGTCAGGATCATCAATTTTCGAGGAGATTTGAACAGAAGCAAAGAGAAAACGTATCTATGGCTTCTGAGCTAAAGCAGAAAATTCAAAGTGCGCTCAAGCGCCAGAGTGACTCGATACCCAAGGAGGTCAGGTTCGACAGTGGGTCTGTCACGGCATCAAATGTTGTTAAGTTTGCCGATACATGTGGACTGTTGTCTGAATCTGAGATACGTATTACGAATATATCCGCTACCGAGCTTGTAGATCTCATTGCAAGCAGAGAATTGACTGCGGAGGAATGCACTCGAGCCTATCTCAAGCGTGCAGGAATAGCGACACAATTGCTTAATTGTTGTACAGAAATCATGGCTGATGAAGCCATTGCCAGGGCAAAGCAGCTCGATGATCATCTCACTCAAACTGGGAAGACTGTCGGACCTTTACATGGTCTGCCAATGTCGTTCAAGGAGCATATCCTCATGAAGGATAAAATCGTCCATTGCTCATATGTGGCATGGATCGACAATATCGAGCCTGCTAACGGACTCATTGTCGATGTTCTCCTTGAGTGTGGTGTGGTGCCATTCTGTCGGACACCTCAACCACAAGCTGTCATGTAAAGCACGAGTCTCTTGCTAAAGAGCAGCACTGATATATTCAGGCACTTGGAAACGAATTCAAATATATATGGTCATACCCTCAATCCTCACAATAGAAACTGCACACCCGGTGGATCAAGTGGAGGCGAATCATCTCTGCTCGCTTTCCGAGGGTCACCACTCGGAGTTGGTGGAGATATTGGTGGATCGATTCGAAGTCCGGCAGCTGCTTGCGGACTATACGGGTTCAAGCCTACGTGTCTTCGTGTCCCAGGCGGTACCAAAGGTCTTCACAAGGGGCGTGAGTCTATTTTAGCAACGTTGGGACCTCTCGGTCACTCTCGTGAGGACATGGAGTTGTGGATGAGCTCAGTCTTGTCGACGCAGCCTTGGTTGCGGGAACCCAGTATCTTGCCTCTGCCATGGAAACCTGTGCCTGCCGAGAAGAAGGCATTGCGAGTGGCAATCATGTGGACAGATGGTGTCGTCAAACCACTTCCACCAATCACTCGGGCGCTGACTGAAGTGTCTAGACGACTGAGAGATGCAGGAATTTCGGTGGTCGATTGGCAAGCAAAGGACCATGATGTCAGTTGGGAGATTCTGTCGAGTCTCTATTATATGAACAACGCAGAGGATGAGTATGAAATGTTTGAGCAAGGTGGGGAATCTCCACTACCCTTGACGCAATGGCTGCTTGGGCACACTGGTGTCAAAACATACAGTTATGATGAGGGCAATACTCTTCTACTGCGGAGAAATGCGTTCAGGACGATGTATGCTCAACACTGGCTCGATCAAGAGGCAAACACTGGTGAAATTGACATCATTCTCTGTCCTGTTGGACCGGGCCCTGCTCCAAAACTAGGTACCTCAAAGTATTGGCCATACACAGGGGTATGGAATCTACTGGACTACCCTGGAGCGGTCTTTCCCGTCACTCAGGTATTGGATACCGACGTGGCATCCGACTACACGCCTACTAATGCCGTGGAGAAGGATATTTGGGACACATATGATCCCAAAGAATGGTTGGGTATGCCAATCTGCCTGCAACTTGTGGCTAGACGGTATCAGGAGGAAAAGCTGTTTGCAGATTGGAAAGTCATCGAGGATGCCATAGGTCGATCTTGATAGCATCAGCTTGTATGAACGGAGAAGCTGCAGCAATGAAGGAGAAATCACATCACGCCGGTCTTGAAGGAAATCTGAACTCGAGAAATCTGGGGAAGATCATCTCACGTGTCACCACAGGAAGCCCCCTTTCGAATTAGCCAAATTTCATCTGCGGGGGAGAGCGAGGCTGGAACGTCATGGCAATGCCGTCGATAAGTTCCAGACTGGCGCTCAGCCGAGGTCTTGTGTCCTTGGCTCAACTACCGTTACATAGCAACTTTCTTCAAACAGACATTCTTTTTTTTGCCAATTCGTCTCTCGTTTGTGGGAAGAATACTCCGGGCCCGCAGGACCATGTCGTTTTCGATTGCGCAGTATGTGAACTTGGCGACCTACGCGCTTCAAAAGATCCCCGGCGTGGCGAGTGCCATGGCCTATTGGTTGGCAATCGGTCCGAGGGAGGGCCAAGAGGACAGCGATCTCCGTACGGTGGCCTTTGTGGCCTTCATGAAGAGTATGACGTTGGATGCCAAGTTGGCGACGGTGGAGACTGCTCAGCGTCTGGCGGGTCGCCTGGTGCCCGTGTCGGAGGATGTCTGGGGAATACCGGATGACATTCGGACGCTCGACCTTGCGAGGATCGAGCGGGTGGTGGATGAGGCCATCAGGAGCACGAAGCCGGCCGACATCGAGGTCGATGACTTGCCCAGCTCTCATGGCGGGCCGTGTCTGGGTGAGTGGGAGGCGAGGAGACGGTACAAGGGCTCGATCGAGGCACTCTCGGCTCGTGAGAGGTATGAGTTGATGCAGGCAGAGTGTGAGGACAAGGAGAGCGTCCTGCTCTATTTCCACGGTGGAGCCTACTATCTCGGCACGGAGACTGGGCATCGTAAGATGGTCTCTCGGATCGTGGAAGGGTTCGGAGGCAAGGCCTTCTCCGTGCGATACAGGCTGGCTCCCCAGGACCCCTTCCCTGCAGCGCTGACGGACGCCCTGGCTGCCTATGACTATCTCCTGCATCCTCCCGCGAATGCCCTCCACGAGCCCGTCCCGGCGAGCAAGATTGTGCTTGGAGGGGACTCTGCGGGAGGCAATCTCGCGGCGGCGTTGATGGCAACCTTGATTGAATCCCGGGGAGCGTTCCCACTGCCTGCCGGTCTCGCACTGCTGTCTCCCTGGGTCGACCTGACGCACTGTCTGCCGAGTTGCGGCTCGGGGGAGAATGACTATCTGCCCCGGATGCAGGGCGAGACTGGCACGCACAAGGCAAGTAGAGCTTGGCCAGCAGATGGCACACAACGACAATTCTACTGCTCAAACGCCATGGTCACCCACCCGCTCGTGTCACCCATGGCCTACGACAACTGGCGCGGGAATCTGGCTTCCTGCATCATCCAGTGCGGTGCCGTCGAGCGGCTGAGGGACGAGGGCCGCTACCTCGCCCAACATATGGCCGAGGAGGGAGTCCTCGTGCAATATGACGAGTATCGGTCCATGCCCCACGTCTTCCAGATGCTCCTCCACACGGGGGCCTCGAAGATCTCCCTCGAGCTCTTGGCAGAGTACATCAAGACCGTCACATCCTCCTCTTCCTGCTCCTCCTCCTCGTCTCCACCGGAGGCACTCGTCAGCAGACGAGTCTTGCGAAACAGTCGCAACCAAGTGGAAGCATTCGAGGGAGACTCCTTCAAGGAATACGTCCGTGAGCTCGTCAAGTCTGCCATGTCGACCGCCCGTGACAACTTTGGCAAGCCGTTCAAGTCTGTCCTGTAGCACACTCGCAAAAAAGCTCAATCTTGCCATGTACACCATTGCTCCTTGTGCCAGCCAGCATAAAGTCAAAGATCGTTTGATATCGGTCCAGCAGAGAAAGATAGACACAGAGAGGAATGACAAGGGAGAAGCGGATGTTGAAATGCAGAACTCGCCATTGCTATGTAAAATAAGATGACTCTGACATGCCAAAAAAGTCATGGTCTCAGAGGAATAAACAAGTGGTGTAGTCCATTGGATAGAGGAAGGTTGAGGTCAAGAGACGACGACAAGGAAACAAAAGACGACGACGACTACTTCTTCTTGCTCGTCTTTTTCACCTTTGACTTTTTCAGATGTTTCGGCATCTTGTTTGCTCGTTTCTCTGCCTTTTCCGCCTTGACTGCAGTCTTGCGCTCCTTCTTTTCGTCCTTTGACTGGAAACGCTTCAGTCGGGCAGGCGGCACATTGTCCTCATCGGAGTACTCTCTGTCGTCGTCGTTGTCATCGTCATCGTCCTCTGAGTCTGCCTGTGAGTCTGCCTCTGAATCAGTCTCGCTCGAGGAGACGAATCTAGGATTCACTGCTTCTTCCTCCTCGTCCAAATCCTTGAGCAGATCCGGCATGCCAAAGGACACCTTCTTGTTCTCTTCAGGAGATTGTTGCCTTGGATCTGTTGCGGCCGCTTCAGGTTTGGCGTCTGGCAATTTCACCAACTTTTGATAGATCAAATCTTGTCCCTCTCCTCGCTCGATCTGAGCACCGTCCCTTTCGAAATCATACACTTGATCGAGATTCTGAGGAATGTATGCTTGTCGAAAGACTTGGTCCTCGACCGTGTCGTCTCCACCTTTTGGAAGGTCCTGTAGAGCTGCAATCATCTCGTCCATGTCGTTTGTCGTGCCCTCTGCCGTGACAAACTCAAACATGGCACGTTCATTACAGGTATGGATGCCAGAACGCTTGAAGAAATCCGTGCAATTCTTGAGATCCATCCGAAGAAATTCGAGTGAACGCGGATGTTCATGCTCGACAGACTGGGAGACATCGATGATGTAAATGTCGCCTTTGTGGTAGAGGATGTTGTATTCCGATAGATCGGCATGGACCAGATGACACACCTGCCACAGTTTTCGAATGTATGCCATCAGACGATAATACAGGACTGATGTCTTTTCAGCAGTCAGTTCGGCGTCTTTCAACTTGCACGACGCCCATCCATCAAGAGATCCCAGAAAGGTCATGACGAGGACATGCGAGCGAAGAGTCAATGGTTCGGGACATGGAATGCCCGCCTGATATAGTCTCTTCAAGTTCCTCATCTCCTTCTCAGCCCAGAGCTTGACCATCTTTCGCGGGTTGGACTTTGAGTATCCCTGTCTGAACCTGTACTCTCCCGAGACATACTTGTCCCGGTCCTTGAAGACCAAGATGGAGGTCTTGTAAATCTTGACTGCAAGGTTCTGTCCTTCCTCTGTGACTGCGTGATAGACATTGGCTTCCTTTCCTGTGGAGATGCAACCAGAGATGGAGTGCATGACACCATTGTTGATGAGTTTCAACAGGATCATTCTCGTCCTGGGATCGAGAACTTGATCCGATGTAGCACGATCCGACTTGTCCTTGTTGCTAGCTAGACTCTTCTCAGCCGGACTGTTGATGTTGATACGACTGGACAGCTTCGCGAGAGCTTCAGTATTGCCCTCCGCGGCAGCCTTCTCTGCAATGGTCGCTCGTGCGGCACTCGGATTGAACTTTGGCACGACGGCATTCTTGGTGTCGCTCTGGGCCTGTAACATTGCCTTCTGTCGATTATAACTCTTTGTAAAGTCTCCCTTTTGTCCATCCCATCCCGCATCCAGATCATTGTCCCAGTGACCCTCAAATTCCGAATCGGTGCTCTCAATCATCTCGTCATACTCCTCGACAGGCTCCTGCTCCTCCTGATGCTCCTTTGCTCGTGTCCCATGCTGGCCGACAATGGCAGGCTCGTCCTGGTCGACATACCGAAAGGTAGGGTCTCGATCTACCGGCGCATCATCAAACTGCCCCTCTGTCATATCGAATCGTCCCTATCTGCAGAGGGGACTGGGACCTGGCAACCTGCAGCTCTTCAACTCATCAAAGTGCAGATTCGCCGCTCGATCGATGAAATTTCCCAGAATGGGTGCTGTGGCTTGGTCTGCCGCCATTGGAAGGGGAGCTCGCCCTGTCAAGCAGCCTTTCGTCAGCGCTTCTCTTCGGGGGCGGAGGGAGTGTCGCAGCAGCTGGTGAGTGGCAGCTTCTTCGTTCTTGTCATCCTCAGGAGTCGTCTTGTTTGGTCAGAGAGACTCAGCACTCGATCAAGGAAGCAGAGAATGAAGTTCTTTGCTGCTGCGCTTTTCCTCTTACCTGCCCTCGTGGCTGCTGTTCCAGGATACTCGACCTCGAATGATCTTCAGGCATTCATCCCTGGCGACTCACCCATCGACTACTGTACCTCCCCTCCACCAGAGACTGACCTGATCTCGATCGACAGACTGGTCATAAGCCCGAATCCGCCTGAGCGGGGTCAGAACTTGACCATCACAGCGACCGGAACTGTGAAGGAAGACATTGAGGCCGGCGCATATGTCGAAGTCCTGGTCAAGTATGGATTCATCACCCTCGTCAAGACCTCCCTCGACTTGTGCGAACAGACGGAAAAGATTGATCTTGCCTGTCCGATCGAGAATGGAACCATCACTCTGGAACGAGAGGTAGAATTGCCAAGCGCCATCCCTCCTGGGAAATACACCGTCACTGCAAGAGTCTTTACGGAAGATGGACGTCAAGTCACCTGTCTCGTCGCCGTCACAACGTGAGTCTCATCATCGACCTTGACAGATCATCTGTTTTTAACATCTACAGCTTTCCGCGCATCTAGGAATCACTGGCATATAGGGCACAAGCAAGACTTGAGCCTCCCTTGACACACCGCAGATTGGCTGAGCGACGATGATATCAATGACCCTGTACAATCTTTCCAAATCCAGGTTTAGCCATCTCTATAACTTTATCAAATTAGCGTCGTTATCATGTCTTTCCAGTATAAACCTTTCTATCCTGTCCAGTGCCTCTCAACAACTCTCTGATTATCCTCTAGCTCTATTCTCGATATGCAACATCCTTCTACTTACTTTTATACATTCAGGGTCAATTGACCGCTATTTGTCATCCTCTCCACGTCATCCTTGCTCGTGGAGGAAAAGAAGACTTCTCGCAACTCTAGACCGATCCAGACCTTGAGCCAAGTAGACTTGTCATGCAGACTGGCCCCGCTACTCGCACCCTGACTGCCTGCGCTTCGCAAGAATGGTATGGCAGACTTGAACAGATCCATCTCCGGGTTCAGCTGCCTTCCTATACCTTCGAGCAGAAGGATTGACAGCACAACATTGACAAAATCACCTTCCATTCGCACATGATGATCTCGCACCATGCTGAGGACTGTGTTCAACACATCTGCAATCTTGATCTTCCCCAGTGCAAATGTTTGACTCTTCACACCGAGCACGAGATGTTGCATTTTCAACGCGAAGATGTCTGCATCCACGACGGCAGAGGGCTGACGACATCTCTCGACCATCAGAGTCCCTGCCTTGTGACCGTCGAAGTTAGCGACCGAGCTGAAGAGATCTAGAAAGTTGGTTCTATTGACGTCGTTCAACTCCGTCACCAATCCGGTGTCGATGAAGATGAGCTGTGGGCGGTATCCTTCCTCTTCGACCTTCTTGAGTTCAGCCAACCACGCAGCCTTCTGTCGTCTCAGAGGTTTCAGACGAGATATGATGTCATCTGTGACTTTGTCGTCATGGATCGGTTGCTGAGCCGATCTGCTAAAGATTTCCTTGATCTGTTCAAAGAACGGACGTTGTTCCGGTTTGAAGAACCGTACCATGATATTACCAGGGTGGAGATCAGCATGCACAAAATTGTCGATTAGGAGCATGTGTAGGAAGGCGTCCAGCCCTGTGTCTGCCAGATCGTTGCTAAAGGTTCCGTTGCCTGCCTCGAGAAAGTAGGAAAGGGGAAGTCCATGCGCATATTCCTCAATCAGAACCGATCGAGTAGTGTATTCGTGATACGGAAATGGAAATGTGACGAGAGAGCGCGACTTGAAGTTCTCCTGGAATTTTGAGAGATTGTTGGCCTCGATACGAAGGTCCAATTGTAGTCGCATCATTTCGCTGAACTGTGCGACTTCATCCGGAAAAGAAAACCATTCGAGAGTGGGGATGGCATTGAGTATTTGGGCGAAAATTTTCATAATCCGCAGATCTCGATGCACAGTCTTTTCGACTCGGGGATGTAGGACTTTTATGGCCACCGATTGACTTGGCACTATTTCTGGCATACTCTGTTGGACCAAAGGTGTCAGTGTTCTTTTGGACTTCTTGAGTCCTGTTGATTCGGTGGGAAGCAAGTCGCGTTTCAAGGTTGCTTTATATACTTGAGCAATGGCTCCAACACCCAAGGGGGTCTCATCAAACTCCTCGAATATATCTTCAAACTTTCTGTTGCCGAATGCCTTGCGGATTATCCGTTTTGTCTTCCATAAAGCATGTGCAGAGACATTTGAATGTAGCTTGGACATCAGATCACACATCACATCAGGGAAGATATCCGTTCGACTGGCAGCCCATTGACCCAGCTTGATGAACGTAGGACCCGCCCGTTCCATTTGATGGACCAAAAATTGATACCATAAGAGACTTCCATATCGTTCGTTGTCTCTGTCCTTCTGTCTACTGCCGAGAAATAGCATCGGTAATGAAAGGAGAACTGGCGCGAAGATAAATATGAGGTGAATGAATCTAAAGGTGGTCGCCAACGGCTCGATGATCCACAACCTAATCGGTATAGCTATCGTGCGCCAGCATCTATGGAGGAATCCGCGCTGCGTGTCAACTTCGTTGTGTATCTCCTGCCATTCCTGTTCAGACTCCTCAAGCAATCGCTCCTCATTTGTCATCCCTGCATTCAGTGCGAGGGCAGCAGGGGCTTCACATTCTATTGGCCGTACCGTATACAGTGTTATCCCAAGACCAGCGAGCGCGACCATGCCGGTTCGAGCAGAAAATCTGGTATATGACCGTGAAGATGATGGATTACGACTGCTGTGTGTGAAGCGTCTGCATGTCTGTCGTGCCACACCACGCATTGTGGCATGGAACAGTTGCCGCTGTGCAGAATGAAACATACTTCGTCGTCTGCGACAGCTTGTCTATATTGTTTGCTCGGTGTTGGATGCAGGTATTCCAAGAGTGAGGTAAGCACAGAAAGTCGCCAAACCCAAACAAAAGCCGCAAGCCGTCGATTCAGTGAGGATCCGAATGCTGAAGCTGTATGGACAGCTACAATCGTTCGTCAGGTGTCTAAATGAATGAAGTGCCTGTAATGAGCCAGCCAGCGTCATTGTGGGAGTACGATGAGAAGCTGGACTCGTGCAACTCTCAGTTGATGGCAACAAGCCTCAAATCCACTGGGGGGGCTTTTGCATGCGAATCGCAATTTGTTTGCCGTCTGGCATGTGCAGACATATTCTCCACACCTCTCACAACAAGCATGGCGCAGGGGCTCTTCAATCGTTGAAAATGCGTGCTTCACGAATCGATTAACTATATACAACGTTTCTGAAAAGAGAGGGGAATCTTGTCTGGCACAGCGTTCCGCTGTGTGTGTTGTCCCAAGGATCGACGTATGAGTAGTCCCTGGGTCACATTGCGCAGAGTTGTCATCGGCTCATGGTCGTCATAGATGACACCTTCGTTGTGCTCTGTGGTCATGAGCCAGAGCCGGGGGACTAGGACATGAGCTCGTAGCGATCGAGACAATAAACTTTCGTGATAACACAATGTATCATTGATGTTAATGGTTTTGGTGTCCCTCAAGACATTGCATTAAGAATCAAGGAACACCTTCGAGACCTTGTGACTGAGTCTGCCAAGTGGAGACTTACCACGACTCAGGCTCTTGTCTTGAACACTCAGCTGCCTACTTTCTCTTGACGAAGCAGACGATGAGGAGATTGGTCGAGATTGATCCAGGGCAGAGGTAGGGGACTGAGTGTCTAGTGCAAGATTGGTTTTGCTTGCCAGAGGGACCGCTTGTTCAGTGTGTTTGTTGAGATGCTCAAACGAAGAAGATCGTTCCAAGATTTCGAGATAGCTCCGTCTGTTCGGGTCCTGCATCCTCTTCTTCTTTGCTTTGTCTCGCTTGCGATCAGGTCTGACCACTATGACCGGCACCGGAGAGTTTTGTAGACACCACTTGGAGATTGAATTTGGCTTCAGCCCAGAAATCCCATTCAAGCTCCTTCCTTTGGTGCCGACGATGAGAGAATCTGGATGGTACAGATGCATCAGTCGCAATAATAAAAGTTTGATATTTCCCACGGCGAGCTCGACTACGATCGAGAGCTCTTTGTCCTCGTCATTGATGGAGATGATCTCCTCCTGGATCTTCTTTGCTTGTCTACGAAATTTATCGTCCGCATCGTCAGTCAGTATTGCCGTCCCTATAATCGTCAGATTCCCACAATCTGAAGCAGACGACCGGACATGGTGTCGCTCGTCAGTTACTCACTAGGATCAATTACTCTCAAAGCAATTATCTCGTCACCATCGTCGACCATGGTCTCCACCAGCCACTCCATGGCCGATCTTGAATACTCGTCGTCATTGAAGCCGATGATGAATGACCTCGACCTCCTTGAATACTTATAGGCTTCATGCTTGGTCTTGAGTGTGAGACTAATCATATTTGCATTCTCGTTATCGAGGGTCGAAAAGGAGACCCGCTTCTTTTCGAAGTGAAAATGCTCAGGTGATTTTGACCTCCTGTTGGCAGTGTCATTAGATATATTTGACTTCTGAGACGAGTGAGAATCGCGCCGATCTCTCCTGAGCACACTGACGGAGTGGTCGGATCCTGCCAACGCACTTGGCAGCACGGCACTCCCAATCGTTCCAAGAGATGGTGGAGTGACTTCTCTCACAATCTTTGGCGGGACAGCGAATGAGATTGACATTGACGCAACTGCAGCAGAATTGCCGATAGTCTTCCTGCCTTGGGCGTGGTCACCTGGAATCTCGAGCTCCTTCGCAGTCGATCGATGGAATGTGTTGGTTGAAGGAGGATGCTATGAAGACACAGCGGCGGACAGATAGTCGTGTGCCACGAATCGACACGATTTGCTTCACAGTATCGAGCGAGCGAGCGACCCTTGATCCAAGGAGGGAGGGATCCAGCGATTGAGTGATCGCACACGAAGATCGGAAGAGGGGGCCACCCACAGTAGCGTGGCTGCGGATGAATTGATGGAGGTCCACAAATTCTGAGGGCAAGATCAGCTCGGTCCATGCATTGCGCAGTTGGAATTCGTGGCATGAAACTGGGTCTGAGCCTGAGCCAGCTCCCGGGCCATTTGGTGATCATGGATCTCGTCACACCATCTGAGAATGCATGCCTACAAGACAGCTTCTCGTCTGAAACTCCAGCGGAAATTCGGGTCCTTCCAACAAGCAGCGTGGCAAGAACAGACATTGAGGCGCAGGGTCAAGCTTCCGGGCTGATCGGTCCCTTTGACAACTTGCTTTTCTGCAGCACAAAAAAGCAAGGCCTGGGCTGCGTTCGACCCTGATAAACTCATACTCCATGCATTGTGCACGATCCGTGCAGGATTCAATGACAAATGAATCATGGTTATGAGCTCTCCTCGTGCACTTCGAATGTGGACAATTGCATCCGGACAGGGTAGTGATGTCCAAGCATTTGCTGAGCTACTTTAAACACAAAGTAGAAATTGAATGGCAATTTTTTTTACATACTGCGTGATCTATAGTGAACATGGATAGACGCCTGTGTGCCTCTCGTAATTAAGGCATTCGGCGACCTGTGTCCCTGTCGTAAGTAGGATATCAGAATTGGTTCCTCAATTAGGCGCGCCAATCACATCTGGGATTGAGCGAAGCATCCCACAACCGAGGGACGAACGACCATCGACGGAGGTTGCGCCCGCATTGTGCAAGCTATCGCTCGGCTGCGAGCCTTGGCACTATTCCTACGCACAACAGATTGTCGATAAGTGTGAATTGGGCATCGCCCGCAAACGAATTTAGTTCCCAATAGAAGTTCCCAAAGACAATATCTACTGCGAATCTCACAGATTGAGCAATCACTCAGGCATTCATCCTGCTGAGCACCATCGGAGAACACAACAGATAGAGCTGGCTTCGAGGGTTGCCGATAGCGACGACCTGACTGTGTAAGGATCATGTCCATCGATATCGAAACAATCGCTGCGTCAGCATATGTGATTGCTCTCTGCTTCCTGCTGATCTTCCTTTCGTACCGGTACTTGCTCTCGGTTTTCATTAGCGAACTGGAGAGCACTCCGAAAGTGGTCAAATCTGCTTTCGCCGTCACCTCGGGAGTCTCCTTCCTCGTCTTCTTTCTGATCTGGGCAGAGTTCGGTCAATGGGTGCCATCGATTAGAGCGCTCGCTTGGCAGATCTCCATGTCGAGCCTCTTGACCCTCATGGTAGTGATTGTGCCTACGATGCTCGATTTTGCCTACTTCTCGGAGGGCGGAGGGTTCACGAATCGTTACAGGTACTGTTGTACTTTGTTGGCTATTATGTCTCAGCTCTACATGTTCTTCCGCATAGGAGATCTGCTCCCTGCAACCAGAACTCAATCATTCTTGGCAGCTTGTGTTCTGCGTGTGTCCTACCTCGGAATATCTGCCATGGCTCTGGTCTCTGGCTTTGGAGCCGTCTCCGCCCTCTGGAATGTCTTTTCTACGAAACGTATAGTGAGCGAATTTGAGTTGTCACGGATCCGACAGAGCATTGAGACCTCTACCGACCAGGTGGAAGCCAAGACCAGGTTGTTGAACAAATTAGAGAAACGAGAGGCCGAGAATACCAGTCTCTTCTCCCGATTACTGGGTGCTGCGAGCACGCAGGAGCTTGAGACCGCCCAGAAGGACCTGTCTGATATGCAAGACTTGCATAACTCACTCCTGGCAGACTTGACTTCTTCGCAGGCCGCGTTTGACGATCAGTTGCGATCCAAGACATTCGCTGGTCTAGCATTTACAGTGTTCGATTTTGTCTTCTCCATGTATTGCGTCTATCGTATAGGAACCACCATCTGGAATCTCTCCCCTTATGGCTCACGGTCATCGTCGGACCCTATTTCACAGTTCCTTGCCCTTCTAGCGGTGCACTACGATACTGCAGACATCGACCGCGATGCATGGGCCAACACCATCAGTTTCATGCTCAGTGGGGTTGTGATCATTGGATCCCTCCGAGCTTGTCTCGTCGTCCTTGCAAGGATGTCGAGAGTCCTGCCGCATCTCATCAATCAGCAGTCTATGGCACTGGTCTTTGCCATCTTGATAGGATTGTATAACGTCGCAACCGCGGTCGTCCTCTGCAGAAACCTGCCCTCCGAGTACGGTCGAAACATTCTCACGAACCTCGGAGCAACCTTGGATCAATCCAAGTTCGATGTCTGGTTCGATAGTGTGTTCCTGTTTGGTGTATGTTTCACTGCTCTTATTCTCTTCGTGCAGCGAAAGATCTCTGGTCTCGAACTCGACGACCTCGTCTTACAAAGTGAGAAGAGCGTCTAGAGGAGTAAGAATTTCAAGGAAAGGCATGTGTTTAATTGGTACATAAGAGCGTCAGCACGGGTCTCACGTTGTGTTTTAGCACTTAATCGAACATGGTATACATGCAAATCGAGTTTCTTGATTGTCGCCCTGGTCGCTCCTGCCTTGAAGAGCACAGAAGATGCTTTCAGACTGTTTCCCTCCTTACTTTTGTGTGAATGCACTGTGGCATGAAAATACAGGACTTGAAACTAGAGACCCTGGAATGCCAGTTTACACGGTCAAATCAAGTTTCTATACATGCTATTCGTTGACGATATAAAATTAAGCTACCGTAGATTGCCACATTGCTTGCAAGCTGCAGACATATCTCTGCATGATATATGAGATGAGGTGAATTGAAGGCACTACGACCTTGGACGTCTCGTATGCAAGCTGCCCGCTCGAAGGCTGACCATGTCCATGTCTTGTATCACATGCGTGACCTCCTCGTGCATGTAAAGGCAGAGATGTGACACACGAATCAAGCATCTCGGATCACGACGAATGGCCCTCAGGTGGAAGAGTGGTTAACCATTTCCGCACGGCCCCTCCACGAGCGGTGCACTCGCAGCAGACTGACTGACCCCGGGGGGAAAGAGGCATGTTGCCCAGATTTGACTGCCCTGCAGTGATCACAGCCGGAGTTCCCGAGCGTGCCATGCAAGAGGGAGGGAGCAGAGGCGGGTGGAAACGAAGCATGACTGGACGAAAGGAAAGCTCTGATTGATCGTCTGCTCACCAAGTGCACGAGCAAAACGCAAATCCAAAAACCGTGAGTTCATGTGGCCTTTGCCTGCCTGCCGTGCCTCGCCCGTCCTGCCCAGCTCACGCACGTATACTCCCACCCAGTTGCCCCCTCTGTCGTTATCTTCCGTCCTACGCCCTCCCTTCTTCTTTTCTTTTTGCTGCTCACAGATTTGCCAGGTCTCCCATCCTTGGTCGATCCCCTCAGCTAGACCAAAGAAGACCCTTCCAAGGTCTCTTCCCTCCTCCCGATCGTCGGGCGCTCGATCGAAGAGACGCCTTCGAAAGGACGAACCAGTTCGCCGATGAGCAATTCAAGCAATGATGTAAAATCCTCAAAACCTTCTTTTAGCTACGCACGGGCAGCTCAAGGCTCGAGTGTGTCGACCTCTGCTGCCACGAGTCCGTTACTCAACGGCAAGCAAGCTCCTGTCTCGAACGAGACGACCCCGAATACCACAAATGGAAATTTCGTGAATCAAGAAAAATTACAATCCGAGACTTTCAACACCTCGCAAGCACCACCGACTCACTCGAGTCGCTCGAGTATCAGCAGCGCAACCAGTGCACAACCCGCTTGGGTCAATTCCGGCCCTGGAGTCCATATGCCTCCACGAGCTGTGCCCACTCCCTCGACTACCTCTGCTCCTGTCCAGTTCGGAAATTTCACAAACACGGCAAATAGTCCTGTGCAGAGTTCCCCGATCGTTGCAAAAGCAGAGGCTGCTGCGAGTGGTGGCACGGCACCACCGCCAGAGATACAGGGCAAGGAAGCTCCCCAATTTGGCTCTCTGCCACAGGCGAATAATCTTACGGATTCTGTATGTTCTCATGGCACACCCACTTTCTCGTGAACAAGCTGACCATTGACAGAGAGCACCCACGCATTCGCGTACGAATTCCAATGCCTCAGACTTCCGACCTGGCATGTCGCCAAATCCACAACAGATGCCCATCATGTACCACATGGGTAATCAGCAACCCTTTTCACAGCACGGGCAATTCTCTCCAGCCATGCCATCAAACTATAGAGGTGGCCGCGGTGGGATGAATCAGTACCAAGGTCGCGGTGGAGCTCGCAACGTTCAGGGATCTCGTAGCAATGCCTCGAGTCCAATCAACGGTGCTCAGCAACAACACAGCATGGCACCAAACATGGGCTCGCCAAACATGTATTCACCCTATCCCATGCAACAGCAGATGTTCCAGGGATATGGAGGCTATCCTCAGCAGTTTGGATACAACCAGGCGCAGTCATATTCACAGCAGCACATCCCACAGAATTACATGAATCCACAGGCTGCTCGATCACCCATGACTTACAGTCAACAACAGTACCAAAACCCAAATCTCCAAGCACCGACGGCCTCCACCATGTCAAGGTCTGGTTCTGCACTTTCGGAGAGACCACCATCCACGGCCAACATTGGTGCACCGAGCGCTGGTACTCCCGCGCCTTCGAGCAGTACTCCTGCCTTCACCACACCTCGTAAAAAGGGTAGCTCAGCGATCAGGATCGTCAATCCCAACTCGAAAGAGGAGGTTGTCTTGCCCAAGACGCCCGCACCATCCGAGCACAGGAAGGAGAACAATCCTAGTCCAGCACCGAAGACTGATCGAACAGCCTCCACCGATCTCCCTCGTCCCACTAGCGCAGCTCAGGTGTCTGTCGAGACGCCGGAGCAGAAAAAGGCCAAGCAGGATGCAGCGAAACAAGCTATTCTAGATCGAATTGCAGCTTCAAAGGCTGCAGAACAAGCCGAGCTGGACAAGAAGGCCGAGGCAGAGCGAGCTGCCAAAGCAGAGGCCGACGCTTTGGCCGCGAAAGAGAAGGCTGCCGAAGAGGAAGCTAAGGCTGCTGAGGAGAAGAAGCGTTCCGAAGAAGCCGCCAAGGTCAAAGAAGCAGAGGATGCATCCAAGGCCGAGGCTCTCGAAGCTGAAAGGGTAGCAGCCCTTCAGGCGCAGAGGGAGAAAGATGAGGCAGACGAGCGAAATCGTGTCGCCGAGCGGGAAGCACAGGAGAAGGAACACGCTAGTGCCGCAGCGGATCTCGCTAGCCAGCAAGAGGCTGCCTCCAAGGATGCTCCTGCAGAATCGACTGAGGAAGCCAGTACCCTTGACACTATTGCGGAGACTGCCGCCAAGGATCAGACGCCAGACGTCATCGAGACAAAATTACCAGAGGATGCTACAGCCCCCGCGACGAGCGATTCGAGCAAATCTGTCGGAACGCAGAAGTCCAAGCCGGAGAAACTTTCTGTCGATACTGCCGAACCGTCCAAGCCGACGGCAATGACGACAGCTTTGAGGACGTCCAAGCGTATTGAGGATATTCATGTCATCAGCTATCCAGGCGAATTCAAGGCACCAGATTCCGCAATCAACAAGAATTCTAGAGAAGGGAGAATCAAGTATGACGAGGTCTTCTTGTTGCAATTCCAGAAGGTCTTCACTGACAAACCTACTTTCAGTTGGGATGAGACAATCAAGGTGACCATGGGCGACTCTGATCAGAAGTCTGGTAAAGCTATGGGTGGTCGTTCAGGATCGAACAGGGCCAATGCCAATCCTTTCGGCGGTCTACCTGCCTTCAATGCCAAGCCATTGAGGAGTTCGGAGGACCGTTTCAAGCAAGCAGAGAAACTTCGTGCTGCCGGTATAGATCCTGCAACGGCTCTCGGAGGAGGTGGACCTTCTTTCGAACGGGGATCAAACTTCAACAAGGGTCCATCTCAAAGAAAAGACTCCTTGAACAGTCCGCGAATGGACTCGAAGAGAGGAGGTGGCGGTGGTGCCGGCAAGGGAGGTAGAGCTCCAAGCAATCGTCCTGAGAAGGTCCAGATTGGTGCTCCTACCATCGCCCCAGAGGATGTCAAGCCTCTTGCAAATTCTGGAAATCGATGGACCCCTAAGCGTGCCGCAGAAGTAGAGCCACTTCCCGGTGCCGAAGTTAGCACTAACATGGCGCCCGAAATGGTTCAGCGAAAGGTCAAGGGTCTGCTCAACAAGCTCACTCTGGATAACTTTGATCGAATCACAGATCAGATCCTCGAGATTGCAGCTCAGTCGAAGGATGAGAATGATGGCAGAACCCTTCGACAGGTCATTGCACTCACCTTTGAGAAGGCTACCGATGAAGCACACTTCTCCAACATGTATGCTAGATTCTGCCGCAAGATGATGGAGTGTACATCCGATGAAGTCAAGGACGAAGGTATCACCGACAAGCACGGTAACCAAGTCGTTGGTGGATTACTCTTCCGAAAGTACTTGCTCAGCAGATGTCAGGAAGACTTTGAGCGTGGTTGGAAGACTGATCTACCTCCAAAACCAGATGGAGAGCCACAGTCAGAGGAAGCAGCCATGATGTCCGACGAATACTACATCGCAGCAGCAGCCAAGCGTCGCGGACTCGGACTTGTGCGGTTCATTGGAGAATTGTTCCTCCTATCTATGTTGAATGAAAAGATTATGCAAGAATGTATTCGAAAACTTCTTGCCAACGTCACTGATCCCGAAGAAGAGGAAGTTGAGTCTCTTTCCAAACTTGTCGAGACAGTCGGATCTGCTTTGGACTCGACGGCACGAGGTCACGAGATCATGGACGTCTATATGCAGCGCATGCAGCAGCTGATGTCCTGCGAGACTCTCTCTTCTCGCATCAAGTTCATGGTCCTGGATGTTATCGACCTCCGCAAAGCTGGCTGGGTCGGTAGCAAGACTGACAAAGGTCCAAAGACAATTCAGGAGATTCACGATGAAGCTGCCAAGGCTGCTGCTCTCAAGGAGGCCCAGCGTGGTCCATCACACCGCGGAGGTGGTGGTATGGGCGGAGGTGGTGGTGGAGGTCGACCTGACTTTGGTCGTGGCGATGCACGGAACATGTCACGAAGACAAGAATCACACGGACCTACTCTGACGACCACCGCAGACGGCTGGTCGACGCTCAAGGGTCCTGCCAGGGAGCCTCCTGCCCGTGCTGGCGACTTGAGTAACTTTGGCAAGTTCGGTGACAAGCGAGCAAGTAGTCGTCAGGGCAACTTCGGGCCTGGTGGCAATCTTTCACAATCGACAAAGCCCAACAGCGTCCAGGTCTCACGAAATCCCTCGCTGTCTGGTACAGCTCGAGAGGATTCTCGCAGTTCGCAAGCACCTCCCACGAACGCTTTTGCCCTGCTGGAGGGCAACAGTGGCGACCCAACAGAGGAGAGTCTGGAGACTCCTGCCTCAGATTCGGCCCCGGCCAGCGGTCGTCCACGCCTGAACTTGCTTCCAAAGGGTGCGACTGACGGCACAGAGGCTGTTCCAAATACTCCCACACAGGAGCCTACGGAAGAATCTGAGCAGATAGAGACAACTGAAACAGCTGCAGAGCCTGTTGAGATTGATGAAGCGGACGAGAAGATTCCCATGCCTGGCGATGCATAGCGAAATCCTCTTTCTGGGGCCAAAAGTTTTAAGATAGCATTGGTTTTGCATATAATAACCCATCAGAGGAATTCCGAATCTCCCTCGTACTATGTGATGTCCTTGTGCATGTGTTCCTGCCAGATGCCTATGGTAGTCTCCCTGGTTGGTGAGGATTCCTTGTCGTTTTCATGTGTCAAAAGATGGCCCGACTCAAGCCTTTACCCCGCAAGTCATTCGTTGCACTCCGTCGGCGAACGAATTCGGGAGCCTAGCTTTTGCCGAACCACGAGCGCGACCTTGACCTGCTACATCGTTGTCTGCGCCAGATGTGACCAAGTGTCCTTGAGCACACAAAGACAGGCAAAGAAAGAGGAGACGGACGATATGGCGACGACGACGACTACCGCACCGCGCTCTCAGGGCAAGATTGTGTTGCATCATCTGCAGGATTCCCGATCGCAGAGGATCATCTGGTGTCTGGAAGAACTCAAGATTCCGTATGAGATCAAGGAATACAAGCGAGTCAAAGGCCGGGCTGCACCAGATTTGCTAAA
Organism: Taphrina sp. SM11; assembly: GCA_004000165.1. NCBI lineage: Eukaryota > Fungi > Ascomycota > Taphrinomycetes > Taphrinales > Taphrinaceae > Taphrina > Taphrina sp. SM11. The sequence continues at coordinate 142,143 of RHDT01000277.1, read as the reverse complement.
GATCAGTCCGACTGGCAAATCACCCGTGATATCGGATGGCGAGATTGTGGTTGCCGAGTCGGCGGCTGTGCTCGAGTATCTCGTCGACAAGTTTGACGAGGCGCGAAGGTATCAGCCAGCGAGCGACCGTCAGTCGGATGCCGAGCGACGGGCGTATACCTTCTGGATGCACTTTGCAGAGGGCAGCATGATGGGCACCTTGGTCTTGAAACAGGTCTTTAGCACTGCGCGACCACAGATCCCGTTCTTTGTCAGACCGGTATTTGACAAGATTGTGCAGGGACTGGATTCTGAGTATACGGGTGAGTCCCATCGCGATACTCAAAAGAGAGAAATCAACAAGTGACACTGACACGACTAGACCCGGAGATCAAGAAGAATTTCGATTTCATCGAGGCACATCTCCAACAGAATGAATGGTTTGCAGGCAACAAGTTTACAACGGCAGATATTCAAATGTCCTTTCCCCTGGAGCTCGCAGAGCGCGCGACGCTCACTGCCACTTCTCACCCTAGGATCTTTGCCTGGAGGAAGAAGGTCGGGGCCATGCAGAGCTATAAAGATGCATTGAAAGCTGCCAAGCTTGACTATCAATATGCCATAAGATGATTACTTGCTTCTGTTCTGGTTCGTTGAAAATGACTATCACTATGCCGGTAGAATGAATACTTGGACATGGGACCATAGGGCTCCATGGTTTGCTATCTGTCGTAACTGCTTTTCATATATATTACTCTTGATTTTTCTTTTATTCAATTTTCTACTGGATCTGGCAATCTAGACTCGTCCAACAGGTCACAGAGACTGAGACGTAGATGTTCATGTTTGCAAGAACACCTCTTGCAGTCTGGTGACAAGGGCGGCATTTTGCAGCTGCCAAGATTGTCGCGAGGTATGCGAACCCAAACGCACCCCACAATTTGCGCGGGTAGATTGCAGTGTCGTCACCCCTGTGGAACCTCTGGGCGACCTATTTTTATTGTATGCTCAGTCTCCTGCTTGGACTTGAGAAAAGCTGGATTACGGAAAGAATCAAAAGGGGGACATTTGGAATGGACCTTCAGCCATCCTTTGACGTAGGACTATGAAAATTCTGCGGTCGATTCATCCTAGTTGAATCGCCATGCCAAAGGTGAAGCCTCCTGGTCGGACCCCGACGAGGACGACAGCTACAAAGGTGACTTCGGCAGCTGCTGCTCATTCCAAGAAGGGTCCGAAGGCTTCACATCTATATACAGACGATAATCCGGCGACAACTCTGCACGGGACTGGATTCAAGGATGCAGCGACGGCAAAACATACAATCAATCTCGTATCGAAGAGAAGTCTCACCTATCAGTTTCAGACCATCAATACCATGTTGTATCGTGCCAAGGGACACCCTCACAAGACTGCCAATATGATGGATGCCATTGAAATTCTTCAGGCTTGGGTCGACACATATCCCGACAAGAAAGCCGAGTTGCGCGTCTTCAAGTTGTTGCCGAAAGACGTGGTCGGGCGGTACATGAAATTTGCAGAGGATCATCCCGACTTCCTGAATGAATTGGGTGGCGTGCAGTCTGGCGTGGACAGATTTGCAAAGCTCTATGTATCTCTGGAGAACAAGAAGCGATTGGCAAATGTCCTGGTCGATCCGACGAGGCCTGCAGAAGAGGATTGGGAGGTGAAGAGGTACAAGTTTCTCTGCGGCCATGTCTCATCCGAAAGAGTGGAGGACTTGAAGGCGAACCCAGCTCAATTGTGGAAGGATAACACCTCGCGAGAGCCGACCCCTGAACATCTCGTCATGATTCTGTGGGGATACAGCCCGCTCAACAAGTTGTCTTGAATCTGACGACCATACTTTACATATTCTCTGCGGATGTCATTCTAGTATGTATGAAAGACCACATTACATGATTGAATTGCACAGATACATCTATGCGTAGGTTGCTGAAACATGACATCAATGGTCATCCTGCTGTTTGCCATGGACTCGAATTTACTGATAAACGATCAGATACGACCCCGAACAAATGCCTGGTGATGAAATTTGTGCCTTCGACTACTTGTTTCGCCTCCTCTAGAATGTCGACCAATCCGAGTCCCATGGCGGACGAAGGTGGTCATGAGAAGGTGGTCAAGCCTCCAAGACGTAGATTCGTGGGCAAGAAAAAGTTGAAGGAGGTTCCGAGCGCATCGGAGATTGAGGATGGTGTGTTGGTGCAGAAGGAGAGATCGGGCAACATGTCAGGACGACTTGTCAATCAGATACCAGAGGACATTTTGAATGACGAGGAGATCAACGAGGCGATCAAATTGCTGCCTTCAAACTACAACTTTGAGATTCACAAGACGATTTGGCATATTCGCAAGAATGGGTCGAAACAGGTTGCCATGCAGATGCCGGAGGGACTACTCATGTTTGCCTGCACCATCTCCGATATCCTGGAGCGCTTCTGCCAGGTGGAGACTCTCGTCATGGGCGATGTGACGTATGGCGCATGCTGCGTGGACGATTTCACGGCACGGGCATTGGGTTGTGATTTCTTGGTCCATTATGGCCATTCGTGCCTCGTTCCAGTGGACGTGACCACGATCAAGGCACTCTACATCTTTGTCGACATTGGTATCGATATCCGTCATCTCATCAATACCGTCAGGAAGAACATGCCTCATGGTGTGCATCTCGCCATGGTTGGCACGATCCAATTCGTCGCCAGCATTCAGGGAATCCGGCAAGATCTCGAGGACGAAACACAAGAGGTGCACTACAAGATTTCTATCCCTCAAGCCAAACCACTCTCTCCGGGAGAAGTTCTCGGCTGCACTGCCCCCAAGTTGGAGCCCGACACGGATGCGATTGTGTATGTAGGCGATGGCAGATTCCACCTCGAATCAATCATGATTGCCAATCCGACCGTGGACGCCTACCGTTACGATCCGTATTCCAAGACCTTCACCCACGAAATTTACGAGCACGTCGAGATGAAGACCTTACGACAGGACGCCATTCAAAAGGCACGAAAGGCACAGAAATATGGGTTGATTTTGGGTACGCTCGGACGACAAGGGTCCCCGAAAGTACTGGAAAACCTGGAAACGCAACTGCGCAACGCTGGCAAGGAGTATACAATCCTGCTCTTGTCGGAGATCTTTCCCGCCAAGCTGGCACAATTGGCAGACATCGAGGCCTGGGTCCAGATTGCTTGTCCGAGATTGTCGATCGATTGGGGCTATGCGTTCGAAGCCCCTCTACTGTCGCCTTATGAACTCTCTGTTGCTCTGAAGACGATTGAGTGGAAGGAACAGTATCCCATGGACTTTTATGCAAATGATTCCCTCGGAGGATGGACGCCAAATCATGGGAAAGCCAGACCTCCGAGACGAGATCGTGCGCTACAGAAGACGGGCCAAGAGCCTGATCGACAGGCCAAAGAAGCGACCGAGACACTACCAGACGGCACAGGTGTCTCTGAAGCTGAACCCAAGACCTGGAACGTTGTTCCGGATACGGTCCTTGCCTCTGAAACGCTCACAAACAGGACGGAAGGAGAAATCGTGGTGCCACCATCGGCTTGCTCTACTCCAGCTCCCTCTTCGACGATGGACACTCCACCGTCATCGGTTTCCGATGATTCTGACGTCTGGGCGACCGACTCGGTCGAGATGCAAGGAGTCTCTGGAGACTTGATGGCAGCGTCACAAGATCAGACGCGTCTGAGAGACCAGCATTCCAAGAATGGGTACCGCGACGGCATCGCGGAAGCCAAATTGATCTCCAACCAGATTGGATTCGACGAGAATTACGCCTCTACGGCACCTCTAGGCATCCAATCTGGCTGGGCCCTCGGAGTCTTGAAGTCAGTCTATGGCACCATCTCCGATCCCTCGCTGAAGAGCGAGTGTGGGAGCCTGATGCAAGAGTTACAGACGACGCTGGATGTCAAACACCTCTTGTCGCAAAAAGTCTTTGATGCTTCAGGGCTTCTCGTCGACAAGTCACCGATCGAACTGACTGACGCAGTCACTCGAGTCCTCGCTTTTACGGAAAAACTCAGACTCCCCCTGCGTTTCCCCCATTCCCCATCATCATCCTCAGGGGGAAGGGAGGATAGCACTTCAAGCTGAGGGGCTTGATGTGAAAATGTTGGAAGAAGAACAAGTCATCAGACGGACCCTCGCCCGGATTCGCACGACTCAACGAGGTCTCGTGAGTCGCTACGACGGTTCCTTTCGGAGACACTATCATGAACCCAACATTCCATTTCGTCAGGTGCTGCAGGACTCTGTCGACTGCATCCTAGAGGAGTCTTTGCACGGTACCTCTACGCAGGAGGCCCGTCAGGGCAGTCCTCGACGAGACGTGTTGCCAGCTGCCGACACATGGGAGTCTGCAGGGGCATCAGAGTCATCACGTTGCGGCATGGGGAATAAAGTCAGGACAATTGTGGCGGGAACGTTCCTGAGACGTGACAAGTTGAGGTACCTAGAGACCCTCGAAGACTGGCTCCTGGATGAAGAGAACCAGAGGCGGGTCAGGCGCGCTAGACTTGTCCATCAACAAGCTCAGATTTTGGCGACGGTGGGGAGCGATGGACAAGGCAGGGTGAAGCTCAGAGGATGATCAGAAAAGGAACTGAACCAAGAGAGAGAATGAGAGAGGTGAAAAGGTGCTTTGCCATACTACTCTACTACTTGATATCTAGCGCAGTCTTCTTTTAGAAAAAATCATATGATATGCAGCACGTAAATGTTTGGCAAAATCCAATGAGATGCGCAATTCCTCAGAAGGAAAAGACTTGATCGGCCAACTTTGAGACTGCTCTCGGCTTCTCATAACCCAGACTCTCGACGGCCTTCTTCATGGCACTGATCATCGGTGGTGGCCCACACATGAGAATCTTGATGTCGTCTGCTGGAGCGGGACAGTGCTTTTTGATGATGTACGTGCTGACGAATCCAGTTCCCTGAGTCCAGCCTTCCGGTGGATTGTTGAGGACGTGGTAGATTTCAAAATTGTCATACTTTGTCGCCAACTCGTCGAGTTCCTCGCGCAGGATGATGTCGCCTTCGTTGACGTTGGCATAGATGAGACTGACTTTTGTCTTGTCTGCAGGGTTCTTGAGAATTGCTCGAATGATCTGCAGACAGGGTGTGATACCCGTACCACCGGCAATCATCCCAAAGGCACGGACCAAGCCGGGCTGGTAGACCATCTGACCTTTTGGACCTTTGACCTTGATTGTCTGGTGGATCTGCATTTGATCGAGATATTTCGAGACGAGACCGGTCGGGTACGACTTGACGATGAGGTCGAAATAGCCCTTGTCGTCATCCGACGATGAGGGGGTGTATGATCGCGCGACCTCCTTTCCTTCGATATCGCACGCCACAGTGATGTGTTGTCCGATCGGAAGACCCAGGATATGGTGTTTGGACGGCAGGGCGAATCGATAGAGTGCCGTGTTGGGACACATTGGTGTCTTTTCGACGAGCTCGAATTTCTGGTAGACGTCCTTCTTGAGGGTCGTCTGCGTCCGACCCCTGTAGAACTTATGGACCACAAGCAGGGCCACGAGACCGACCGAGTAGAGGATCCATGCAGGTCGAACGATCAAGGTTCCCAAGAGCACCAATCCAGAGGGAATGACTATGCCATCCTTACAAAGATGTGAGCTTCGAAGCATTCATGCTGCCACTCCTCGGGTGTTTGCAAGACTTACCCTGATGGTATCGAGGCCTGTGCCCTTCTTCTCCGTCGACATGGCTGACGACGTTGTAGAAGAGTCCAGAGAGAGTTGTTTTGCCTGATATGGAGATTAATCGTGGTAGAAACAGGGAGCGTCTAGCAGCATTAGCGCGGAAAGGAGAGGCGAGGGCGAGTTGTGTCAACGAGATTTGCAGTCGATCAGGCAATAAATTCCCAAAGACCCCGTCAAACGCCTCTTTCGAGCACTCGAGAGAAGCTGCACTTGGCTGGCAGTACAAGGGACAGACTGCTTCTATGCCATGACAAGCGTGCCATTTCATTAATCTCCTACAAAGCAATACTACCTCCATACAAAATCATGATTCTCTCGGTTTTTTTGTGAAAACCACAACTTTTTAGACTCGCACACAAGTCTCACCCCCCGCCAATGCCACAAAATTCCATTCTTCATTACACTCTACTCATGCATGATGGCCCACCCTGCGAGAGCGTAGACCTGCCATCAGACATACGCCTGAGCACATCAGACCAATCTCTTAAGGGCCAGCCTCTCGAGACGGTGGACTGATGGTCTAGCGAATAGTCATGCCTTCGATCGTCTTCGTACCCCTCTCAGTCTCCATCGATCTCTTCTTGGCTTCAAAGACCTTCCAGAACTTGAGATTCTCGTCCGAGGACGTTGTTGCAAGTGTGGTCCCGTCCGGCGAGAGGGCCGCATGCAGGACTCGAGACTCGTGAGCTGGAATGTCGATGATTTTGGAAAGAGTGTTTTGTGCATAAGAATGGACGGTGATTTGGTTATCAGGGAATCCGTGCGTTGACACAATCTCCCTGTGGGTCGGAGACCAGGTCAACGAGGTCACTTGGGAAGTGCATTGTAGACTCGACAGGCGCGATCCTGATGTCGAGGAGAAGAAGTGGATGTTTCGATCGGAAGAGCCACCCCCGGTGGCCAGCAGAGAGGTATTCCAGGGACACCAGGCAAGCGCCTTAACGGCGGCAGTGTGGTTTGTCTTTGTGAACTTTGGCACGGAAGAACGGGCATCCCAGATGTTGACCATGTTGTCATTGCCACCTGAAGCCAATTGTTGGCCGTCTGCTCGCCAGGCGAGTCCACAAACCTCACTGACATGGTTCTCGAAGGAGGAGACATGGTGTTTCTGTATACGCACATCGGAATTGTGAATGGCCCCATTGCGTGCCCCCGACGTCAAGAGATGATTAGACCACGACAAGGAAGAACACCGTGCTTGATGGCCGAGCAATGACCGCATCTTCGAGCCCGTCTCAGAGTCGTAAATGGACATCTTTCCGTCGGAAAGGCCGACGGCAAGATGCGTGCCGTCCGGTGCCCACTTGATGGAAGATATATAGTTTGATGATTCACATTCCAGCAGAGAGCTAACGGAACCTGAATCGGCATTCCAGACGTAGACATTTCGCTCCAATGCAATGGCGACGCAATTTGAACTCGACCAATCCAGCAAATTCAGATAGTAATCGTCCACGAGACCAGGAGCGTCCAGCACTCTCTCTGGTACCGTATTGATCCTTCGCTTGACTTTTTGCGTGTTGAGGGGCACAAGGGGTCTGTTGTACTGGCTATTCAGTTGGACGGGGCCCTTGGCTTCCGGAGCCTCTGGTTTGAAGGCGAGGATCCTCTGATTGAGGGCGAGGCCACAAGCTTCCGCCACCTGAGAGGAGTATTCCAGATCGGCAAATGACGTGGATGAGGATGCACAGGCACTTTTTGGGCGGGCTTCGTTAGTCTTCAGACTCGAGATGCCAGAATTGGTGCGTGCAATGAAGCGGTCCCCGGCGGATGCCCCCTTCAAGCTCTTCTTTGCCTTCTTTGGTGTGCCTGTTCCTGTAAGAGCCCACTCGGATGTGATCTTATCGAGTCGGAATGGCGAAGCCTTGCGGAGGGTAGACTTTGGACTCGGCCTGCGAGTCTGGGAGATGTTGAGATTTCGTGGTGTCAGGGGGCTGTTGAGATAGAGGGAGTGTGACGATTGTTTTTGAGGTGTGAACATGACTAAAAGACGGAAAACGAGTGAGACCAGCTCACGCGGAACGATGAAACGATTGTTGCAAAAGACTGTAGAGGTGAAGAAAATCAGCTATACAAGGTAAAAGTCCTTGCTTATAAAGGGTGACGAAAGTTGGGAACTCCATCGCGTACGATTTGCTCCTCTGAGGTAATGTGAGAAGTCCAACTGTTTTGATCAAATCACATTCCTCAGCGCCCGCCCGTTGACGGCCAGAGACAAAGGCGCCCATGACACGTGCCTCGACCGTTGGCGATGTTCCGTGGCCCGTTGCACGTGCAGATTGATGGGAAACCATGCCTTCATGTCTCTATTCATGAGTTGTGTACAGTACTTACAAGGCGTGTCGTCGGCTGCTCAATGAGATGAGTGATGAGATGCCACTCTTCAGACCATGCGTCATTCGTCGGATGCCACAGACTGGTGACATCGTGGAGTTGTCGGTAAGCTTTATTGAAGGGTGGGCTGATAGTTCTCTCTTGTTGCATATAGACTGTCAACAGAAGACTCTGGCACCACCTGAAAACTGTAGATCCTTGTATGGCAGGCCATTCTACCGGACATATTTCTTCATGAACGAGCGATGAAAGTCTGACCGCAAAAGATCATTGACGAAATCTTTCTTCCCAGAGTCATCCTTCTCTTTCACACGAAAGACGACATCTTCATCCCAGCGCCGCTTGAGTTGGAAATCAGCGGAATCATTCATCAGCGGATTGCCAAAGGCTATCTCCTCCTCTCTCTTTGCTTGTGACTCAGCCGCTGCTTCCGCTTCTTTTCTGGCTTTCTCAGATGCACGCTCGGCCTTGATGCGTTCCAATTCGCGCATCAATTCGGCCTCCTCATCAGAGTCGTCAGAGTCTTCCTCGGAAGAATTGCCAGAGCCAACGTCAGATTCGTCCGCATCCAGGTCTTTTGTTTCCTCAAGTATCCTCCTCCGTTTTGCCTCCTGTATCTCGCCATCTTGACTCTCCTGCGTGTCCTCCACCTCATGTTGCGCAGGTTCCGCCTCGCCATGTCCAATCCGCAACTGAGGTGCAGCTGTCTGTGGCGGTCCGCGTCCAGTCTTCTCGAAATGTGCAGACTCTGCCGTCAAGAGCTCATCTCGAAGCGCATCGCCAGACGCAGCCAGTTCGGCTGCTCCACCTTGTCCTGGCTGACGGTATTTGAGCTTCTTGTGAGCCGGTAGTGACCTTGAAGCATATTGTCTCGTGGGCGCTGACGAGTTCTCCTTGCCCCTGGCTGCATCAAAGGTAGGACGATGCGCCGTAGTCATCCTTCAACTACGGCCCCAAGCAGATGTCTCAACTTTAGATCCGACTCGATTATCGAATAATACCACGTATAAACTACCACGTATCAGACTTGGGGTCGACAGCATGGAAGGTCAAAACGAAGGTCTCATCTACCCAAGAAAGATCTCGACCCACTCCATCTTGCACAAGAGTCGATAGCAGCACGTGGCACTACGAAACCGTGGGCGGGAGCTCATGACGGAGAGGATGAATGGGCAGGACTTTCATCTGCTGAGCGGCTCCCCCGTTGCCGGATGCATTGCGATTGAGGGGTTCCGCTTCCCTCTGGGAGTCATCTCCAGCAAGGTCCTTTTTAGGGGCATACACAATCATATCAAGCCGTGCTCCAGGCATCATCACGCAGGGTATTCAGGAAACTCAAAGATGGAGTCCGGTCTACCTTCCGGATGGGAAGTCAGACACTCGAAATCCAGAAACCTGCCCTATTACTTTCACGCCGGGAATGCAGATTCGAGATGGGAACCTCCCCAGGGGACCGACTCTGAAAAGTTGGCTCTATACATGGCCACGCATCACCACACGGACGATCCGACACCACAGCCGACAGGGAAGGGGGACAAGATTCGTGCTTCCCATCTGTTGATCAAGCATTCCGGCAGCAGACGACCTTCGAGCTGGAAGGAGCAGGAAATCACGAGGTCAAAGGAAGAGGCAATCAGCATTCTACTCGCTCACGAGGCAAGAATCCGGGCCAGTGGCGGCTCGATCAAGCTGAGTGACATTGCCATCACGGAGTCAGACTGTTCTTCTGCGAGAAAAGGTGGAGACCTCGGACCTTTTGGTCGAGGGGAGATGCAAAAGGCTTTCGAGGACGCCGCCTTTGCTCTGAAACCTGGCGAGATGAGTGGAGTGATTGAGACAGATTCGGGCGTACACCTTATTGAGCGCACAGCGTAAAGTTTGACAAAGCGACAGTCTCACAAATTCTCATTCTCTGGGAAGGAGTGTGCTATGTACATAAGATTACAAATTAGCTCCGGAAAGTCTGATGCCATCCATACGCACGGTCCAGAATTGCTTTCTCCTACTGACTTAGATTTTGCTTTATGAAGAGGACTAGATCACTCTTCTTTTGACTTGCAGGTCTTCCACGGAATGATTCCGGGTTGTCCTTGATGACCTGCTTCAGAAGAGGCAACGTCAATTTGTCAAGATGATCCTCCTCCATGGCACGAACGAGATCCTCAACCGTCGTTGTGCCGACATTCGATTTTTGCTTTTTGCTAGCCAGTGCCATACTCTGTGCCTCACCCATCCGCTTATTGATCATTGTACCTCCCATGATCTTCTGCGTCAGGCCAGCGTATGCCTCTTGCCACTGCCGGATGAGGTGCCCTGCACGCTTTTCTATACCTTTATACTTCGGTTCAGTACCATCCACTTGGGTCTCTGGCATATCTTCTTCCAATGCTAGAGCCTGCAGCGTGCGCCAGTGCCATTGCAGTGCTGGATTTTGATATTTCAGTGGATCATAATCCGCTACAGTAAGATGGCGGATGATTTCATTCATGCTCTCTATCAATGTGTCCGGCGACCTTACTAATGGCACTTGTGGGTCGCTCCTGATATCATCTGCGAATGGCAAGGTTATCAAGAAAATCCCGGGAGGTTGTACCTGGAGCCGAGATTCTTTATTGACGAGCTCTTTCGATGCTACCATAGCGACCATGTTTGGATTTGCGTTCTTCCGTGGAATGAACCAGCCGAGAGCCCATTTCTTCTTTTCTATCAGATTGTGGTGAAGAGCGGCAAAGACTCTAGTACTTCCTACAACGGTTGCTTCATGAGGATAGATGAAATAGGCTGGCCTCAAATTGTGCCAAAATTGAAGATTTCTCATGTCCTTGAACCCTATCAGACGAAGCACCGGGTCTTCGACGTGCTTGATACGCTTCAACTCGTCTTCCGCGAAGCAAATACTCTCATCACCAAATTTGAATCCCTTCTTTATTTCTTCTTTCTCTAACGCTTTTGAAGTATCAACACAGATATTCGTTGTCTCTGCTTTTGCAAATTGCGGATTCTCGCCAAGGTTATAGATATATGCCGATTTTGAGATCTTCTGTTCTTTGTAGATGATATAACCTTTCACGCCTATGGATACGCCAGGACCAATCTCGAGAGGAATACTGAAAATGGCTCTTTTTGGTGAAGCTTTCGCCTTGATGCGGTCCATCATTTGCTGCAATCGTCCAGCGCCTTCTTCAACTAGATCCAAGTTTTCATCAGGCTCTCCGTCGTCAATGAACACGATGTCATCATAGAATTTTCGACTCAAAAATGGTTTTTTGGTCGTAGAAACGAATATAGGCTCAATCTTGATTCCTAGATCATTCAGATCTCTCGCTCTAGTGATTGCAGATTGACGAATAGCTTTGTCGCTATTGTGCGGATCGTCATTATCGGTAATCAGCATGATACGCTTATAGTTGAAATTCGGTGCCTTTTGGCTGAAAATCCCATTGGCAAGAAAAAGCACATTCGTCAATGTCGGTGGATCGACTGCTGGCGAGCAGATTTCGTCGAACTTTTGATCATCTGAAACGACGTCTCTGATAGCCTTCATTCGCGTCGCATTGGGTGGTTCCATGTCTGCGAGTAGAAAGACATTGCTGCAAGATGTATACCCATACTCATCAGGACAAGACGTCGACTTGGTACCATAGAGCAGTATACCAACCATGTCGTTTGGGTTCGCAATAATTTTGTAGGTCAGGAAGCGATATGCACACTCAATGGCATATTTGACTGTATTTTGAGATGAGTCCCCGTCTGTGGCAAGCATTGTTGTGGACACATCGATCAAAAACAGGATGGCCTCCTTCTGCGCCATATACATGAGGTCGCTATACTGCATGTCCCCATCCTGCTCCCTCTCAGACCTCACATTTTCCCCCTCAGCCATTGTCTGAATACTATTGTGCAAAGCTCCGTCCAGCAATCACGTCTGGCGATAGTCAAGTTGTGCCAGAGCGTTCGGCATACACATTCAATGCCGTCCCAATGACTGTGAGGGTGCTCGACTATCAGACCATATATTCAAGCTGCATTTTGAGCTGCATTTTGTCCTTCGATGTCGAGCCTGTTGTCCAGATCCGTCCAGTAACTTCCTGAAAGTGGAGAGATTGTGGACGCGACCTTAAACGCGAGTAAAACGAGATTATCACCCAATTGAGTCTTGTCAGAGATGCGCTGCACCACAATCGGTGGCTGGGATGAATTATAGTCAAGTGAAATGGACCCCCAGTGCATCTATTCTGCGTAGTTGTGCTCACTGCCAACATACAGATACTGCTTGCCTATCGTTTCACGAAGGAGACCCATAGGCTGAGGTTTACCTTCCTTCAGTACTGGCGTTTGCGTCGGCTCGCGCTCTGTGAAAGCATTGGCAAGCTTGATTTGCATCTCTATCGGAAGTCGTTACTCGTTAGTGGACTCTTCAATGTCCCAAGACGGTCCCCCTTTGCGGACTGGGATTCGAGACCCATTTTCGATGGTAGATCTCAGCGTAGATCGTCCTGCGTATGACAGATCACATCCTTCCGTTGGTAGCGCGTCGAATCCGTTCAGTAATTACTACGAGGATGAATCTGATGACGATAATCTACTGTATGATTTACCGACCGACACTGCCGAGTCCACCATTCCAATACACAGACGAGACAAAGCAGCGCTACGAAAATCAAAATTGGGTTCCATGGTAGATCGTGTCCGCGATTCGGTAGGTTTTGGGGTTGGTGAAAGTGAGATAGATCTACCTCTTACACAGCGCAAGAATGTGTCACCAGGCTTAGAAGATGTATATCTTGAGCCGCAGGTTGTCACACAAAGGACGCTAAGAAATGTTGCATCATTCTTCAGGAGAAAGCAAGTTGATCCTGCAACACTAGGACCTCGGATGATACATCTAAACAATGCGCCTGCAAATTCAGCAAACAGGTATGTGGACAATCACATTTCCACGGCAAAGTACAATGTCGCATCTTTCCTGCCCAAGTTCCTGCTTGAACAATTTTCTAAATACGCGAACTTGTTCTTTTTATTCACCTCTGCTATTCAACAAGTACCTAATGTGTCTCCAACCAATCGATGGACGACCATCGGGCCATTAGCTGTGGTCTTACTGGTCTCGGCAATTCGAGAATTCCTCGAGGACCTCAAACGGCATCAACAAGATAGAGAGCTCAATCAGTCTGCAGCTGAGGTTCTCGTCGGGTCCGATTTCACTAGGAAACGTTGGGTCGATGTGGCTGTTGGTGACACAGTTCGCGTCATCTCCGAAGAAGCATTTCCGGCGGATCTGCTACTCATCAGCTCCTCCGAGCCTGAGGGCCTGTGCTACATAGAGACAGCCAATTTGGACGGGGAGACCAATCTGAAGATCAAACAGGCGCTGCCAGAGACAGCTGACCTCATCAGTCCTGCTGCACTTAGTCGACTCTCTGGCAAGGTAAAATCAGAACAGCCAAATAATAGTCTATACACATTTGAAGCCACCTTAACCATAGACGCTGGCGGAAGACCTCGCGAGCTGCCCTTGAGTCCTGATCAATTGCTCCTGCGAGGTGCACAGCTTCGCAACACTCAATGGATATATGGCGTCGTCATATTCACTGGTCACGAAACGAAATTGATGAGAAATGCAACGGCTACACCCATAAAAACAACCGCAGTCGAGAAGATGGTCAATATTCAAATCGTGTTCCTCTTCCTTATTCTCATTGTTCTGGCCATCGTCTCTTCGGCTGGCTCACTGATACTGAACACCATCAAGTCTTCTCAACTAGCCTACCTTGATATCAGCTCAACGAGTAAGGTGGCACAATTCTTCCAGAATCTGTTAACATTTTGGATTCTCTACTCAAATCTCGTACCAATTTCCTTATTCGTTACCTTGGAATTGTGCAAATTCATTCAAGCTCAGTTGATCAGTGCCGATCTCGACATGTACTACGAGCCGACCGATACACCTGCCGTTTGTCGCACGTCCAGTCTGGTCGAAGAACTCGGTCAGATAGAATATATCTTCTCCGACAAAACCGGTACTCTCACTTGTAATCAAATGGAGTTTCGCCAAGTCTCGATTGCAGGCGTAGCCTATGCAGAACAAGTTCCGGAGGACAATAAAGGTCATTACGTCGATGGCGAGGAGTTTGGCGTGTTTGATTTCAAGACTCTACAGAAAAATTTGAATGAACATCCTTCACGCGACATTATGCATCACTTCTTGACACTCCTGGCAACATGCCATACTGTCATACCAGAACGGAATTCCGATGAGCCCGGCGTCATCAAGTATCAAGCAGCATCCCCGGACGAAGGCGCCTTAGTTCAAGGTGCTTGTGATCTAGGTTACGAATTCATCACGAGGCGTCCCAAATCAGTGTCCGTATTGGTCAAAGGCGTTGAGGAAGAATATCAGCTACTGAACATCTGTGAATTCAATTCGACAAGGAAACGTATGTCCACGATCTTTCGTTGCCCTGATGGCAAAGTGAGGATATATACGAAAGGTGCAGACACAGTCATCCTCGAAAGATTAAAGCAGGGTACACCCAATATCGAACGTACTCTGCAGCATCTAGAGGAGTATGCAACGGACGGGTTGCGCACTTTGTGTCTGGCGTATCGAGAAATCCCGGATTCAGAATATAGAGAATGGTCTGCTGTGTTCGAGAAGGCGGCGACCACCATCAACAATCGAGCGGAGGAACTGGACAAGGCTGCAGAACTGATAGAGCGTGACCTGGTGCTTCTGGGCGCTACAGCTATCGAAGATAGACTGCAAGATGGGGTGCCTGAAACTATCTCGACCTTGCAAACTGCCGGAATCAAGGTGTGGGTTTTGACAGGTGATCGTCAGGAGACTGCAATAAATATTGGCATGAGTTGTAAGCTCATCAGTGAAGAGATGATCTTGATCATCGTCAATGAGGAGACTAAAGAAGCTACCAGAGAGACATTGGCTCGAAGACTCAGCGCTTGTCGAGCAGCTCCTGAAGCAGAACCAGAAGTGTTTGCTCTGGTCATCGATGGCAAATCTCTTGGGTTTGCCCTCGAGAAGGATCTAGAAAAGGATTTCCTGGATCTCGCAGTCATGTGTAAGGCTGTAGTATGCTGCCGGGTTTCACCACTTCAGAAGGCACTTGTGGTCAAACTAGTAAAGCGTCATCTCAAGGCAATTCTTCTAGCCATAGGTGATGGTGCCAATGATGTATCGATGATACAGGCAGCACATGTCGGCATAGGCATCAGTGGTATGGAGGGTCTTCAGGCTGCCAGAAGTGCCGATATAGCCATTGGACAATTCCGATATCTGAGGAAATTACTCTTGGTGCATGGGGCCTGGAGCTACCAGCGCCTTTCGAAGCTCATCCTCTTCTCGTTCTACAAAAATATAACCTTGTATATGACACAATTCTGGGTAAATGGACATTCTTGATAGCCACAGTAGCTAACACGATCTAGTACGCCTTCCAGAATGGCTTCTCTGGTCAGGTAATCTATGAATCGTGGACTATCTCTCTGTACAACGTCTTATTTACCTTGTTGCCGCCAATAGTTATAGGAGTCTTTGATCAATTCATCAGTGCCAGATTACTGGATCGGTATCCACAACTATATCAATTAGGACAAAAGGGTCTATTCTTCAATGTCCGTACCTTTTGGGCCTGGGTCATCAATGGCTTTTACCACAGTCTGATCTTATATCTTGGAGGTGTGGCTATCTTTGACGGAGACGGCATTGCTTCTGGCGGACTTGTAACAGGACACTGGGTCTGGGGATCGACTATCTACACTGCGGTGCTGGCAACCGTGCTGGGTAAGGCTGCATTGATCACCAATTTATGGACGAAGTGGACCTGGATCGCAATTCCAGGATCGCTGCTGTTCTGGGTCTTGTGGCTTCCGATCTATGCTATCGTGGCGCCAGCAATCGGCTTTTCCGAGGAGTATTATGGTATCAATCCACATCTGTATGGTAACCTCACTTTCTGGGCAACCATTCTCTTGTTGCCCATGTTTTGTCTGTTGCGGGACTTCACGTGGAAGTATGCCAAGCGCATGTATTTTCCCGACTCATATCATCACATCCAGGAGATTCAAAAGTATAATGTGGCCGATTATCGGCCACGAATGGAGCAATTTCAGAAGGCTATTCGGAAAGTTCGCCAGGTTCAGAGGATGCGCAAGCAACGGGGATATGCGTTTTCTCAAGGAGACGAGGGTGCCTCACGAGTCGCTAGAGCTTATGACACTACAGCCGGACGAGGTCGCTATGGAGAAGTCCTCAGCACGTCACAGAATTCAGGCAAGGATTCCGTAAGAGTGGTCGATGCAGCCTTCGAGCTATAGAGCTCGCCCGGCCTTACCCTTTATGTTTCATAGGTAACGGATTAGACTTCCCAATCTTAGATGTCCCTTTGAGCTTTGTGACTGTACAATACACAAAATAGGGCCGAGAGCACAACCCAAACTTCATCCCACGTCTACCTTGGTTAGCCACCACGAGAGTGTGGTGATCTTGCCTCGGGGCTGAGCCCGATAGACTAGTGCGATCCGTTGGGTTAGAAAAGTGGCGCCGAATCGCATTTCGTCAAAATCTTTTTCCTCCTCCACCTTCGCACAAGTGCTCCAAAGGAACGAGGCATGACTCTCCTGCCTTCAAGCTTCGTATTCTGTACCCGGGAGTGGCGCACATGGCCGGCGGCCATATTTGAATCCCACGCGAGCCAAGCGTATGGCCCATCAGGGTTTGCCCCTTGCTTCGGCACCCCATGGGAAACCACTGTTGGGAGTTTTCCGAATGTTTAGCGACCTTTCATCCATGCATGCCGTGATGGCAAGCAAAGTCGCTAGGCGGTTGTACCACCAGGACGACATATCCTGGAGTACCCCGGCCGGGGAAGACCCCTCCACTGTCAAATCTGACAAGCTTATCAAAAGTCAGTCAGATCATGCTTTGTCGTGCTCATGAACTCTCGACATGAACGCAATAGAAGGAGGGGAGATGAGTAAGACTGTATGTGACAGGTCCTCTCATCGAGTTCTGTGGGAGATTCAGGAACCATCTTTTTCCTTGACAGACAGAGGCGCTGTCCTGGCCTTTTTGAGCTATACTGAGATTCGTGGGTTATCCCCAACGACAAATTTGAACGATGGACGACGCATCAACTACGATGCAGTGAATGTGAGATGGGAAATGGAAGAGACGAGGACAGTGATCGACCATTCGATCTGCTTCCTAGAGAGAGAATCATGCATCGCTTCACGTTTCGCGTGGTTTTGACATCTTCGAGACCCATTCTCAAGCGCGTCCGACGGCTCTGAGCGAACGTCCCCGATACGTACTCGAAAATAAGCGAGGATCAGGATAGCACGGGTGAATTCAGCCAAGCCTGGGTCGTATGTTCCGTGATTTGTTCGCACGGGAGGAACTCGTGCCGCCGATTTCGATCGTGTGTGAAAAAATCCTTCATGACGTGTAGGCGCACGATCGGAGATGCGAGGCCGATTGAAACAAGGACTCTGCTTCATGTCAATCTCTTGGCATGCATACATTACCCCTCGAGCACACAAGACATATCATGGGTATGGCGAGCCAGGGAGTCACTTGAGCAATTGGCTAGATGCGGGCAAGCAAGGGTTTGAAGCACCCCGAGAAGATGACAGCCGGTCGTGGTACATAAATTTGGAAAGAAACCCAGCGTTGACAGGCTCTGGGGGAAGGTGGTGGGATTGAGTGGCTCCCTTCAGCGGCATTGCGGAAATGCTGGACGGCTGGTGCACTCTGATCCTTGATAAAATGGCTCTGCGACATCAGTGTGAGCAGCCATGCTGAGTTGATACGCCAGCCACAGTTCAGCCTGACTCATTGGATTACACATACATTCAGCGCCGTATGCGCCTCGAAGCTCTTTGTTTGCGAATCCGTACATGTCGCAGTTTCCCGCCATGTAGTTACTGAAGCATCATCTGTATTATATGATCTGACAAGTAAATTGGAGAGAGATACACACGATGGAAACATATTGATCTAGCTCTTGATAAACCTAGCATGGATGGCGTGAGTCGATCGATCCCAATGTTTCACCAATGATGTCTGATCTGGCGTTTGAGGCGTTTCCCATATGTCCCTGGCCTACCGATGATTGGTCACACGAGGCTGATCAACCCTCGAGATCAAGCTCGCAGCTTTGACCGGCTTTGTCCCCTCCCCTCATATTCATTGCAATCGAAATCGTGCGCCGGCTCACGGCCAACTTAGTCGGACAGCGAGAAGCTACTCGGCCTCTTTTCCAGGACGTAGAACACCTCGACTACTAGTTACTTGTCGCCCTTACTCAAAAGCCTTGCTCTCTGTTCCATCGCTTGCTCATCGGCAGACGCGATTAGCAACTGGCCTCTCCCAGACTTTGCTTTCTGTAGGCTTTACCGTTAAACATCATCTCGCATTGGGATTGAATATCGGTTGTCTCCTGCGGATTCGAGTTTTCCCCATCGTCTCGTGAGAAGTGAGCCGTGAGCAGTTCCTAACTCTCGAGAAGATATGTCTGCAACGACAACGACGAGACACGCAGTTGGCCTTTCGATCGACATCAACAATACTTCTTCGACCGGAGAGAAGAGTCTGAAGCGCACACCGTCCCTTCGCACGAGGTCTGCACCTGCTCTGCCAAGGAGCAGTGGACGGTCCCCGAGAGAGTCAGCATCAAGTAGCGATGAGGAACTGCAAACGTCTCATACGACTTCGCGAGGCCGCAGTCTGGGTTCCGAGCTAGAACACAAGCTACATGAAGCTGTCTCGTCCATTCAGGTAACGCGATCAATGTCTCCCGAGTCACGCAAGAGCTCAACAGACTCAATTTTGTCCTGCTCGGCGCCTGTAGTAGAAGTGACCTCACCTTCAGCAAGGCCTTCGCCCTCATTGGATGCCCCGTCACGCTCAGCTCATGTGAAATCCTCATCCCACCACAATCTAGGATTCATTCAGCTCCCGTCGAACCGTCAAAGGGATGTGAGTTGTGCTATCGAGATCGAAGCCGATGATGACACGAACGATTCTCGCCGCCCTCATCGTATGGTACGGAAAAAATCTGGTGAGCTTGTGAGATCTTCTCTCAAGAGCGGTTCTCGCACTCGCAGACCAGCCAGCATGCCTTCTACTCCAGCATACACGAAGAATGTACATTTCGACAGGAAACTCGAGCACGTCAGACACTTTCTACACTCTGAGAAACCTGCTGCTGTAAGTGCCACCACATCACCGGTGCAAGAATATCAGGCCGATACCGAATTTCCCTTCCGAACATCACCCAGAAAAGCAGACGACGACTACGAACTGTCGATCGAACTTCCAAACTTTGTACCAGAAGCTCAGCAGACTGCTAACGAGAACGCAATCATCAAGGTTGAAACCGTATACCTATCAACGGACAAAAGATGCCTCATCGGAAGGGTGGCTGTACGCAATCTAGCATTCCAGAAATTTGTAGGAGTCAGATACACTTTGGATTATTGGAAAACAACCTCAGAAACAGCAGCTGAGTACACTGTGGACATACGCAAAAAACAACGTGATGACGGTTTTGATCGATTCTTATTTGAAATCAAGATTGACGACTTTACCGGGGTCACTGACAAGACAATGTTCTTCTGTGTGCGTTACTGCACGGGAGGTCAAGAATATTGGGATTCCAATTCCGGACACAATTTCCAGGTCGAGTTCCACAAAAGACCTTCATTAGCTCGTCGTTCCAGCGACCCACCTATCATGGCTCCTATCAGGCGTGCATCTCAGGATGAGATCGATATCAAGACTCCGGCACCCTTAAAGTCTTCCCGGTCGCTCATATTTGAGAACATATATACCGATCATCCCGATAATGTTATCGATGACGATCGAGATGCCGAAAAAGCTGTCCGAGTCAAGGCTGGTCGGCGTGCTGCTGCAACAGATTCCTTTTCGAACAGATATGACTTTGGAGCATCTTTGACCGCTGCAATTGCAGCGGCTAATAGCTTACTCCAGGGCAGTGGAGATGAGATCAAGTATCGAAACAAACCACAGATTGAACACGTAGAGCATGCCCCGAGGGGTATCAATCCTTACTTCACCATGAACATACAGGCAGGCTACAACACAGATCACCTCGTACCCGGGACCATTTCACCAACGTTCCCTCCTCCTCTAGATTCCTCTCAAGGAAACACTCCCGCTTCCTCGGGGGATGTCTCTCCGATCCCGGGTATCCTTGCGAAGAGTGAATCTTCCAAGAATGAAGCCTATCAAACCCTACTTGACAATTACTGCTTTGTAAGACTACTTCCACATTCCTCATATGACTCGCACTGACCTTATAGTTCCAGCCGAAATCGGTGAAGTCTACTGGTGCAAAAGTCCCAGAGCAGAAAGTAACTATCCGAGCTTCCAAGCCGCAGCCGCACACACCATCACCTTACGACACACCACCTTATTCTGCCTCTCCACCCACTGGAGGATCGCCATTATTCTGCAGCCGCTCGGCCATGGACAGTTCGCCAATTTATGCACACAGCGAAATATCTTCTACCGGCAGCAGTACCCCAATTCAAATTTGATCCCTCGCGGCTGGTCATCCCGCACTCCCCTCGAGTGTTTCTCTTTTCTATCACCGCATCTGGTGTACATCGCGATTGGCCTTCCAATAATTTGCATACTGTGTACAATTCCTACATTGTCGCGTTTAGCACGCATACCGAGTAAATCGTACATATAGATAAAGCACATACCTCGACTAACCTAGAGTTGGTCCATTGAATAGATTTGCAAAAGCAACTCAGTAGACACTTATGGGCGACTATAAATCAATATAGAGATAAAGTATTCTCCGAGCTATACAAGTATGTGCAAGTTGTGCTAAGAGACAGCTCGAACCCCTCCAATTTGCGGCACCCTCCTTTTGAGTTTGTGATCGGGCGAGAACACGCGAGAGGAGGGAAGGCACACTGACATTGAAGCGCCACAGCCGATGGAGATCGAGCTTAGCAAGCACGATAATGACATCTCCTCATCGAGAGATCTTGTGGGCAGACTCTGCCGCGACACAACTTGACCACAACCGAGACTTGCAAGATTACACAGACAGTGCAACTGCTGCCATGTCGGCCGATCAAGAAGAGCTTGACGAGCGAGAGTACGTCGAAGAGGCCATCTTCCAGCATGGAACTCGCGATGAACAGAGTCCTTTGCTGAACAAGCAGCATGATAGCAACGACAACTTGCCGTGGACGCGGCGACCTACTTTGTTCTGGCTCTTGCCGCCGTTCTTCTTCACGGCAATCATGACGGGTGCGAGCATCACACCGAGGCTGTCTCTCATCTCCAGTGTGTTGTGTCGGTCGTATTACACATCGACAGAGTTTCCTGGTCTCTCAATATTCGAGCTCACTCCTGGCGTCAATTGCAATACGGCCGCCATCTCTGGGCAGATTGCACGGATGAGTACTGCGTTGAATACGGTCACGGGGTTGTTGGCGGCAATGACTGCTGCGAGATACGGTGTCTGGTCAGATCGGCACGGTCGAAGGTATCCGCTCATGATCACCATGGTTGGCTCTCTGGTGAATGACTTGTGTTACATCTTGGTTGCGAAATATTACGAGAAGTTGACAATCTATTTCTTGATTATTGGTGCCATCTGCGATGGAGCTACCGGTTCTTTCATGTCCTCTATGGCTGCTACGTATGCTTATGCGACTGATATTGTGCCGCCACAGAGACGAGCGGTTGCCTTTGGGTATTTCCAGTGCTGCTTCTATGGTGGCCTCGCTATTGGTCCTACACTGGGAGGGTACCTAGTCAAGCAGACTGGCAATGTTCTCTTGATATTCTACCTCGCGATGACGATCCACTTCATCTTTGCTCTCTACACCATCTTTCTACTGCCAGAAAGTCTGAGCAAGACTCGTATGGAACTTGCACGCATAAAGTATGAAACGGAACAAGGCGCCCATGCAGGTCGTGAGGCGGATTCGACACCAGCATCGATAATAAGCAGAGTCCTCGGCATTCTCAATGTCTTCAAGGCATTGGCTGTCTTCTTCCCAAAAGATGCACACCCCACCATCAAGCGCAACCTACGTTTGCTCATGGCAATAGATGTCTGTCTCTTGCTCAACATGGGCATCTTTACAGTGGTCATCTTGTACGGTAAATTCGTCTTCAATTGGAATGATCTGGCTCAAGGTTATCTGCTCTCAATCATTGGCGGAACGCGAGTCTTTGTGCTGCTCGCTGTCTTGCCTGTCATTGTTCGGTTCGTGCGAGGGAAGATCGTCATCAGCAGAAGTCAGTCGGGACCTGGAGAGCATTCTCCCGAGGGTGCAGATCCACTTGACCTGGGTCTGATAAGAGTTTCAATGGTCTTGGAAGTCCTTGGTTTCGTGCTCATGTCAACTGCGTCGAGCTCTGCTGCCTTCTACACCGCCGGAGCCATGTCTGCTTTAGCTGGAATCGGCATGCCGACTCTGGCGTCCGTCCTTACAAAACATGTTCCTTCTACAAACACTGGTCAATTGCTCGGTGCAGTTGCCCTCATGCAGAGTCTCAATCGAGTGGTTGCGCCCTTAGCATTCGGACTTCTCTACTCGGCCACTGTTGCGAGCCATCCGGCCACTTGTTTCATCGTCTTGGCCACACTCATGGCTCTAGGCTTCCTCCTGAGTCTTGGACTTCGTCCATCTACAGCGGAGCATTTGGATACAGATCTATCCGAGGGTTAGAACTCCAGGAGAGTACATAGTGATGTACTAACACGAACTGGAAATAGCTGCTAGAAGCGTAGGCGTCCCTTAATTGACTTGATACAAACTTCAATGTGTTCTAATAAGAAACTCTTGTTTACAGGCCGCTCACTACCCTTAGACCATGCATTCTACCAATTTCGCGTGTGCCAAGCATCAAACGATTTGAATGTTACGGATCAGTTTCGATAGCACGTGTTAGTTCTCCCAGCAACCAACCCCGACATTAGCATCTTATCACACATCAGGATGGTTGAGTCTGTAGCATAAATCATATCGACCCTGATCCTTGTTTAGCGGCTCAAGCGTATATTCTGACAAGAAGTGCTATCGTCTATAGCGTCATTGGTGGAAATTCCAGAAATTCAAGGATTAGCCAGGCGATATGGCTATGGTCTACCACTTCCCGACAGATCGATTGCGCACGACACTGCAGGATGCCTCTCGCGATCCTCTCGTGCTTGTGGCCTGTGGTTCTTTCTCGCCAATCACGCATCTTCATTTGCGAATGTTTGAGCTGGCGGCCGATTACGCAAGACATAGTACGAATTACGAGTTGATTGGTGGTTATTTCTCTCCCGTTTCGGATGCTTACAAGAAAGAAGGATTGGCACCGGCAAAGCATCGTCTGAATATGGTCAAGAGGGCATGCGAGGAGACGAGCGATCGATGGGATGTGGATCCCTGGGAAGCGAGTCGAAAGGAGTATACCCCGACAGCTGCGGTCCTAGATCATTTCGACTATGAAATCAATACGCGCATGGGAGGCATTGACGGTCCCAAGAGTGCGGATGGGTCAACTGGATCCTCTACAAGGAAGCGTCGTGTCAAGATCATGTTGCTCGCGGGATCCGATTTGCTCAAGACGATGTCGGATGAAGGTGTCTGGGATGCCAAGGATCTAAATCACATTCTGGGCGATTATGGTGCCTTTATCGTCGAACGAATGGGAGCAGACATCAAAAAGGCGACGAGCGCACTCAGTGCATGGAGCAACAACATCCATCAGGTCGAACAGACAGTGCTCAACGATGTCTCTTCCACAAAAGTCAGGCTGCTGCTTCGCAAGGAATATTCCGTTCGCTATCTCCTCCCCGAATCCGTCGTCGACTACATTGAGGAAAATGGCCTCTATTCCAGAAATATCTCAAGACTGCAGAATCCCACAGCTCCTCCGCTAGCGGCAGCCGCAGGGCCGCAAGAAGAAGAGAGCGCGAAACCAAATTGGGAACGGCTATATAAAGAGATTACAATGTGAGTCTCTCCCTTGGCTGCCCCGACAAATTCCCGGGGGAGCCTCATGTTCTGTATCAGTAGAGGTGCTAGGGGTTTCTTGCGACTGGCTCAGCGTAGAGTGTTTGCTGCAATTTCCTGCTTTTCGTATCCATTTCTCATTCGTACTTGGAAAAGCATAAGGACGAATTTGTGCCCCCAAACCTACCCTCATTAGTCTCCATTTTTTTTGCATTTCCCCTTGTGTCGTGGTATCATTGGACATTACCCGAAACTGTTTGACAGTGCATGATGCAATGTCTTTTCTTGCGAGGTGTGAGGCACATAATTGCAGTTGAATTCGGCATCACTGACTTGTGCCAAGTTACGAGTGGGTGGAAGGATGTCATGCTTGATGGCGAGGATGGTGAAGATGGATTCCACTGCACCGGCTGCGCCGAGCAAGTGACCCATTGCTCCTTTGCAACTACTGACATTCACCTCGCTTGGCTCTTGCCATCCGCCGGTGCCGAGTAAGACCGACTTGATGGCCCGATTTTCCGCAACATCACCGAGATTGGTCGATGTTGCGTGAGCATTGACATAATCGATCCTCTTCGGGGCCAGACCTGCATGTCTCAAGGCATTTCTCATGGCCCGTGCTGCTCCGTTGCCATCGGCATGGGGTGCTGTCATGTGATGGGCATCGGCACTGAGTCCGTAACCTGTGAGTTCCGCATAGATCTTGGCCCCCCGAGCTTTCGCATGGTTGAGTTCTTCGAGGACAACGACACCGGAGCCTTCCCCGATGACGAAACCGCATCGGTCTCTGTCAAAAGGTCGAGATGCCGCCGTCGGGTCGTCATTATAGTGTGTTGCGAGAGATTTGGCACGAGCAAAGCCTGCTACGGCGAGGGGATGGATGCATGCCTCTGATCCTCCGGCAAGCATGACGTCTGCGTCTCCGAACTGGATGAAGCGCGAGGCATCTCCAATGGAATGATTACCTGTGGTACAGGCTGTCGAGGCCGCATGATTGGGGCCACGAAAGCCGTACTTCATGGAGATGTGACCTGCTGCCATGTTGATCAAGAGACGGGGGACAAACAAAGGGGATATTTTGCGGAAACCTGATGCATGATAGGCCACTGTCGTGTCGTAGACATCATCGAGGTTCCCTATGCCGGATCCCAAACAGACCCCTGTCCTTTCCTTTTGCTCGTCTGTCACCGGAGACCAGCCGCAATCTGATAGAGCCTCTTGTGCTGCCCGGATGGCATATTGCGTGAATGGTGCCATGCTCCGAATCTCACCAGTCGTCAGCAACGATTGGGGGTCCCACAGACCCTCCTCCGCCGAGCCAAACTTGATTGTCCCACCGACTTGAGAGGGCAAGGTGGCATATCGATCGTCGTCATTGCGGCCAACGAGCGACACGAGGCCAGAGTGTCCTTCAGTCAAGCTCCTCCAGGCATGCTTCACTCCTGTACCGATCGGCGTGACCAGTCCAAGGCCTGCACGAATCAGACAAGATTTTCTCTCGGCGATGCACACAGATCATACCTGTAACCACCACTCGTCGCATTGTCTTTTTTAAAAATTAAAGATGGGTGCTACGCGAATATATATCACATGTACAGTCCGCCTGAACGCCTTCTCTCAGATGATCTATTCACGAATACCACTGAGAAACTTCCTTATGCCATGTCTTCTTCAAAGGCTAGTATCTGCTTTCCAAGGCCAGGGTCTCGATGTATGATGCCTCCATCTGCACGTCCTGGCATCTCCATAGGCCGAGGATGCGGTGGGGCCCGGCCCGGGTCTGCGTGGCTGAGCGGTTGTACTCGATCGAGATGATCTGCTGAGAGGAAGGAAGTGGGCGGGCGGGCTTTCCTCAAGACAGCTCGGGGCGTGGCGCGGGAACCCGAATTGTTGTTGGTGATATGAATGCATTGTACCACGATGATCGAGTCAATTTGCAGCAGACTCAAGAAGCAGAAAGTTTGAAAAGACAGGCAAGGAAGACGCATCACAGCTAGCCTGTGCTCAGAATGGGTCTCGGAGATGCTACTGCGGTGTCAGATTCACAAGAAGGGGGCAAGATCCATGCATTCTTCATTGGTAATGCCTGGAAGAATCTCAAACTTTCCTTCAAGGTGGCCACTGCCGTCAGCATAAGTCTGGCTCTTGGCCAGAATAGCAAGATTGCCGGTGTTGAATCGACAACAATGTACGTATCCTCGATCTTTGCTGTCCTCTTCTTGCCCAATAAGACACGAATTCAGATGATCGAAATGACAATCCTGAGTGGACTCGCTATGGCTGCAGCTGTGCCGTTCGGTATGCTCGCCTTTCTCTGTTCCCATGCGACGAGAAGCACTGCGCAGGATCAGATCGCTTATCAATCCTACGAAGCAGCGCTGCAAAGAGGAGATGCCCTCGGAGCGTCTCCAGGAGTCTTTTATCAAGGAAAACCGGCTGCAGTCTCTGCCGTCTTCTTATTCATTCTTGCTTGGGTCATCAATGTACTCAAGACCTTGTTCACTCCACAGACTTTCAGCTTCGTCGCAGCTGGAATTGTTTGTGGTATTTTGCTAATAGAAGGCTACCTCTTCCCGACTTGGGCACTGTTCTACCAGATCACCAAGCAGGTCTTGTATTGTGTCTACATTGGTCTAGCATGTTCTTTTGCTACGAATATTTTCATCTTTCCATACAATGCTCGAGAACCATTCTTGGACCTGATGGGAAATTATCTAGATCTCTGTAACAAGATGATCGTCGAACATGCAAACCACTTCAGCAATTCGCACAAGGCTTTGAAAGTATCGTCATCGACGGACAATAGCCTACAACACACTGGAAGTGATCCTTTTCGACGAGGTGACTCGCAAGATTCAGCAGAAGAGCACAAACCCTCCCCAAACAAGCCTGGCAAGGCTGCAAAGTCGAAAAAGGATCGCACAGAGACAGGATCCGAAGAACTTGCTCGGCTTCTAGCTATGCGAGCAGAGATGACCGCATTGTGTTCTGCTCTAGATCTTGCCAAGGTTCCCGCCAAGAGAGAATTCGCATACGGACACTTACGCGGCTACCAGCTTGAAAAAATGTACAAATTGAGTCGTGGCTTGATCATCCCAATGCTCGGGTGTAATCTGTGGTCTCAAATCGCAGATTCCATCAAGAATGACAAGGAACTGAGGGCCGGTGAGCACGAGCAATCCACTGGATTTCTCGAAGCTCTAGGAATGGCAAACGAATTGAATGAGACAGATAGAGCGGAATTCTTTGAATTCATGGAGACCTCCGTCGGCCCCCGAATTCGTGCAATGTCTTCGTCCTGTACATTAGCACTTCGTCACATCCAAAGAGCACTTCACATCGGTAATTTCAAAAGACCCCCATTCTACATTCGCCCATTTGTCAAATCGCCTCGAGCATTCAATGATGAAGATCTGCAATTTAGTGACAGCTTCGAAGCTGACATTGCAGCATTCTGGGCCCAGAAACATATCGCTCATGACAAGCTCTACACCGAAGATGGCCGGCCAAGACCATCGTTGATGCTTGTATTATATATGGAGAGTGCCATGCACTCGACAGGACTCCGACTTCTGGAATTCTGCCGATGGGCCGATTCGATGCAGAGCTCTGGAGCCATGCGTACAGCTCGATTTATTGTGCCAAAACCCAAGAGGTATATAAATGCTGCAAAGAGCTATGTGAAGCTCATCTCACAAGAAACAAAAGGCCGCGACGAACAGGCTGGCAAGAACCTTCCTGTATCGATGAATCCAAATGGTGCGATGGACACTTCCCCTTATATGCCAAATGCAACCGAAGCTTTCCTCACCGGCTCAAAACCGACATTGAGACCGAGAACATCTATGATTGGAAGGATAGTATTGCCGGTTTACAGACTCAAAGTGTTCATCTTTGACAGTAGTGTCTCTGCATTTGCCTTTCGGGCTGCTATAGCGATGCTGACTGCATCGTTGCCGGCCTTCTTCCGCGACTCGGTCAATCCTTTCTTGAAGTATCGATTGATCTGGATCCCCTTCACGGTCTTACTTGGTCTGATGCCTGTCCTTGGTCATGGAATTGCGGCTAGTCTCTTCCGCGTCGTCGGCACTATCGTTGGGGGCGTCATTGCCCTTGTCGCTGTCGAGATTGGCAGGACGCCCGCAGGTATCATACCAGTATTCTTTGTCTTTTTGTTCATCGAGCAATACGTGATGCAGTTGGATCCAAAAACCAATCTCTTGCCTATTTTGCTTGCACAGATTACAGGAATCTTGGTAGTAGGGTATAAAGTCATGGTTGACAAGCTCGGCATATCAGTTGTCGAATCGTCCGGCCAAGTCTACCTAAATTCGCCTGCATTGATGGGCTACCGAATACTTCTCACACTCGCCGGAGTAATTGTTGCGGCATTCTTCATTGTGTTTCCATCACTTCCAACAGCGCGAGACTTGCTTCGAAACACGATCTCTAAGCATCTCTTCTCTTCTGTGGATTACTTTTTATTATATTCAATTCGTGCCGCTAGGAATGACTATGATTTGCCAGATGGCATAGACAAGGCGATCTTGCGAAAACAAACTGAGTCCTTGTCGCTCTCTGCGAACTCGCATAATCTTCTCGGTCTGACTGTTTTCGAACCGTCTCCTCGAGGTCTCTTCCCAACCCAAGACTGGACAAGGGTTGTGACGCTGCTAGACAATTTTCACACATCTCTTGCAGTGGCAAATTCTCTGTACACAAAATTACAGGATGATCTCGGCGACAACAGCACCGAACTCGAATTCATCTCGGTAAAGCAGACCAGTGAGCAGTACAGTCGCACTGTCACAGCATGTCTCTATTCGCTAGGAAACGCATTTGGAACCTGGCAACCCCTACCCCCGATTCTTGACTCGCCTATGGAGGCACATCTGGCTGCGCAAAAAAGCCTGCACAATGTTGCTCATATTGTGCGAGACTTGAGACATCGTGGCATCCTCAATGCAGACAGCCTGACACATTTCGGAGCCTACACAATCACCATGGCCATCATGTCCAGATCTTTAGATCAACTGAATGAACATGCGAATCTCCTGATAGGAAAGTCTGGCTTCAAGGACTATCTCGAAAAACATCGTAAAACACGTCCAACAAAGACAGAATGAGATTTCGCAAAGTATGGACAACATGTCATTATGTGAATAAGCCAGAACTTGCAGCTTACACGACGAAGTAGGGACCAAGCCATTTTAGCCATTTTAAGCTTATAATTCATGCTTTTCCTCATCGATCGCAAACTGCTTGAGATCCTTGAGATCAATCGTCTTGAGTGTCGTGTCTTCTGTGGCACTCAGCTGGATTTTGGGCACGGCTTCTTTGCCAATGACGCCGTCCTTGTAGGCATCAAAGGCCTCGAGCCAGCGAGAGGTACAGAGACACCATCGACAGCCGTCGTCGAGCCCGACATGTCTGAGGTCGTTTCCCCGTGAGGCTGAAAAGTCGAGGAACTGGGTCGAGACGATTCCGGCGACCGAATGGCTGCCGTAGTCTTGTGCCGTGGTTCGACAGTATCCGTCTCTGAAGAAACCGGATTTGATGGGTGAGCCACCAAAGTAGTTTAGAGGTTTGCCAAAGACGTTCAGAGCGTTTCCTGGAGCTGGCATCTTTTGATCGAGAGCGTTTGGGGAGTGGTGATCTTGTTTCTGTCAAGTCAGGAGGATTGGTGGATACGCATTTGATCTTGGGCAGAGATCGAGGCGATTTATGCATCCTGTTCCACACCACCGGTCGATGTTGTCATAAGGTGGAGCCGATCAATCATGCTTTTGAGAGACAGAGACAAGGTTCGGCCCCTCTGTTATATACACGTAAAATGCACGTAAAAAAAGTCCAAAAGATGATGTTTGACGGCATGATGAGATCAACTGCTACCAAGTCTCTATTTCTTCAAAACACTGGCACTTTCTTCCCTAAAGGTGTCCAATGCCCGCAATGCTGCTCCATTTTTGATTGACTCAGAGGCCATTTGGACACCTTCTTGATATGTCTTGGCTACCCCTGCCGTTTTCAACAGTGCAGCACAGTTGATCAGGACGTAGTCTAGGATGGGGCTGCCAGCGGTCATCTTATTCGCCAGCAATTCTGTCAGGATCTTGGCATTGTCTGCTGGTGTTCCACTTTTGACCGAGTCTAGGCTGTGTGGCTCCAGACCAAAGTCCTTGTAGCTTATCTTGTCGGCCACAATTCCGTGTGAGGCGTCATACGTCCAGATGTTTGTCGCGCCTGAAGGTGATATCTCGTCCAGTCGTTCATCCCCGCAGACAATCATGCATCTTCCATGTGGATTGAGTTGTGAGAATGACTCGATGAAGACAGGTCCGAGTTCTGGAGAATGTACACCGATGATTCTGGCTTCAATCGGTGCAGGATTCAGCAGAGGTCCGAGGATGTTGAAGATTGTAGGGTGTTTCAGCTGTTTGCGGATGAGAGCGACATTGGCGAGTGCCGGGTTCCAGATCGGAGCCAGGAGGAAGAGAAAGGAGGAAGAGAGTGCCGGTATGTCTGTGGGACTCAGGAGTAGGTTACATCCATAACTCCTCAGGATGTCGGCAGATCCTGAGGAAGAAGTAGAAGCTTTGTTTCCGTGCTTGATGACACGAATGCCAGGCACCCCTGCAGCGACTATTCCGGCAGTAGTTGAGACATTGAATGTGTTGTGGCCGTCTCCGCCGGTCCCCACGATATCGACGCAGACCGTCTGAGAATCACTCAAAGTTTTCAAAGCATCTCCTTGAGTACTCAGGGAGACGGCCTCTGGTAACTCCCATTTCATTGCTGCTTGTCGTAGGACAGAGACCGCAGCCGTGATGACTTCTGGTTTTCTGTCGAGTTGAGATTCATGTAGCACTGTCAGGAATTTGGATATCGAGTTCTGGTCTGCTGAAGGATCCAATATCTGAACAAAGCATCCAGGGATCCTGTCCAATCTCTCCTCAGGCGCTTCTAAGAAGTCTTCTATTGCCTGCATCACAAAAAGACGAACGATACAGATCTATCCTACCGTAATCTATCGTTGCTATGAACCTGAGCAGCTCCTTACAGATATTTGTGGTAAGACTGTTTGTAAGACTTGTTTCACCGAGAGATGCTGAGAATGAGGGCAGGACTATTTTGAGACTTTTGTATAACTCTCATTTTTTAGACCTCCATCTGGAGCAAAAGTCATTCAATTGATACCAAGACAAGGAGGCACGTGACGATACGATACGTACGATTGCATCAGTCTTGGTAGTTCTGCCTACCTATCGCATATGAAAGGGAGTTTATCGATGGCTAGTCCTATTAGCGTAACACATAACAACAGATTGACAAGCTATTCAGTGAAGAAGAGACTGCAGGAAATACGTGTTCAACCATATTTTTTACCATATGGCGGATCCCAACAACACGTATGATCGACCTGCTGCGCCAGAGCTCTCCATGAGTGAGGAAGCCAAGTACAAAAAGAAATGTCGCGACCTGAAGCGCAGAATTGGCGAAATCGAGGTCACCAACGAAAATCTTGTCACAAAGCTGGCGCGGACGAACCGGTTCATACAACGAGCTCGTCTGGAACGGGCCTTTCTTCTGGAGAAGCTTGAGGAGAACGCACCGAGATATGCACCTGGGTCCGATGGCTCGCCCTCGCCGCCTCCAAGTCCCTCCTTAGAGACGTTTGATGCGAATGCTTCTATGATCGACGTAGCACCTTCGCCAGATGCCACAAGACTATCCATCAGTCCACCTCCGCGGGAAACCCCACACGAGCACCGCTCACACGGAGGTGTGCATCACTCTTCGGCTGCACATACACCAGCAGGAAAGGATCGGGGAAGTCCTGCACCGAAAGAGGGAAAGAAGGCCAAGCCTCCAAAAGATCCGAATGCTCCGAAACGACCGAAGAATGCCTTCTTGCTCTTCTGTGAGCTCGAGAGAGACAGAGTTCGAGCTTCCGCAGACACCGGTCTTGGTGAGACGGTAGATATCGCCAGAGAGCTCGGCAGAGTATGGGCAGAGATGAACGACGAGGCACGCAAACCCTATAGGGATCTGTACGAAAACGACAAGATTCGTTATGAAAAGCAAATGACAAAGTATGAGGGCGCCAAGAAAGAATCATCATCCCTACAGGCCATCAAACGTGAGGAAGGCGGTACAAAGAGTTCTAGCACGAAACCTGCTGCTAGTGGTTGGACACCTGCAAATGCCAAACCGATAGCTCACTGAAAGCATCGTTATGCCATTACACAGGCGATCTAGTGAACCAAATACAAAACAAGAGGAAAAGTGTTTTGAACCTGCCAAGGAGGAGCACAAGGGACATGGTATACATTGAGAAGGCGACATCGGTCTGAATTCCCGCCTTGCTCGCTCCAACTTTACTACGGCACAAAAAGGAACTTCCTACCAACAATATTATTAGAAATCCTGTGCTCATCGGGCTGTGCACGAGCATGATTCATTGTTGCACACATGATTCATTGTTGCAAAAATTAGAATTAGCAGCTCGCAAAATAGGGTATATTATGCTTCGTGCACATCACACAGTCATATAGGTCAGCCTAATGGTACTGATTGATTAGCTCTTCTGCAATCGTAACCACTTTCTCCTTCTGTCTACCAAGTATGAAAGCTGTGCATGTTACCAGAAACACGTGAAACTCGCGATCCACACTAAAAAGAATTGCTCAATTCTGTGATGTTGGGCATACTGTTTTGAAGAAGAGGCAAGAACAATCTCGAGGGATCGTCCATGACACTGCAGAAGTGCTCGTAGAGCTGCAATCTAGTGGAAGATCTGGGCTGACTCAGCCCTTCTGAATCGGGACAGGAGAGATCGAGAAAGTCTTTGTGCTATTCTGAGCTACATTCGGGCGGCCGTTACAAGCCCAATCTGCATATGTGCCGACCAATTAGATCGCTGTGACGATATGTCCCCGTGCTTTGCCAGAATACGTGCCTTCACTTACACATTCTGATCCTGGACCTAGTTGGGCTTGAAAAATCCTTGCGGTGAGGATTCCGAATGTCGTGATTCGCCAAGTGGTGGAGTTGCCACCGATCCCCAAAAACAATTTACAAACTACTCTACATGTGTTCCTTTGGATTGATGAAGAGTGCTGCTCTCCCTGATACTCGAGCATGGTCTCAATGTTCACACGCATCCTCAATGATCCAAAAAATTGGTCCGTATCTGCCATGATGGTGCTACGCTAGCTGTCTCACAAACGGGGCTTTTGGCTTGAAAAGGGGACGGTTGACAGGTCTTGTCCATCGACAGGATCACCTCGTTTATAGCGCGGGGTCTGCCTCATCTGGATAGTCGTCTGCCGGGCAGGTAGCTCGTACTTGTACGTATGGCAGTTCCGGTGCCACTGAGGTAAGACCTCGAGGAGGAGCCTTGGAAGGGCATGATAGCTTGACGTGCACGAAACCTCCATTATACTGAAACAATGATCAGTCATTTGTCTAAGCAATAGGCAAGTGGTATACTTATGACCATGGATGCAGATCTGATTTGGAAAGCTGCTCGGCAATCTGGATAACGAGGCAAGCAGGGGAGGCGATCGGACGATTGCCCTGTGGCAGGCCGCGTGTGCAGAGATGGGGAATCTGCCGTCATGGTTGTTGCATGGAAGGGCAGGTCGTATGCACGATTCGATTCGTCCGTCTTTTCTTTGCGAATTTCTTTTTATCTTCGAGAGGCAGATCGACAGAAGGGGGGTGGGATCCGCCTTTGGGTGACATCTGAAGCAGGCCGAACGAGAAGCGAAGCAAAAGGTTACACAAGAATCCCATGGTCCGCCTATTCCGGGAGAGAGATCTCAGTGCCGAAGACAATCCTCCACAGATTTTATCCGGGGCTTGGTGGCGCACAAGGGAACCGCTTGGCACAAGACTGACGTAACCAAAAAATTGTCTGACAAGGATTACGCACAGTTCAGAGGCAGCTGATCGGTGGGAGGAATGGTTTTCCTGAAGATGTATATAAGTCTCGAGTCCTCCCAGGTATCTTTTTTGTTCGCCACCTCGATCTTTCTTCAGTAGAACGGACTACAATGTTTGGTAAGACTGCATTGACATTGTTGGTCGCCTCCGTCGCGGCCATCCCTCAGACATTCACCTCTTCGGGACCGAATGCAACGACCTATTCCTACACGGCCAATGGTTCGACCACGGTGCCAGAGACGATGCCATACACTCCGGCTGGTGGTCTCGGCATGAACGGTAGTTATCCTCTCTACCACCCACTATCGGATTTCGACTATGAGTCGCTCTCGCTCGCCCTCTACCAAGAGTTGATTGAGCTCGACCTCTTCCACTACGGACTCGCGGCCTTTTCTGCAGAAGAGTTCGAGGCTGCCGGTCTGACTGCCTCCGACCGATATCTCATCGAGTTCATGGCCGATCAAGAGGTCGGACACGCCACCCTCATCCGAAACATGCTGGGTGCCAATGCTCCTCAGGCATGTAACTACATCTACCCCTTCACCGACGTCAAGGGCTTCCTCGACTTCACCCAGAAACTCACCCGATGGGGCGAATCTGGCGTCTATGGATTCTTGGAACACCTCGACTCCCGAGCCTCTGCCCAATTGCTCCTGCAGTCCATCACGACAGAGGCCCGTCAACAGATGATCTTCCGACAGTTTGACGGCCTCTTCCCCATGCCAGTCTGGTTCGAGGCTGGCATCACGCAGTCGATGGCATGGACCCTGTTGGCACCTTATATCATCAGTTGTCCCGACCAGAATCTCGGCTCTCGAAAACTCGCATGGCAGAATTTCCCAGGCCTAAACGTCACAAACAATCCCTCCGTCATTCCACCAAACAACACGACGGACGTCTTCCCCTCGAGACTCACACCGGCCCAAAATCGAACGACACCCATCTCTGGCCCGGGCAGAAATGTCACTTTCCAGTATGAGGCGGCAGGCAAGAATGTCGGTCCGAATGGCTCCTATGTCACCGCTTCATCCGCCGGTGCACCAGCTTACGTCGCCTGGATCTCCCAGCTCAACGTGACCTACTCACCCTTCATCTCGACGGGCAACTTTACGGGCTACACGATCCAACCAAATGGCACCATCTTCCCATCCTACTTTGGCCAAGCACCGCTCGTCAACATCACCACAGATCTCGGCAAACAGCCAGACAACACACCCTCTTCCGAGGGAATCATCAATGGTACCATGTTTGTCGCCTTGGTCGATGCCCTTGCACCAGCACTCAACGTGACTGCCTTCAACCTGACCTACCTCAACTCTCACATCGCCGCCGGACCAGCCATCTACCAAGCATTCTAAGGTGCGCCTTTTTGTGTATTGGACACTTCGTGTCCGACAAGTCACGATTGATAGTATATCACTTTAGACATGAGAGATGAAATTTATTTAATATGAACCATGACGAGGTTTCTCTATGCAATTTCTCTGCTGATGATTTGTGATGTACATGCTCTGAAGTAAAACTAGTGGATATCTTTATGAGTCATGAAGTGTGACTTGTGACTGGGAAATATGATCATTTGTGGTGGCGTGCATGAGAACAGACAGTTGTTACACGAGGAATGATTCAGGTTCTATGATCTGTAAAAGGTTTTTATACCAATACTAGTCTAGTCTGATGGTTTCTATAGTTCATCCTTTTTGTTTGTGACCTGACTGGATGAGGAAGTACAGGCAAGTGGACTCTTCACACGAAACACGTACTCGCATTTCTGTGCCTCACGAACAGAGATCAATTCATTCGTACTGCCGCACTCGAGATCGACCCGGCCTAATCGCTCCGGACCATTCCAGCATCGTTGGCCATGGGAAT
The DNA here is from genome assembly GCA_004000165.1 of Taphrina sp. SM11. Taxonomy (NCBI): domain Eukaryota; kingdom Fungi; phylum Ascomycota; class Taphrinomycetes; order Taphrinales; family Taphrinaceae; genus Taphrina; species Taphrina sp. SM11. The sequence continues at coordinate 106,225 of RHDT01000277.1, read as the reverse complement.
AGACCAAGGATCCATTCTCGTCGATATGGTCAAAGGTGCCCACAAGAGTGTTGAGAGAACTCGATTTCTGATGCAGGTTCTCGAGAAAACAGACTTCGTAGGTATAGTCGCTAATTAGACTCGAAAAGCACAATCCCTTGACGGCCCGGAGCACATCATGTTCCCCAAAGTCTCGGGAGAGATTATCTTGCGCATCGGCACGGGATTTCTCAACTTGCGACACTTCCTCGCGCAATTTTTCCGTCGAGGCTCTCAAGTTGACAACTTGTTGAGGTTCCGATTTGTCTGCTGGATCGAAAGAATCCCTCTGCAATATGCCAAGCTCGACGAGCTTCGATCTCAATCCCTGCCAATATTTGACAACACCTCCGGAGACCACCGGTGGTGCGGAAGCCTTGGGAAATGCGATTGTGGTATCGAGCAGCTCCTGCAGAGCTTCCTCTGTGATGACTGGTTCTGAAAGAGGTGCCAGTTGATTATAGGTAGTCACTGCCCCCTTGACTGCCATATCCTGATAATTTGGATTGTAACCTTGGGACAAATCCTTCAGAAGAGCCTCGTATTCCGCTATCCGAGCTTCTTGTGCTGCAGCTTGGTCTCGTAGCATGTTTAACGCCGTCTTGAATTTCAAGACGGTCAATTCGATTGCATTTTCGACCTCGTTGTCAGCCTGTGCCATGTTATGGCTTTCATGCTGTAATTTTGTCAGAGCACTTTCCTTGTCTGCCAAATTCGTTCTGAGGGCTTGCAATCTTGCGTCAGATCTCTGTAGCTCATCTTCCACCTCTAAACGCAACACATGTGCCTTCTTAAACCACTCTTCTTTCACTTTCCAACCAGAAAGTCGAGTGGCTTCTTGCTGTGCTGTTTTCTGAGCGTGCTCTTTCGCTTTCTGCCGACATGTGTTTGGACACTTGGTCAGTCCTAACCATTCATCGCTCCCATCACAACATTCCTCTTCACAGACTCCATCATTCACTCGACTTGATCTGATATATGTCGGAATGTGTCCAGCATTTTGGCAGAAGAACATGCCATTGGAGCATGCAGAAGTACCCGGTTCATCTGATCCATCGATGCAATCACAATAATCGTCATTCACACGCTGGATTGGAATTGTCTTGGATCCATCCAAGCAGCTGAAGAGACCGTTCTCACCCTGATAAAGCGGCAACTTAGAGTTCGGCACACCTCTCACCTGTGTCTGAGACAGGGCACTGCTACAGAATGCTAATGGTAGGAACGTAGCCAACCTCATGCTATGTCGGGATGCTGCAAATAAGAGAACACTCTTGCCGCCTCAAATGGTCGCGTGTGTTGTGCTCGACAGACAGACACGTCAGACGAGGGTCCGGAACGGAGTTCTTGAGCTCACAGCAGGTAGAGGAGTGATTCAGCATGATGTAGAGTATGATCCTGGCGAACTCTGCGAACGCGCAGTGGAGCCCCCAATGGTAGAACTCACCAGGAAAGACAAAATTTCCCCACGATTTGAGAAAAGTGTTCCGGCTCCGCTGAATCGATGGCTCCCTTACCATTGCATCATGCTAGAGAACGTGTGGAGAACAAATCATCCTATACCGTCGGCCTTGCCAAGACAGCCAGAAGAGAGATACCCATGTATCATTAAGAACTATGCGCTTGAATCGCGCGGATCTTCTACTTTCCGCGGCTCACTTTGCGACCCGACTCTTTTCACATTACGATGACGGACCTGATGGCCTGTTCGGAGACCCTCCTGTGTCCGCAGACGGATTTCTATGGTGGCAGACTCCGGTGGCCCTCGAGGCTCTACTGGAATACGAACGGTTGAGCGGGAACTTCTCCAGGCATGCAGCCATCGAAGAGTGCTTCACGCTAAATAATGATGTCGATCATCGGATGTTCTCTCCCGTCTGGGGCGGCATTGAGAACGATGAAAAGAATGACGATATGCTTTGGTGGGCACTTGCTGCAATGTTCAGTGAGGAAGAGAGTCTTGTCCGTTCTGCTGCCAGAGTTCACGATCACGTTCGCCGCTTCTGGGCTGGACAATCTCATGCCGGCTGTGGAGGCGGTATCAGGTGGTAAGGTCGCACTACAGCTTTCACGGCACTCCATCTGACCATTTGGACAGGTCTGCCGATCCTTCTCACTCCGGTATTCTTACCATGTGTCACGGCGAAGACATTAGAGCTTATGATGATAGGGTGGTCATATTTGAACAGTGTTACTAACGGTCAATTTCTTCTTTTGTCGGCTCTCCTAGTTGAAAAGGAGACACAAAATGACCAAATATCTACTAGACGCGATAGTTCTACACAACCAAGTTTGAAATCACACTACGAGAGGCACTACGAGAGGCCAAACTCTACGTACAGTGTGATTGGTAGATCTTTTCTGAATCAAGACGTCGAGTGGTACGAGGAATGGGCTCTTCGAACAATTACATGGATGACTTCCACAAACCTGATATCCCTTACAACAGGTGCCACTTTTGATGGCATACACGAGCCAAGCTGCAGTCTTCAAGAACCGTTAGGTAATGCACAGTGGTCTTACAACATCGCGTTGCCAATGTTGGCATCTGCTATCATGTTCAAAATGACTGGCAATTACACCTGGCTGGAAGTGCATGAGCTGACCAAGGAGCATATTTTGGAGTATTTCGTTTCTCCTTCGGGGTCTCTCGAGGAACCAATGTGCCTGGGTGGCTGCGGAGGTGACGATTGGCGAGTGTTCCTTGCCATCTTGGCTCGTTGCATGAGTAGAGCTCACCAAATCTTACCGGACGCTCGAGTGCGTGATGTGCTGATGCAAACAGCCGAGGATGCAGTGCACATTCCACTTCGCCGGACATCGCTGCCAAAGGCAGAATTACCGAATAGCAATAGGCTAGTACTTCAAGCAGTACTACCTGGATCACGACCATCTCAACCCGATCAGAGAGCAATTGGAGCAATTCAAGCGGATATTGTTGCCTTGGAGTATATCAACGCAGCCCTCGACGTCTTGTGATGAAGAACGATGTGATGAGATATCATAGACAACATTGGTAAGCGCCGCCACCACCATCGCCGAATAGATGAGTACGTGAAAATTCAGTAACGTTGGTTTGTGCATCTGATGTAGCATTGAGACTGCTTCCGAGGTATCGCCCAGTTGGAGACCGGAGATGTGCTATTGCATAAGAAAAAGCCGAGGTCGCAACACCGAAGAAGAAGTCGCTGATGAGAAGCATCGCCATATCGATCATCGCCTCATGATCGAAGTCCAAGTCGTCGATGCTCCGTACCATATCCTGATCGAGACTTTGTGCTATAGACCACTTATCAACCACAACCCAGCCGTGTTCCTGAGCACTCGCACGAAAAACCTCGATCTGCTCGTGATCTCCACAGGCTAGATAAATTATACGAGGAAGTGCTTCACCTAATCCCAGAAGCTCTCGTGCTTCCTCGGCAAATTCCCATATTCTGTCTATTTGCTGTTCTGCAGAGGTCCAATTGATATCATCGGCTACATCCTTCTCGACACGAAAATGTACTCCGATATATGGCTGAGGATTCCCCTTGCCATCTTGCAAGGATGAGAGGATCGAGTGAATCATGTTGCGAATGTCACTTCGAGCACGCAACAGATGACCGAGCTCGAACCATGCTACCTGATGATGAATCGTGTCAGTATTGTCAAAGAATTGAGAAGGCGTAGGAGCATGCAATACAATAAGTTCGTTTGACGCGCGACTCGCATTAGCCGCCGTTTCAAGGAACCAAGATCTCCACGGAGTCTGCTTGGTTGAGTAGGGACCAAATCCCCAAGCAAATGGCGCAAAGTCATAGTCCAGTTCGATGCGTGAGAAATTCTCGAGCTCAGGCTGTTGAGACTCGTCTAATCTCACAACCTTCATTTTGGGACAGGCCGCAGCCAGACGCTTGATGAGAAATTCCCTGTCAAACCAAAAACCTAGTGGCTTTCGGTGGTCTACATCCCAGGAGGTCAGATCGGCCTCACGCGTCAGGGTCGTCGGTATGATCAAGTTGGCACCCAATTCGATAGCCATACGCAAACATGTCTTGACCTCGGAAATCATCGTGGCTAGACCACCAGCAAAGAGATGACACTCGAGATAAAGATTTTCGTGCCAATCACTCGTCGCACATTCCGTTTGGAGAACTGAGAGCTGCAATTTTTCTGGTTCCAGCCGTCCATAGACCTGATCAAAGAAGGCGACTAGCGAAGTTTCGAGATTATCCTGCCTGCTCTTTGCTGGAGACCATTGTACAGTTCTCCAAGATGTCAAATGATTCGCAAATTCTGTCATTCTTGTGTAATCCTTGATATTCGAGGTAGCGAAGATTGTGAGCACCAAGCATATGGAACAGCCTGTGAGCAATAGCAGACGATGCCGAAGATGCTGTAGCGCATTCATGACTACAGATTGTGGAGTCGGTCTATTGATTTACATTCGGGGAGCAAACATATGAATTGACAAGGTAGGCATGTTATTCATATGCACAGAAACGCATAAAGCTAGCTGATCGAGGCTTGTAAGCGCTCAACCTGTCATTTGCTAGATCAAGCCATGGCTGAACTTAGAGCTGTCACTCTCGAGCTCGGTCTCAGTCCACCTAGTCTTTCTTCGAGGTGCCGCACGCTTTTCGGCACTGTCATTCTCAGCTCTTCAGTTACTCTCTTGATATATAGAGGCATCGATTCAGCATGCAGGCTTGTCTGATGAAGTATCAAAACGAATCTAGGTGAGCAAGTGGTTGCGCGAAGTGGACAAGCGGGGCAGGCGGCCCTGATCCAAGCACGAGACGCCGTGGCGTTCGAGACTCTGAGTGCGGTTGGGAAGGACTGAAGGGAAAGGGGAAGCCCCTCCATCAGTCTGCTCAAGTCGAAAGTGCCATGCTCTCATCCCCGCATGCAACCCCTTGGGCGGCCCTTTACGCTTCTCTTGTCTCTGATCCACGCTCAGGGAAGGTCTTCATCCTGAAGAGCTGTCGCCTGCTCAGCTGCACTCGAGAGCACGCATCGCAGCCACGCTAAGTCTCTTCAGTGGGCGCAAACACGATCTTCTTGATCTTATTTACAAGATTCCCGAGTGACTGGTATGCTAGCAACCTCGTGCAACCCTGAATCTCGGTAACGTGTCACTTCTATTTCCAGTGCACCAGACATTGTTCCCCTTGCGACTGTGCGAGAGGAATCAGTCGAGACCACGTTTTGTGATGATTGTCTCGTGATACTGAGACGATGAGCATGCATGGATGCATGGAAAGTTTATGTATATCTATTGCGCCTTGCGAATAGATCGGTAATTAGGTCAGAAGGAGGATTTCGCTACATCTGTGAAAATCATTGGCTTGTGAGATGCCCCGGCACAACCGTCAATTCTTTCAAGCTGGAGAAACGATAGTGCTCTTGTGCCACGAGTGAGTAGGAGAATCATATAATCCACCGTCTCACATGCCGAAGCATGAGCGTCCACAAAGGTGACGATCACACTGGTGCGACAAAATCAAATAGCAGTGACAGGAAACTGTTTATCGCGGTAGAAATATCTCGATGGACATTCTGTCTGCACCCGGCTGTACTTGAGAGGGAGCTGCCTACTGGATGGCTGACGTCTGTGCTCGTGCTCAGCGTTATCCTCTCAAATGCAGATCCCGAGGTTCGAGACCTTTACAGAATGTCCCGGCCGGAAGGGAGCGCCTATCAGAGCACGTCGCCATTCAGACTCGCCTTGCCATTGGTCGCAGCTTGCAAATCTGCGCCTGCTCTGCCACACCGTAATCAAATTTGAATGTTGCTTCATATCACATAATCATCAAATTCTGCCAACTCCGTCTACTACAAAACAACTGCATGACCCTGCTGTCAGTCCATTGTGTGACAAGGATCTGTTTACTATGACGCTCAGACCAATACCACAGCCGGCGTCGCTTTCATTGGCGACTCTACCACCTATCACTTTTGGTGCTGGAACGTTCAGTGGTCAATACAATTTCAACCCAGATTTCGATGTCGCAGATCTGATTCGGGAGGCCTTTCGGCTCGGTGTCCGTTCTTTCGACACCTCACCCTATTATGGCGATTCCGAGAAGCTTCTAGGTGGAGGCTTGCGCAAGCTGTTTGCTTCCGGCATCAAGCGAGAGGAAGTTTTTTTAATGACAAAATGTGGACGTTATGGAGTCTGGGAATTCGACTACTCCTTCAATACGGTGAAGCGAAGCGTTGCGAGATCTTGTCGAAGACTGGGTGTCAAGTATCTCGATGTGGTCTATCTCCATGACGTCGAATTTGTTGGTGCCGAACGCGTTCTGGAAGCCGTACGTGCACTCTTTGAGCTCAAGGAGCAAGGAATTGTACGAAACGTCGGTATTTCAGGATATCCCCTTCAGGTACTCAACTTCTTGGCCAACCAGATACAAGGCTCGATCGACCCTCTCGATGTCGTTTTGAGCTATTCCCACTACAACATACAGAATACAACACTCATTCCTCAAATTGCAAAATTCAAAACTGCCGGTGTACGACATGTGCTCAGTGCCAGTCCACTCTCTATGGGTCTTCTGAAGGAGAGTGGACCACCAGGTTGGCACCCGGCCTCACAGGAACTCAAAGGACGTGTCGCCGATGCCGTCCAATATCTGCACGAAAATTACGACAGCAAGTATACAATGGCAAACGTAGCTGTCGGGTTTGCTTTGCGTCATGCTCCGCGAGATCAGTTAGGTTCTACTGTCATAGGGTTCTGTACCATCCCGGAATTGCACGAAGCGATTGCCATCTATTGGGAGGTCATGTCTCGTGAACCAGCCGTGGTGAAAGCACGGGATCATGTCGAGGCTGAAGTCCAACGAGTCCTCGGGCCAGTCGTCAACGAGACTTGGGCATCGCCTCCGGAAATTGGTCGTCTTGTGGACCCAACGACTCCTTTCGCGGATGAGGTGGATGATCACACCGAATGAGTACTTTTATATCGATAGCTTAGACTTTTCACATGAAAATAGGATTATATGGGTATTGGGCAGCTCGGGACATAGAATAATTAGAACTTTCTCTCGATGTCTTTTTGCGCTGTCCCCTATCGGCGATTTTTATTCTGCTTGTCTACCGGCCATGAACTGTCCCTTCGTGGTCATGCCAAGCATGATTTTCTAGAGGAGTCCATGCGCCACGACTGGACACGTGGAGTGCAGAGAAAGAGGAGGTTGAGGATTTCCATTGCCTCATCGCGACCGCTCATAACAGCTGCGCATCGATGTTCGTTGCCACGAGACAACTTGCCAAGGACGAAGAAAGTTTCACAAAGGGGTTTTTATCTCCTACCGACTTCTTCGAAGTATAGCAAGATGAGCAATTATACCGCGGTTTCTACGAGCGCGCCACCAGCTTACGACCCAAGTAAGCACACTGCTCCAGGGTCACCAACCTACGGATCGACCAGTACAGAGATACCGAGGCAGGCAGACGATGTGGATCCCGATGATGACTTCAAGTTTGGAACGACGGTCGACTCTTGCGACCTCGTCATTCGAATGGGATTCATCCGAAAGGTCTACACGATTCTCTTTGCACAAATCTTGAGCACAACCGTCGTTGGAGCCATCATGATGTCGAATGAAAATGTCAAGGCATGGGTACAGAGTAACCAGTGGATGATGATCACCGCAGTCGTCGGCTCCTTTATTTCTCTCTTCGCTCTCTTCTGGAAGAGACAGAGTTATCCGACCAACTTTTACCTCCTCGGCGCCTTCACGTTGATCGAGGCCTACACGATCGGTACCGTCACATCCTTTTACGACTCCAAGATTGTCCTTGAGGCACTCATCATCACGGCGGGTATCTTCTTGGCGCTCACCCTCTTCACTTTCCAGACGAAATATGACTTTGTCTCCTGGGGCTCGTTCCTCTACATGTCGCTCTGGGGATTGGTCATGGTCGGATTCGTGGGAATGTTCTTCCCGCATGGTTCTGGCTTCGAACTTGTCTACTCTGCTTTCGGCTGCTTGATCTTCTCCGGCTACATCCTCTATGATACACAGATGGTCATCAAGCATCATTCAGTGGATGAATACATCATGGCATCCGTCAGCCTCTACCTGGACGTCCTGAATCTCTTCCTCAACATCCTCAGAATCCTCAACCAGATGAACAACGACAATTAGAGCCTCGATCCCCTTCAAGTATCAAGTATGAGCCCTCAAGTGTCAAGTATGAGCCCTCAAGTATCAGGGTATGTAGCGTAGTGCAAGCGCAAGTACTCTAGCTGTCCTGTAAATGTCAATCTATTCTTCTTTCATGTTCTGTCGAGTCCTGAAGTGTCTCTCCTCAAGCCTTTTGCTTGTGTGAATCTCAATTCTTAACCTGACAGTTCCCCGACACGTGCAGTGCATGACGACAGACCTCGAGATCGCGTCTCACGTGTCTGCTTTTGCCCTCCCGGCTGTTCTTCTCCACTTTGCACTCAACCACCTCCTGGCAGGTTCTCGGCGATTCGTTTCATGAGATCTGACAGGGTACCTCAAGGAACAACCCGCCCAAGAAACTCATCTCTGGCCCGGATAAAGCCCGTTTCTCCTGGACCTTTTTGACGACAACAAATCGCACTCACGTCACTGGTCTGTGTGTGAGAGAGAGAGAGAGGGAACGAACAGGACGCGAATCAAGGGGAGATTTATACAAGTAGGTTGCGCGGAACTGGGGAAAGAAGAGAAATGATGGGGGACTATTCCTATGCACGAATGTTTGGTACCTCGATCCTCGGTCTCTTGATGTTCTCCGCCATCGGTCCCTTTTTCAAACAGACGCGATTCTATGCACGGATTCTGACGTGTTTCTTTGCCCTGATCCTGTGCGCATCCTATGGCGTCGTAGCCTCGATCGTGCTCGGCTTCTTGGGCAAGAGCGGATTGTCTCAATGGACGACGGCTCGGGCGTTTGTGCATCTCCTCTCGCCCCTCATCGGATTCCGTTTCGCGGTGGAGAATGAGGATGGGATGAAGGGCCGGCCGGTGGTCTTCATCTCGAATCACCAGACGGAGATGGACATCTTGATGCTCGGCCGCATGTTTCCAAAACACTGCTCAGTGACGTCGAAGAAGGCGTTGAAGTATTATCCCTTCCTCGGCTGGTTCATGGCCCTCAGCGGCACCGTCTTCATCGACCGAGCCAACAAGAAACACGCCGTGGCGACCTTTGATTCCGCCGTGCGACAGATCCAGTCGAGACAACAGTCCGTCTGGATCTTTCCCGAGGGTACACGATCCAATGCCACGCACTCCGAGCTCTTGCCCTTCAAGAAAGGGTGTTTTCATCTCGCCATCCAAGCAGGCGTCGATATCGTTCCCGTCGTGGTCGCCAACTACAGCAACATCTTCAACTGGCGAGCGAGACGGCTCGAACCGGGTACCTGTCGCATCAGAGTCCTCGACCCAATCAGCACCAAGGATCTCACTGCAGCCGATGTCGACAGGCTCGCCAAGAGCGTCAGGGAAGACATGCTCAAGCATCTCAAGGAGATTGAAGACGCCAGACCTGATGCCCAATAACATGAGTCCCCTGCTTCTGGACTCCTTTCGAACTTTTTTCTTTTGGGGAATGTCCTTTGCGGCACTCTCACAGTGTCATTTATGGGTCACAAGCTGGATTATCGATCGTCTCAGAGGTTCAAATTTAGGGTCATAATCTTTATCATCGACCGTCAGAGACCGAAAAGGTGTCCAGGAGTTTCCTGTCGATGGCACATAGGTATGCCTCTGTGGATCATGAGCATTCAAGCAACAAAGGATCAGGATCAGATCATACTGCTACGGCAACATGGGCATGAGGTCGACGATTGAACTATATATCTTATATTAATGTTACTTTTCAAGAGTCTCATCAAGACTCATTATTCATATGCAGACTATTGTACATGACCCGTTCCCATCTTCGCCCCTCTGTTGGGGTGAGTGAGAAATCTTGTTTTGCGAGAGGGATCTGGACCTGATCAGTCTACGCCAAGACTAGTGGTACTGCCTCGACTACTCTTTCGTCGAAGGGTGAAAGGTCGTTTCTTGGGCATATTGTCAGCAGTCACCAACTCTCGTCCTCCTCCCTCGAGTTCGCGCCACTCGCGACGAGGAGTCTTCGAGGAGGACAGAGAGTCAAGCAAGATTGGTTCGGGCTCTTGTCCATCTCTCTCCTTTGTCTGAGCTGTCGATCTGTCGAGGTCGGGACCTTCGCCATGACTCGAGGATCGGTGTTGGCGAGGTGAGGCGGATGAGGTCGACACGCTGTTGGAGAACTTGACCTTGTCGGGGCTGATGGTGCGCGACTTGATCTCGGATTGTGCCTTTTGATCGCTCGCTTCAAGGGACTGTCTTGTCTTCCTCACCGTCTCTGTGCACTCGGCGTTCCGGATCCATTTTCGGCGACGCGTATATTTGCCGAAATCCTCGGATGCGCTGGGATGTCGCCAAGTATTGTCAAAGTATAGCCACCCTTCCAGATCTCGACCACGATCCTTCTCGACCCGCCACTCAGAATCGATCCACTTCCAAGTCACCGTGCGGATGAGCTCGCCTTCTTGAATGATTTTTGTTGCCGGAAGGGCCGTATTGTCTGGTGGCACGCCAGGTTGATCGTCCACATCAGTGAAGGGCGCACGTTCATGTGGCAACAAGGAGGGAGTCCATCCTATGCCGAGCCATCTCCTCTGGTTCTCAATGACCTGAACCGTCGTGGTAAATCGTGAATCATCCGTCAGCGAGATTGGGACATCGTCGTGCATGCTATCAAACAGATTTGCTACTGGCTGTCGAGCGAATGCTTGCATGATGCCAGATTCACCTGGCAATTGTTCTGTGCCCACTGCGGCGGCTGCAATCCTGCGGACGATCCGAAGTCTCCAGCATACGGTACAAATCACCTTGAACCACGGGCTGGTGAAGATCAAGAAGAATGTGCCTGTGAGCATGACGAGTGCGCGAGTGCTCAAGAACCAGAGAAGAATGACATAGACAGGGGTTGAGAGGACGAGTCGCATGCTTATCAAAGCACTTCTTTCCGGATTCTCCCAAGTGTACAATTCGTAGAAGGGCTCAAAGGTATGGCTGAGGAGATGACAGCGGGCTCGAAGGCAGTCTATTTCATATAGTGTTGTGTCCATGATCCTCTGCGTGTCATCAACACCTGTCGTGATGGGATCGTCACCCTTGGCAATCGCATGCACAATCTTCCTCGTCTGCTTCTTCTTCTTGAAATAACCGATGCCGAGAAATAGAAGGAGCAACCAATTTCCGGCATAATGAAAGACAAGGTCTCCATACAGACAAGCGATCCACCAAGTAGACAGTGACAGGAAGCTTGACCAGTGGTCCTCGCCCGTCCAGGTAATCAGCGAGAGCAGCGTATTGAGCGTCTTGACGATTGGAGCCAGTTGCGACAAGGCCACGACGATCGAGGGCGGCGTATCCTTGAGCAGAGATGCCGATGGTCTATGCGTCGTCATTCCCGCGGGTGAGGATTTTTGGTCGAAGGAAGCATAGACCTCCTTCGGCGACATGCTACTCGTCCGTGGCCCCGACATCTCCTCAAATGCCATGAGGGACGTCTTGCGTCAACTTGGACATATATTCATGGGCTCATGTCAGGTCATGGACGAGGGCGAGACGACCAAGCATTGCGGGGAGTCCGGCCATCCCAGGCCGTCTCTTTCGTCACTCCAGGCGGGAAGCATTAAAAGGCTCTCCTTTGCTACCTCAACACAAAAACAGGCAGACACGAGCGGAGGACGAATGGAAGTAGATAGAGAAGCGAGCATGATGCAATGATGAAATTGATGTGCAGCAATCACGCAGCCTGCAGGAAACGCTTGGAGGGCGACTACCAGAACGGCTGTACAAAGGCGTTATGTCTCTCTAAGGCCAATCTAGCGCACAAGGTGTTTGACGTCCTCTGGTCAGTGATGCAGTCCGAGGACTCCATCCAGCCAGTGCAGCCATCGAAGAAGAGCTACAGAGCGACTCGGGAAAGTCCTACTTAATCATAGGATCTAGGCAAAGGCAGACAGAGAGGCGACCAAATCAGTGCAGCAGCAGACAGAGAGCGAGAGCGAGAGTGAGTGAGAAAGAAAGCGGGAGATTCGCTCCTTCCCACGGCTCTCCTTCCTGATCACTGATCACGTGAAGGGAATCAGAGGGTGGAGTGCGAATGTCTACCCGGCAATGCGCTCGCTCGCTCGATGGGGCAGCGTGTTGCCAACGACGGATGTCCTCCACGAGACGGCACTCTAATGTCATACACTGGCGACTCCTTCTAGCCGAATCGACGTGTTTAGGGAGAGAGACAGACATTCAATCAGTCCATCCATACACCGACGACCGCAATCTGCTGACTAAAGGTTGCTTAAGCAGACAAGTCGACATCTCTGTCCTGCTGTTGTGACATTGGCCAACTCTAGGCATCGACCTCAAAGAGACTTTTGACCACGCAGAATGTCTGATTTTCCTTCTCTGGACGACTTTGAGTCGGGCACAACGACGGCTCAGCCTCGCATGGAATCCGCAGCTGAGGATGACTTCATGGGCTCTGGCAATTTCTCAAACCAGTCGGCAAAATTTCCAGAGATTGGCGAGTCTGGTGATTTGCTCAATGCAGACCAGAGTTTCGCTGCCTCCTTTCCGGAAATTTCAGAGCAACAACAGTTCAGTGGCATGATCTCGGGGCCGTCGGAGCCATATATACCAGGAACTGCCACCACGGGCAACGCCGTGGAAGCCTCCTCGTCCGCCCTCAATGAAGAAGAACCCGAGGTCGTGAGACAGTGGAGGGAACGTCAGGCTCAGCAAATTGAGCGCAGGGATGCGGAATCCGCTCGAAAGAAGGAAGAGACCATGTCAAAGGCGCGACAGGCGATAGACGACTTTTACGATGAGTACAACAACAAGAGAGACAAGAACATTGCTTCGATCAGGCAGGAACAGGAACAATTCCTGGCAAAGAGGGACGAGGCGACGAGTGGTGGTACCAGCTGGGAGAGGATCGTCAAGCTGATCGACACAAAGGACTCGAAGGCCATCAGAGGGGATCGAGACGTTTCCAGGATGCGGGATCTCTTGCTCAACCTCAGGAAGGACAAGAATGCACCCTCCGCGGGACTCTAGACTAGATTTTTCCACAAAATTCAATGGACATGACACTTGTATGAGAACTGACTCTCGTCCCAAGGTTGACTTGACCTACCATTCCCCAGCAGATTTTTCAAGCATTTCAATATGTGATGTCTTTTGGAAAGGGATTATGCTAAAATTACATACAAATGTCCGAGCAGCTCAATATGCCAATTTCTGCAACAGGACAAAACATCCTCCGAGACCTTTCAACCGAAAGTCTAAACGCCACCATACTTTTCCATATATTTCTCTCTAGAGAGTTCTCTTTTTAGCCACGTTTCTCTGCTCAGAATTTTTGCCATCTTCCGGGGGCCTCTCTTTGTGCTGTGCCAGAGTTTGGAGCCTTTACATGAATGGATTGCCATTGCCTGTACTGGCCGACTTTTCTTCCTCCTTTGCTTCCTCCTCGGCAGCTTTGAGTTCGGCTTCTTTTGCGCGGACGAGTTCCGGTCTCTCCTTCTTCTCTGATTTTGTCGCCATGACTTGGAAATTCATGAGTTTGGTGAACTCTGTGCCGGCTTTGGAGAGGTCGCGGTAGGTGCCTTGTTCAATGACCGATCCGTTGGATCCCAAGACGATGATGCGGTCCGCCCGACGGATCGTCCCCAGTTTATGGGCAATCGTGATGGTCGTCAGGGTCTCTTGACGCATCAGCCGCTGGATGGCACTGTCGACTGCAATCTCCGAGGTGCCATCGAGAGCCGAAGTCGCCTCGTCGAGGATCAGGATGGACGGGTTCTTGAGCAGCGCTCGGGCAATTGCAATTCTCTGCTTTTGACCTCCAGACAGCTGCGTGCCCCGGGTCCCGACACTCGTCTCGAGTCCATCGGGAAAGTCGGCGACGAAGGAGCAATTTGCCTTTTTGGCTGCTTCCAAGATGGCACTGCGGGGGGCATTCGGATCGGAATAGGCAATGTTTTCGGCGATGCTGCCGGAGAACAAGACTGGTTCTTGTGCGACAATGGCAATCTGTTTTCGCAATTGCTTCAGGTTGTAGTCACGAATATCTCTGCCGTCGACCGTGATGCGTCCATTGCTCGGGTCATAGTACCTCAACAGGAGAGAACTCACTGTCGACTTTCCACCGCCGGAGGGTCCACAGATGGCTATGTTTGTACCTGGCTGGACATCAAATGTGAGCCCGTTGAAGATCTTGATCGCCGGCCGAGTTGGGTAGCTGAACGTGACATCCTCGAAGCGAATGACTCCCTTGGCATGTTTGATCGGCATGCCGACTGTGCTCTTTATGCTAGGCTCACGATCGAGGAGCTCAAAGAGACGAGTCGCAGCACCGAGACCTTTCATGAGTTCAGAGTAGAAGCCAGACAGGCCGACCATGGACGATCCGACATATCCAGTGTACAGCAAGAAGGAAGAGAGCTCTCCAATCGTGATTGCTCCAGAAGTGACCATCTGGCCACCGATTGACAGAATGGCGAGAATGGTGAGGTTACCAGATAGGCCTGTGCTGCCGAAGAATGTTCCGCTGGCGATGGCCTCACGTTTCGACAGGTTGAAGATCTCCCTCACACGTTCGCTATAGCGTCTGACTTCCATGCGTTCGCCAGCGAACGCTTGTGCAGTCCTTACATTGCCCAGTCTCTCCTCTGACACTTTCGTCAAATCACCGAGAGCTTGTTGAGTCTTTCGAGACAGTTTTCGAACATAACGACCATAGAAGATGGCACCGAGAGCAATCGGAGGCACGATGAGCATCATGATTCCCGTCAGTTTGACCGAAACATAGGACATCATCGCTATACCGGCAGATGCGCTCACAACAGCCCTGAGACCATCACTGACATTTTGTGTCAGACTCTTGCCCACTACCGTCGTGTCTGAAGACAGCCTGGAGATAAGATCACCATGTCGATTGGCATCGAAGAATTCTCCGTCTTGAGCCATCGTCTTGCGGAAGAGACGCGTCCGAAGTTTAGCTACGACACGTTCCCCAATGATACGCAACAACAGGACCCTTCCAAAGTTTGCTATACCACCAACGATAAACACGCCTCCCAAAGTGCCATAGAATTGCGTCATTGTCAGGCCAAAGATCTCAGGATTCGGATCGGTGCTCGTCGCGAAGTCAAGAATCTTTCCGATTGTGAAGGGAATCGACATGGACACACCACTCGATATCAAGAGCAAGGAAATTGCTGCTGTGAATGGTACACCTTCGCCTCGAGCGAGTCCAAAGAAATCTTTAGTCTTGACCTTCTTTACATTGTTCTCATCATCTCTACTGGATAGCTTCGCTCGAAGGTTGACTTGTGCTGCCTGCTGTGCACGGTCCGTAGGCCGGAAGTCGAGTTCGTTCTGTACTTCTCTAGATTCTGCTGCCTGTACATCTGATTTGATTTGCAGCCTGAAGGCAGATATGCTGAATTGTCGCAAGGCTGTCGTCCGTTGTGACGGGAATGCTAGAAGAGATGCTCCGCAAGTCGACCGACTAGCGGACAGCTTCAGAAGAGAGCGAGAACATCGAATCATCGAGATTCCCAAGTGTCCTCGGGGATGTCAACGACTCGTATTCAGACAGAAGCCCGTCCGATGGGACGCTGATGCCCGTACAACTACTGCCGGTGTCAAAGGACAGCGGAATCCAAAGTGGTGAGCGGGAGAAGATAGCGAAAGCCGAGCTTCAGAATAGTTTATTCCATGACCCTCACTTCTCCGTGGACTCTGCGGGCGGCTTACAAGGGGACCCAGCGAGACTTGGTCGAAGCATTACGGCACCAGCTTTGAGTTGCATTCTGACACGTGCCACTGTGGACAAAGCCTGGCTCCACTTTTGGGCAAGAGAGAGACATCGTCAGGTCGGCCTCTACAAGAGATTCACCTTCATGCCAGCTCCTGTGCTCCTTGGTACACAGATCAACAGACAGGATGGTGCTAGACTACTCCAAGTTTGACAATATTGAACTCAGTGATGATTCAGATATCGAGGTCCATCCGAACATCGACAAGAAGTCCTTTATAAAATGGAAGCAACGTGACATTCACGAGAAACGAGAGCAAGCCAAGGCCCAGATCGGACACTATAGAGTTGAGGTCGACATGAATCGGGAACTCATCCGGCGCGTGGATCAGGTGATGCAGGCTCTCAAGTCTCGCAAGAGTGATTCAGCTGCCACTGTCATAGCAGAGGTGATGCAGAGCTATGAGCCCGAGGAAGGCACAGGGCCACGCAATGGCCCAACGTATAGAGAGATGATGGAGTCCTTACTGAAACAGACTCATGCTGAAGTGGCGGCCATCAGGGAGGAAGATAGAACTTCTGCCATCATTCACAAGTTGTCGATGCACAGAGACAAGCTCTTAGGAATCATCAGTTCTCGGGAAGTTCAGATCAAGAAATTGGAAGAGGAGAACGTGAAGAAGATTACATCAGACGGCTTGCGGGACGGTTGGAACTATTCCAATGTCACAAAAGCCGTCCCTGAAGCACCCATCAAGGAATCCATCCTCAAAACCCACCCAATCAAGGAGAAACCATCCAAGGACAAGAGTAAGGCACGAGTGCAAGCCATTGAGACCTTAAATCCAGAAGCGACACCAGCTGCAATCGCCGCAGAGACAAATACCGATGCAGGATATGAGACAGACTCTGATATTGACGCCGATGGCTTACCCGAACATATTGAACCAACACCTCTCGGCCGTCAATTTGGTACAATAGCAATAGGAGATTACGACGCATCTCTACAGTTCTTAGGCCGCCACCCAGGCATAATCCGTGACGAGACAGAGACAGACGGACTCTTGATTGATGCTTACTATGCAGAAATCAAAAACGAGCACACTCGAGCAAAGCAAAGCATTCATCAAGGTCTCTTGCTACAGTATTGTCGACAACTGGGCAAAGATGGCGTCTCCATGTTTTTTCACCGGATCAAGGATAAGAGCCACAAA
This sequence comes from Taphrina sp. SM11, assembly GCA_004000165.1. Taxonomy (NCBI): domain Eukaryota; kingdom Fungi; phylum Ascomycota; class Taphrinomycetes; order Taphrinales; family Taphrinaceae; genus Taphrina; species Taphrina sp. SM11. Next base: position 89,168 of record RHDT01000277.1, on the reverse strand, counting down.
GCCTACAAGATCTTCACAGATGATGTAGAGAGCACCTATGCCAGGATCAAACAACGAGCTGCAGAGGCTCGTGAAGAGGAAGCAGAGATTGCCAAAAACGGCTCAAAGGAGCCAGTGGAACAGATTCAACTCCATGCCGTGGACCCAGGCACCAAGATTGGCATCAACGTGCCTCCCGCCGACTCTGAAGATCCAGAGTTTCAGCAGGCTAGGCAGATATTCGACTCTTTCTCTCCAGGATTGCAAAAGGCCTTGGAGACTGGGCAATTGGAAGCAATCAACAAAGTTCTGGGAAAGATGGCAGTCGAGGAGGCAGAATTGGTTGTGGAACAATTGAGCCGTGGCGGTATGCTCGCGATCGAAGAAGAGATTCTTGATGCTACCAAGCCTGACTTTGTGATGCCCGATCGAACCAGCGTCAATCGCGAAGATACGACCACGGATGCCGCAAAAGCCTCGCCTGAAGTCTCTGCAATTCACGATGATACTGCAGCATATATATCTGCTGTAGATGATATTGACTGAGGCTCGGCGTATAGGTCAATTGATATGATTACAAAAGATAAAGCATAGCGACGCATGATGAAGCCAATCTCGTGCATTAGATTGATCCGCAATTACTCTGTTTACCTCATCAACTGTGTAGGCACGAGCTCTTCATGGTGCTCGTTCGTTGTTTGTTGACAATGACACTCTAGATCTCGTTCTGCCCAAGAATTCAGCCTATCTTGAACCAGCACAACCACATTACGTCCAAATTATTTTGCCATCATCATCCTCACAAACTCTTCATAATTAATAGATCCATCCTGTCAAGAGTCAGTCACAGAGCCCAGATATGTTGGGATACGTGATTACCCCATCAATGTCAGCTTCGCGGATCATCTCATCTACCTCTTCATCGCTGAGTTTCTCGCCGAGGTTCGTCATGACATGCCTCAGTTCGGCGGCGCTGATTTGTCCATTACCGTCCTTATCGAACACCTTGAAGGCTTCCTTGATTTCTTCTTCACTGTCGGTGTCCTTCATTTTTCGAGCCATCATCGTCAAGAATTCTGGGAAATCAATGGTTCCGTTGCCATCAGCATCGACCTCGTTGACCATGTCCTGCAATTCTGCCTCTGTCGGATTTTGACCCAAGGATCGCATGACGGTTCCTAATTCCTTCGTAGTGATATTCCCGTCCCCATCTTTGTCAAATAAGCCTGACACATCAGTCAACGTTGCACAGTCACGATGAGTCTGCACATACTAAATGCTTCTTTGAATTCATCAATCTGTTCTTGAGTGAGCGCATCGGAGGACTATCAGATGGTCAATACAGTAATCGACCCTCACGCCGCAGATGCAGTTTACCATGTCTTGAGATGTGAGACTTAGTACTGTCCTATTGTCAAGGGTGTCTTGATCACAAGTACAATCATGGCTGTGCTTCCAGTGTATATTATGCGTCCTTGTGTACATCTAGGGTTTCTAGGGCGATCACTAGGAGTGGACGCTCCTAGCTGATCAGTACCGCGCAGATCACGGTCGAGGTCGTCGTTTGCATCGCATTTCCTCATGTCTGCCCCAAATTCCCAATTTCATTCTCTATCTATCTTTTAAGAATCATATATGGCCTGCGTGTATCATGGTCGAACAAAGGTGCACTATCTGTACTTCGTAGTCATACGTCTCCTAGTGAAGTTCTCAAAAGTATCTTAGCTCAATGTCGAATCCTGTTTCTGTGATTCGTCAGTAATAAAGAGGCTGAGCACTGCCAAGAACATCTTCAGAGAACACGTTCCCAAAAGGGAAATGGTAGTTAGTTTCATGTCGCCCGCTTGACGTCCCAATCTCTCCTTGCGATGAGGGTGATTATGCTCTTGTGCTGCCTGGGAAGCTTTCCTGTCAGATGGAGTTCCAGCTGCAGCTACAAGATATAGTGTGTGGCGCGGTGTAGTATCTTGCGGCTTAGCCGAACACAGAGTCTTCTGAATACGCGAGCCCCACAAGTATGCTTGAAATGTGATGACTCTTCCTGTGAGGTTGCGCAAGGGACGAGGCATCGGAAAGACTGAGATGGAATTGAAATATCACATTCCCATCTCGAGGCGATAACGATAGAGCAGGCTTTACATAGTCCCTCTTGCTGAACAGGCATTGAAGGCGGATTTGCCCGTACCGTAGTCATCGTGCATGGCGTTCCGAGATCGTACAGGTCTCTTCTTGTCCTTTCGAACGGCGTGCGATCATCAGGCTCCTAGGAAACCATCACGCTTCAGCCGCGATCGAGATGAGGATCGTGAGGGACTGCTATCTACAGCCAATGCAACAGATACAATTATCGAGATGGACACGCTGCCGCCTCGTTGGGTCGACATCACGGATGAGATAGATGAAATGCTCAGCAAAATTGAGGCCTTCTCCAAGAAATTAGAACCGTTGCACAAAAAGCATGCTCTACCAGGCTTTGAGGATAGATCCAATGAGGAACGAGAAATTGAGCATCTAACCGCACAGATCACAACTTTATTCCACAAGTGCAGTAATTTGATCAAGAGGATCGAGAAAGACACGAGGGAAGGACGTGATATCGACCGTATAATGTGCAGAAATGTCACGCAAGCTGTAGCAGCTAAAGTCGCTGCAGAAAATGGCAAATTTAGAAAGGGACAATCAGCATATCTAGCGAGACTGCGCAATCGACCCTCAATTGGGCAAGCGGCAATCAACGATGAGTCACGAGACACGAGATCGATAGATTTAGAACGTGGAACACAGTCACAGGCTCTGTCGCAGAAGACTCGTGGTAGCCGACACGAGACAGAGATTGCTCGTAGAGAACAAGAGATCAATGAAATTGCTAGGAGCATCACAGAAGTGGCAGATGTCTTTAAGGAATTGAACATGATGGTCATCGATCAGGGTACCATGTTAGACAGAATCGACTACAATATCGATAACATGCACGTTAATATGCAAGCTGCGAGCAAGGAGTTAGTGAAGGCTGAGAATTACCAAGTACGCACAAGGAAACGCAAGTTGATGCTGCTTCTAATACTACTGATCATCGCCGCTATCATGGTGCTCATCTATAAACCTATCAGCCGTAGCAGCTTGGGCCACAAGACACCCGCGTCCGAGATTGCCCCATCACCCGCAGCAACATCTATGACTGACACTGGTTCTTACGTGGATCCCTTCGAATCTGCTTTTGTAAGGCGTAAAGCTTTCGCTAGTGCTTGAAAGGATTCGTTTGAAGCATATTCAACCTGTAGATAGAGCGAATAGCACAAATTAATACAATACTTAATGATTCACATGGCAGGTTTGCACAGTCAAATCACTCTATACGAGGAGAGGTATTCTATGCACTAGTCATGTAAATTGCTCATACCGACTGAAAATGTCGAGCTGACCCAGACGATGGGCATCGTGAGCTAGCCTATGAAGACACATTCTACCCTAAGACTGATCAAATCTCAAATTTCGCGAGAAGTAGCCGCGCTCCACACCAAACATGTCCCGTCTCTCCTGAAATCAACCGTACGACGCACAACGCGTGAGAGCAACACGTCAGGCTATAGCCTGTTGACGAGACTGTTTGCAACAAGTCAAAACGTTTATTCGTTGGTATCTGCATTACTTGAAAGAAAATCTTGGCGCCTAACGATCACTGCCGGTCTCCGTAATGAATTACAGTAGAGCGCGTGGTCGAAAGAATGTCAAGAAGGGAGTGTCGTTCACTCTCATGGTCGTTGGCGCCAGTGGAACTGGAAGGACAACTTTCGTTAACACACTGTGCAATAAGAAAGTGCTTGAACACAAGTATTCGGACGATGCGGTCAATGCACACCTAGACCAGACCGTCATGATAAAAGCCCATCAAGTTGGTGAGTGATCTTTCATTGTGCCTGATCCTGTAATGTTGACCAGATGTCAGAGCTTGATGAAGAGGAGGCAAGGATTGGACTTACTATAGTCGATACTCCAGGTTTTGGGGACGCAATTGACAATGAACCATCGTAAGTACAATTCGAAGAGATACAGGCGAATCGAGCTCACTGGCATAAGTTTTGCAAAGATTGTACAATACCTAGAGGCCCAGTACGACGACATTCTGTCGGAAGAATCACGAATCAAACGAAATCCGAGACTTGGAGATAACAGAGTCCATGCCTGTCTGTACTTCATCGAACCAACAGGTCATGGTCTGAGAGAACTCGATGTCGAATTGATGCAGAGATTGTCACCAAGAGTGAATATCATTCCAGTTATTGGGAAGGCAGACAGCTTGACTCCGGATGAGCTCGCTGAGTCGAAGAAGCTAATCATGGAGGATATAGATTACCACAAAATACCAATTTACAACTTCCCATACGACATAGAAGAGGACGACGAAGATACAGTTGAAGAGAATGCAGAACTTCGAGGACTCTTACCGTTCGCGATAGTCGGTAGTGAAGACGTGGTTGAAGTTGATGGCAAGATGGTTCGGTGCCGAGTCTACCCTTGGGGTCGCATTAATGTTGATGATCCGCGACATTCAGATTTCCTTCCTCTTCGTTCGGCGTTACTTGGGTAATGCAGAGCATCTCAATCATATTGGCGCGTGCTAATCAATCTAGATCGCATTTGGCAGATCTCAAAGAGATCACGCAAGATTTCTTGTACGAGAATTACCGTACTGAATCACTTTCTCGTGGTGCCTCTGGTGTCGCAGGCGGAACATCAGTTAATGCGGAAGAAATGGCGGGACAAGCTGTTCGACTTAAGGAAGAGCAGTTGAAGCGCGAGGAAGAGAAGCTACGAGACATCGAGATCAAGGTCCAACGAGAGATAGCAGAAAAGAGGCAGCAATTGCTTGCGAAAGAAGAGGCACTCAAAGACCTCGAGCAGCGACTTGCACAAAGTAGCAGTAATGGTGACCTACCGGTCTAAGGGCTCCAGCTATCAGAATAGCTTGGCTGAATTCGATCCGCATTAGTGGTTGCAATCCTGCATGCGCCGCCAATATAGTGTTAATCTCATGCTTCAATATAAATATTCTGATGTTGGGTGCATCCCAATCATCTTGCTGCCCTTATCGTATGACTGCAAACTTGTTGGGCACTGCAGAGCATAACCTCAAAGTCTCTGTACACTTTTTAACTTTGCTGTCGAATCTGTCAGGCGAGACGGGGGAGCCTTGCGGGGTATCCAATCCATTCGGGTACGGAGACTGGCGAAAGAACGCCGCGAGCGGCAGATCAAGTGGATGAGGCCAACTTCAAAAACATCTGGTGGTTGTAGCGCCGCATTTGGCGACTCATTCCCCGACGGGCAAATCTAGCCTTGACACCTCAAGATTTGTAAATCTCTCGTTCTCCTCTCGGTCTGCCGTTCGCACCAAGGACCTTTCGACCTCTTCTCAATTTTGTGTTTGATAAGCAGGAAGGGAAGGGGTTGGCCAGACAAGACATCTCTCTTTTGTTTTGGGAACGGGGAAATGGTGGACGACTCGCTCGCTCGTGCACAAGCTAGAGTCGATCCAACCACCGGTGTCTTCCAGGTCTTCTCTTGGGCAGAGCTGCGCTCGCTGATCGATGCTGGCGACTTGGCAGCCCTGACACGAACACCGGAGGCCCTGAAGGGTTACGAGGCCTGGAAGACGGGGGCGATGGCGGAATACGGCACGGTGGAGAATTACATCCTGAGGGAGAGACTTGGTTGGAGCTTGCCGATCGTGCCGGCGTCGGAGGAACCATTTCTGGATCCCATGGACTGGAAGTGTCTGAAGAATGATTTCCCCTACGCTGTCGAAGACGGCATCACACATCTCGTCGTCTGGACGAAACATCCCCTCGTCCTCCCTTCCGCCGAACCAAACGGTCCATCGACATCCAGCCACACGATGGCAGCGACGACGGATGATCAGAGCAGTGGAATCTCGACACCGCAGCTCGAGGACTTTATCTATCATCGGCTCTTCAGGAATGTCGAACGTGAGAATATTCAGTATTTCACCAATCCTCCTAGTCTGAAAAGCATCCACAATCTAGAACACTTTCACGTCTTGCTGAAAGATCAAGAGTGGGAGAAATATGTTTCCTGAGAGACGTCTCCCGAACGTGACCAGAAATAGACACTATAGTCATCCAAACCGAGATGCGACCTGAATGGCAAGTAGGAAATATATACTCATATAGAATGAAACTCAAGTTATAGACTTAAAAGGACTTGTCTTCCATACGTACCAGGCTCCATGTGCTGTTCAAAGCGTTTGTCTATGCTGCGATTCAAAAAACAAAGGAGAGGAGACTGCCGGCGACAAGTCCCGAACAGAGCATGAAACTCATGAATGCGCCCACGTCTCGTCTAATTGTAGGGGGTGCTTGTTTTATGGCAGCGGCCATGGTCAAGGACCCCAAGAATCCATTCGACATGCCAAAGAGTAACATGAAGGCAAAGAAGAACACGTCACTCTGAATGATTGCCCCTCCACCACGAACATTACACAGAAAGATTGCAGGGATCCATAGGAAGCGAAGCAGCGCCGCGATGAAAAGAGCACGAGGACTTTCGAAGCTGAGAACAGGTATTGCAGTCAGTATCCTGGCCAACAAATCACCTCCATTCCACAACAGAAATCCAAGGGGCACAAAGACCGGAGGTTGCAGTAGCCGTGGAAGCTCGTCGAATGGAACACCTAGGTCTGTCGGTAGGACTGAGAGCACCGACGCCGTCACGGACGGAAAGATTGTCAGAGTAACGATGAAGACGAGGAAGATGGTCCATGAATGATAGGATTTGAGCAGAGTGCCGTAATCCGATAACTTCCGTTGCTCGACATCTGTTGCGACTCTGGGAGCAGGTGCATCCCGTCTCCTAGATAGAGAGAGGTGGGCAAAGTAAGATGCGGCAAGGACCAGGGAACTAGAGAGGAAGTACGAAAATCCTCTCTTGCTCGTAGATTCTTGTGATGAAGTTCGGATGAGTGCCACGGCAATAGACAGGATGGCTGGAGACACACCTGCAATACCTTGTCCTATCATGATGAAAGGTACGTATCGTGGGTGATATGCTCCAACGAGTCCGAAACAGCCATTCTGCAGTGCCGCCGTGGAGACCCCGGTAGTAGCCACAATAAGCATGAGACCCCCGAAATAGACTCTTGGTGCGAGTTTCATCACTGTCAATATCGACAGCAGAACAAATAATGCAGTGGTCGCCAGCGTCGCACTCGTGATCCTGAAATTGAGGTCGGCGTGCCTGATGGTCATGGTAAAATAGATTGTACTGACCAGATTCGTCATCGTGAAAAGAAAGGTGATGGAAGGTGAATAGAGCCTCAAAAGCAGACGGTCATCCTGGAACATTCTGCCCAGGAATTCGTTTGCCGTGATGAAGGAATTGAATGGCCATAGCATACCAGATCCAAGAATGAGAAAGGCGATTGCAATTTGTACATTCAACTTTCCATCTTTTCCCAAGGTTTCCCTCTGTTCACTGCCAAAATCCGAAGCAGCAATGGTGTCAAGTTCATCGTCAATCTGACCCAACAACCGTTGTCGCTGTTCATCGGCCATTCGGATGGTTGAAGAAGTTGAATCCTACGGAAAGTCAAGGCTTATGTCGAAGTTGATGATCGGTTCAGAGATACTCCCGTATCGAGACATCATCGTCAAGGTATGACATAGGACATCGGTCGTTCGTACTCGCCTATGTCCAAGAGTAAATCGATGCTATCGATCGTTTTTTGGCGTTCATGGTGTCGCGTCATATGACAAAAGTTCATGTAGAGACGGCTCGGCTATCACATCAGGTGGCTCGTGCAATTAAACTCTCCTTCCACATTGTTGGACTCGGATGCTCGTCAACCTGCACACAAGCATGATCTGTGCACAAAGTAATACTCCCGAGCAATATCAGGGACATGCAACGACCGCCATTGCACAATGTATGTATGCTAGTTATAGGTGTTAATTACAAAAACAATTTCACACGAACCAACCTGTCCTCGCTGATCGCAGAAACTCCGTACGCGGTTTGCGAATCTCATGGTGCTGTACGCCAATAAAGTAAGGCTGATTAAGATAGGCGAATCAAGCCTTCTTATTCAAGGGCATCTCCTGCATGCCTCTGAACTTCTTCCAACCTTCGAAATCAATCAAAGCTTGCATACAACCCCATTCCAACACCTTCTTCTCTAGCCAGACTAGAGATACTGGTTTTGTCAAAAAGTCATTACAACCAGCAGCAAGAGCTTCATGTCGATCACTCTGCAGAGAAGAGGCAGTCAATGCGACGATGATCACCGGACTCTTGAAGTGTAATTCCGTCAGACGATCAGCTTCAATGACTTCATCCTGGGGTGGATCATTCTTGGAGAATACGCCGATGGCATTTGTCCGCTCAAGACGACGGATTTCCTTTGCTGCCTCTATACCAGACATTACGGGCATTTGTATGTCCATGAGAACTAGATGAACGCCACCCTTTTTCCATTTGTCGACGGCCTCACGACCATTCTTTGCAGTCAGACAACGGATCTTTCGTTTTTTCATAAATGTTTCCAGAATCCGCTGATTGATCATGTTGTCTTCGACGATAAGTACAACAATGGGAGGAACCACTCCTTCAAGCAGACCACCGACACCGAAGGTCGATTGCTGAGCTGGCATGACTTCATCCTTCTTTGGCATGCTCTTACCAGACTCAAGTTTTGGTACTGCATTTGAAGAATTATGTGGCGAGACGGCCGGTGATACCAGATTCATTTTAGAAGCTGTCAATGTACGAGCTAATGAAGGACGTTGTGCATGACCTGGAGGGCTTGATGCAGATCCGTCTCGACGAGCTCGGACTGTTTGAGGAGATACTGGCGATTCTGAAGCTTCTGGAGAGACCTTAGTGATTAGAGTCGGAATTTGACGTTGAGGCAAGGCGGCAGATAGCTCTTGCTCAGACAGAGGCACTGTCGATGGACTTGGTGCTCTGTCATTACCAAGGGCCAGAGCCGGTATGTAGTTCAGACTCGATTGCGAATTTGCGAGTTCGTCCGAACGGTTGTTAGACAATCTTGGTGAAGCACTATATTGTGCCCCAACACTAGATGCAGCACGATTAACACGTCCTTGCTTTGGATAGAACGTGATAGATCCATCCGATCTATTGTAGCCTCCGACAGAGGTGTTGCTAGATGCAGTAGTACCAGATCTTGGCCCCATTCCTGGCCTGCTACGGTCACGGCCACTACCATAACGTGCAGAGTTCATGCTTATATTCGGTGCAGGTCGGACTGAACCATCGATATTGAGGCTCGAATTAGTTCCTTGAAGTGCTCCGGAGTATTGACTGGCTGAGGAATAGTTCGATGGCACGAAACTCTTGCCATTGTGTACATAATCTGTGTTTTGAGTCGAGTTGGAAGTTTCGTGGACAATTGGCGGTGTTTCAGGAAAGTACTCAAAGTCGCGCATATCTTGTGTCAGTAGGCCTAGAGTGCCAGATAGAGGGGAATTTGAATTTCGTATAGGACCGACATATGGCGATTGTCGTGCATGGGGAGCTATGTAATCAGTGCGCGCACTTGATAGAGAGCCCGAGACATACCTGGGACCTGTATTACAAAAGCATCCTCAACTCTCTGACCCTTTGGAAATTCCTGTCGAATGATATCAATGATGCGCTCGTCCACGCTTAACACTTTCGTATCGAGGACATTAGCCTTCGCCGGCGACGGGGATACGAGACATATCGAGACGTCTGGCGCATCATAAGCTCGGGCTAAGGCTACTGGATATTTGCGAAAAACAGCATCCTTGATATCGTCGATCAAGTCGTCATGTTCTAGATGAATTGAAGCAGGAGTGCCATTGAATCCACGCTAAAAAGTCAGTGATACACGTTCAAGCCTTGCAAGGTTGTTAGACCTTCACCCAAATTCTCATCCGTTCAACACACTATTATTTGAAGTGTTCTGCTGCGGGCTCCTCCTTTCGATCGACAGCGCTGATGAGTCCTACTATGGTTGCAGGTGCACCTTGGAGAAGTCCTGGCTCGATACAATAGATTAAATAGCTCGTACCCAGCTTTCGGTGTTGTCATGATTTACCTGTTACCAACGTCTAAGCCGGCCGTCTATCCATCAATCGATCGAGATTCGTTCTCACGTGGTTGCCCAGCATTTTGCGGGCAGGAGCCTAACCGATGATCCGCTCAGACAAATGCGTGCATCAGCAACAGTGGCACATTTTCCTTTTCACAACGAGACACATAGCATCTCTCAGAACCATATTGAGCATTCCCAGACTTCGATTGGACTTTAGCAAGTTTGCAAATTGTGCAACACAAGAAGCGAATATGAGATACTTGCAGGAGCTTTTCTATATATTCATCGTGTGTGGCTTTCGAAATATATTTGGCAAGACTCTCTCCTTATCTTCTTGTAAGCAGAAGTAGCGGCTATCTGATGTCTATGCTAAGACCTGCGCGTGCAAGATTCAAGGAAGTGCTGCTAACACCTCTTCCGATCGGTCCATAAATTGTCCTTATGTGACCTCGAATTTGTCCCTAACTAGTCACGCCATTATCTAGTCTTTGTAAGTACAATTGTCCAACAAACCCTGAGTGACTGTTCTCTGAGCTTCTCCCAATGTTATCGTGCTGATATCGGAGGAACTTGCGAGCAATACAGGGGAACCGATTGCATATTTTCTGGTCCTTCCTCTGAGAAGGCGGCTGATGAGGCTCACTTTCTTTCTTGCTGATTGCACCCGGTCTTTTGGCGGGGTATCAGCATCAATAACACATACATCCTTTGCTGATTTTGGAAACAAGCTTACTAAGGACTCCGGTCGAGCAATTTGTGACTCTGGAATGTGTTCGCTGTCGTCCTGTCAAGGTCACAAACGGACTTTCAATTTGTTTTTGCACTTACCTGAGTACTTATCTCATCGACCGAGCCAAGAGAAGTTCTGTCCAAGAATCCAAAGTCGAAAGCTTCTTCTTTCGAGATAGCCAGCTCGAATTGTGATCTCCTGCCGGAGTACAATTCATCATCAGACAGTAATCTAGCGGGGATATCCCATTCGTGACCATTCCTAACTGACAATATGGTGGCTTTGCCGGTCTGTGGAGGACCATTGACTGCATGTATGTGATGGTCAATCTCAGTACCATGAGCAATCCCTTGCGAAAGCATGTCGTGCTTCAAGTTTTGATAGACAGGCCTTTCATATCCATCGAGCACAGATGCCGGTGAAGATGTAGGTGATGATATTGATGAGACATTGGCGCTATGTCTTGATTCATGGGCAAAGTTCCGAGGCTTCTTACCGAATGTGTGAGAGTTCTCTGAACAAGAAGCAACACTGACGTCCGAACTCGCAAGGTCTGTTGGTTCACCATCAATGAATGTTGCCTCGCTCACCGTTGGAGAAGCACGTAGTGCTAGACTGGTCTGAGATTCCAATTCCCAGTGACAGGAAAAGTTACAAGGACTGTCTGAATTCCGTTTCTCGGGTGTCTCACCGGGCGTCACAAGCTGATGTGCTTCATCTCCCCTCGAAAAGTTTCGACGTTCGGCTTGGCCTTTTGGTAACCCGTGAGCTTGAGCCACTGCTTCACTACTGGATGATTGTAGGAGCTGTCCATTTACATCCTGCTCACGCCCTGAAGGTGAGTCCACGACTGAATCACAGGGTGCTTGAAAGTGTATTTTTGAGTCGATTTCACTCTCCTCATGTATCCGGACATATGCACTAATTTGGTCTGCAAGATTCGTGGGATTTTGAATATGGCCACGTCCGTGGTCATCTAGGAGATTGCCATCAAGTTCGGACTCGGAATTATTGTGTTCTTCATGAGACGCTATAGTTGAGTCTGACAGCAAGCTTTTCCCGAGAACATCTAGAGTCTTGTCATGTTTGGCTTTAACGGACAAGTTCGGCTTCGAAAGTTCTGGCACTCGATCGCTGTCATCATGCACTTTTTCACCGAAAGCGCTCCTTGTACTATGAGATGCCGAATCACTTTCGAGCGATCGGTCACATCCATTCGCAATGGCCGTCACGGGACTTTGCTGCACTTGCGACTCGAAATGCTGCCGAACAGTGAGGACATGGCTTATCGGCCTTCTAGACCAATTCACATACGATGCAGCATTCTCTTGCGAATTCTCTACTTGCTTGAGAACTGCGGCGTGCTTGCGTGTCTGTAAGGTTGGAATTTGCGCACCGGCACGTAGTTGTTGCCTGATCTGAGCCTGGGCCGAGAGTGGCGTGTATGCAAGTGCTGTACTTTGGGTGACATTTTTCCTTTCGAACTTAGGTCCTTTTTGATTCATAAAGAGACCTGTGTCCTGCCTTTGAGAAGACGCTAGGTAGCATATATACTAGAACTTCTTATATTGCTTCCGGAGATCAATGATCCTGTCCAATTTGAACAAAGTGTTTGTTAGTGTTTATACTCCCTTGAAGTCCAATGGGAGCTCGAACTGGTCAAGCTCGACCCATCATGAATTCTTAACTCTAAAGTTAGAAAGCTTTCAGAAATATCAGAACAAACAGAGATCTGGTGGTCCTATCTGCCGTGTTTGGTGAGGCTCATGTGGTTCAAATTACCGCAACAAGTTTTGTAACCCCTGAGTAGTATCGCAACTGATCTTGTCCATGAATTGAAAGCATAATTTAATGGGTCTGCCTCGTCTGCTTCCACAGGGGTTAGAGGTTGTTTTGTATCGGATGCTCTCAGGAAGGCTCGCCTCATACTAGGAAACAAGACCTTCATATATCCTGGTCGAGAGTGAGCGAGCCTTGGACTCCTAGGCCGATTGTGTTTTGAAAGGATAAAATGGTGCTATGACTGTCACTCTTCTTCTCCTATCTGTGTTCTCCCCCGAGAACTGAGCCACATGGTCACCTTGTTTCTATCAGAGCGCTATTTTTGATCCCCCAGACGATTTGCCGAAGATTAGGCAGACTGCGGAGCCGACGGCTCCAAACGTCATGATAATGTAAAATCAGTGTTCACAAAACTTTTGAGCAACAGGTAGATCATCAGTAGCTATTTTACTTCTTTCACTGCTGCTGTGGCCTGCGAATAGTAGCCGACAGGCTATCACCCCTTACGGAATGCGGTGCGAAGTTTCTGTCTACGACATGGTATCTCTCGACTAGAAGACGACGTGACCGTTGACAAATATGGGAAAGCAACGTCGTTCTGCGCCAGGACAGGAGCAGGATGTGTCATCTCTGCTTTCGAGACTTCATCTCACTCAAAATACCTCTATCAAACACAAACCGGGCAAGCTGGGTCCACGCCAAACACAACGCAAATCGGAGCTACTTGATAGTATGTTGTTGGACATATCGCCAGCGGATCAGATGTCTGCTGCCTCAGACGTGGATTACCCGGCTCTACTACAAATGTCCGACCTCTTGAGGTCAACTTCTCTATTTAAAGCTGATGACATGGGAAGCGAAAGTCGTGTCAGAATCAAGTCCTACATCACACTACTAAAGACCTGTGGACTCACTGCGGAATTGCATTATACGTTCTTGAAGCAATGGCAGAGTATCACTTCTCGTGTCATCTCGTCTCCAGTCTTTGATGACCATTCCTTCTGGCGAGATCATGTTCTGGCTCAATCTGTCAAGAACCCGACCTTGCATTGCGCCTTGCTCGCAGTGTCTGGACTGCACTACATAAAATTGAACAAACAATGGTCAGATGATCGAATCAATGTACAGACATCTTATAGACTCCGAGCAGAGGCTGAACGACGACTCCGGTTCAACAACAACGAGGTGGATCATTTAACAACAGTAGCGACTCATTGTTGTCTCTTGATATTCGACTACCTCACAGGAAATCTGGAAGCTTATGAAACGCGTCTAGTACACACTAAACTTGCAATGCGCGCCGCAAAATTCTCCAGTGGACACTCAAGCGGACGATACTTTTTCTGGCTCATCGCGAGACACGATCGTCTCGCTTACCTTCAAAGGTCCGAAAAGTCCGTCCTCGATGTAGATGATTTGCTTTGGGATGCTGTGGTTGATGGGAAGCCATCAGAAGATACCCCGTCCTGGGGCATCATTGATAAGATCGGGTCTCTGTATGCTGAACTCATCGTCATCTCCAGCCATGTAGCCAAGTTGACATCACTCTCCGGCGAGCTGGACTTTGAATACGTCGATCGCTGCTTCGCAAGATGGAAAGATCGATTTCCCTTGGACTTGCAGACATATGCCTACGAAGGCGACATGCGGGATTCTAGTTGTTTCCTACATGCGTTGACATGCTCCGGTGGACCTCGGGCAATTGCCCTTCACTGTCTCTTCTCGGAGACGATGATTTTGAGGCTTCAGTACACGCCGATAGACTTTCAAAAATCAAAGATACACGAGAATGCCATGACGATATGTAAATTGGCACAATCTCTGACATCTTCGTCCCAGATGCTTCACGATTCACTTTCTGCTGAACTGAGTTTGGTGGTTGGATCATTATATATTGCTGCACAGCATCTCTTCTCGAAAGATGGTAAAGCATGGATTGAGCGCATGTTACGATGGATCACGGAGGTGTCTGGGAACATGTGTGCAGATCATATGGCTGATCGACTATCGGAAACCTGGCGAGAAGAACGCACGAGGCCAAAGCCAATTCTCTTGCCGGAGACACTATCTCCTCCGACCAGGGACCTTGAGCAGGGTCTGTCAGATTTCGACATGGCGGGCACATGACAAGCATTAATCATCTCTATAAATAATAATAAACATTTTGACCCCACATGAATGAGCCTTATTTTTTAGTGGAGCCGAGCATTAGACATTCCACATATAAATTATCGCGTATGGAATTCTGACACATATGACATACTTTAGTCTTGTGTCAAGAAGATGGTCGTCAGGTACGTTGAAGGATCTCTTTTCGATGCCCCGAAGGGCTCTATTCTGCTACATGCTTGCAACTGCCGCGGATCCTGGGGTAAGTTCCAAATTCTTGTCTCTCGAGACATGTCAGTTCACAAGTATGAAATTGTTGATTGTCTCTTCAGGCGGTGGCATCGCTCTGACTTTCAAGCGAAGCTTCCCAGATGCTTATCGCTTACACGCAAAATTTTGTGCCGGCAAGACACCCGCTCAACTACTCGGGACAATGCAATTGATTCCCGAGAAGAATTTTACCATCGCGTGTCTCTTCACGAGCAACCGCGGTGGTCGGACGAATTGTGACCCACCATCAGAGATAATCAAGCACACAAAATTGGCCTTGATCGATCTGAAGAATCAGATGGGGAATCTGAGTATCGCAGCTTGTCGCTTCAATTCGGGAATTTTTAACGTGCCATGGGAGGAGACAGTCAAATTAATTGACGAAGTAGGGATAGATATGACCATTTATACACCAAGCGAAAGCAATAGAAAATCAATGGAGGCAGAAGATAGTGGATGACTTTAAGTAATCTCCATATTCCATTGTACATACAGCACCTATCAACCACACTTTATATTATCATGGTATGATTCGTATGAATTTTGTGAACCAGAAGGCGATGCGCCAGACTGCGGAAACACCATTGACACTCATCTTCTTTGAAGTGGCGCAGACCTCCGCCTCGCTGCCCGCCCTTCCGGCATGATCAACGAAGGTTTTTCCTCTGCTTCGCTTTCTATGCTGATATATTCCCAGGTTGGAGGTCTTGGATTCCTTTTGCGTGGAGTGGTCAATTTGGCAGGAACTGTATAGGAAATCAGGGACACATCACTGCCATCTTCCGAGTCAGGCTCTTCATAAACTTTCCTTTTCTTCGATTCCGCATCAGCAGCAACAGCAAATTGTTCTTCTCGTCGTGTTCGACCGATCAATAGAACGGGCTTCTCACTGTCAGACTCTCCCGATTCTACTGGTACGTAATACCAGCTGCCGCTCCGTTTTGCCTTCTTTGACTGCTTTACTACTTCATCGGAAACCACAGACACGGCCTCTTTCACAGGTGTCTCGGCAACGGAGAAGCTCGGCAATTCTCCTTCATCGAAACTGATGTCATTGCACTTGATCATTGGACTGTTGATCAACTGTTCTGATGCATTCTGACTTGTCACCTGATCTGAGGGCTTGTTGTCTTCGACTGGTACAAAGGTCCGTACCACAGAGTTCACTTGGAAGGCTGCTGCACGAGAATCTGGAGACAAAGACACCTCCCTGGCCGCGCGAACCTCCTCTTCGCTGTCGGGCACGCTCGTTTTCTGATTTTTGGTCGAAGACTTTCGAGGTAATTTGGTTTGTACGCGGTAGACCGCGGTGAAAGATTTTGCACGACCGTGCTTTTGCTTGACCTTGCCATATTCATCTTCAGTCAATTTTGATTTCTGGCTGAACCATTTTGATTGAGATTTCAAAGGTGTTATCGGATTTCTTACAGCACTGCCGCGTTTTCCAGGTAGACCTATCTGGCCAAGGATACGAGGCACAGACTCTCTCTTTAAATGCTCTAAATTGGTGACGAGGCGCGGAATCGAGATGTTACCTTGCTTCATCTGTGCCTTGGCTATTTCTATAGAGGCCATGGTGTGTCGACGACCTGTGTCTATGCTCTCTCCCATAGCTGAAGGTACATGAGGAACCGCACTCAAATTCGTTAGACGAGCACTTTGCTCGAAGTCGTCTCCGAATGCGAACACAGGCGTCTCTGTGTTGGCTATGGTGTCGATACGCGCTCGGGATAGGTCGAGATCTTTATTAGAGAACACGGTCACTTGTTCTTTTGGTGTGCGTAGTGGCCACGGATCACCGTATAATTTGGCGTGACGTTCGCACTTTTTGCAGATGATCTCCTTGACTCCAACAGATTCTCTTAGAGACCAGATCTCCTCTATGAAGCCTGTATGGGGAATTTCGACATCGCAAATCGAACAATAGTCACTATCACCATCTTGCTTGGGCAGTTTTTCGCGCTCCGGTTCTGCAATTACAGGATTTACGGAAGCCAGAGATCGCCGTATGAGATTGTAATCATGCACAGACCGGCGTGGTCTCAAAATCTTTCTCTCGCTTGCCTTGACAATGTTTCTTTTTTTGGTTCTTGACCCTTCAAAAGAGAAAACAGAATCGGAATCAGAAGGACAAGCAGCGTCATACTCCAACAATTGCTGTAAGTACTCACGACGCTGATACTCCGCATCGTTTAGACTATAGTTTTCAGATCCTGCTTGGTCAATTCCATTGAGTGTATTCTCCTCTGCCCCATTCTCCTGAACATAGCCATCAATCAAGTACGTTCCTCTTTCATTTGACTCGGAAATTTTTTCCGAATATGATCTATCTTGAGAGTCTTCGGGTGTCACATCTAGCTTCGCAATGTTCCCAAGGTTCAGGGCATTGTCAGGAAGAGTACATGACGTTCCTGGGGCTCCTCTAGATTCATTAGACGAGTTGCTTTCATTCGAGCTGACCTCGATGGTCTGAACCACTTTTCGTTTGCTGACTGGCGAGAGCTTCTGCGGTTCAAGCTCGGAACTACCGTCTTGTTCGGCAGCCTTACTCTTGAATTCGTCCTGCTCTGAAGGTGCTGAATAGCCGCCCTTGCCAGCTTTTTCACATGTAGCGCATAGACAGTCGGCATTATTTGGCCCGAAATAATCTGGAGAATAGAAGACAGTGATCTCTTCCCCGACTGCTACAGGTCGGGTCATTGTGATTGCAATAGAGCCTCCCTGAGTGATGAAAGCCCCATTCGGCTGACAATCGTGGTTTACAAAACGAGCAGGTCCGAGAAAAAGGCACATAGAGTCTAGACGGCTCGAGTGCAGTATACTAAAGTCGTGACCACCTTCATAGTGATCTTCCTCTTCTTCAGTCATTGCTACTATGGTCCCGTTGAGATATTTGGCTATCTCCCCGATATTCCAAGATTTGTTCGATATGATGCAGCACTCGGACTTGAGTCCAGGGTAGCGGTTTGTGCTACATATTTCGAAGCCAGCCTGCGGATAGTAGATTCCAAGGTACTTCCGCACATGACGGATAAAATCTGCTCTCTCCGGTTCAGTCAGACCACGATGGAAATTGGCAGCTGTCTTCAACTTCAGAAAAGCCGCGACCGCATCATTAAGTTTTCCCTTGGGCGATATAATGTGCTTCTGGAGAATCTCAACCACTTGACTGGTCTTTACTATGCGACTCGAATGCGTTTTATGCTATATTGATCGTCAGCTTCTAGGCAGAGCATGAACTAACTCCTTACCCTATCAGCCTTGTGTGTTGTGGTCCAGAAGTAAATCTTGTCAATGAGATGATCTGTGAGCAAATCATCATATTCGCTGAGTTTATTCAAGGTCAGGCTTTTTGACATCCTATTGTTTACTGTTGATGCGGGGTCCTGCAGCCTAATTTAAATATGTCAAGGAAAAACCGATCCTTCAGGTCCTGTGTAAATGTAGCACCAGCTGCCTCTTGATCCAGTCAAAGTGCTTCTAAATGCTGTTTCTATGGAAAACACGTCTCGTGGACAGACTTCACGTGGACACCATGGGTCAGGTAAACACAGACTTAGCTGGTTGTAGGATATCTTGCTGAAGCAATTGTAATTGCTTTAATTCTTCTGTGTGTCTCACAAAATTTTGGCCGTAATTTTTTGAGGCCAGCATGCAATATGCCGTTATGCGAATGCTTGGCTGATTGTTATGGTTACAGACAAGTGCGGAGCAGTGCCGAAGTGAATGCTATGCCTAGGAGAAAAACGGCACAGATTAGACTCACTCGTGTCAACACTTGGTCAGGCCTGGTGGAAGCATGTGTACCAAGGGTCTGACAACTCCCTATGCCTGCATAGAGCCCCATAAGCACGCAGATCATGCTTGTTGTCACGTAAGTGCTGCCTGGCAACGCGGGAGGCATGGGAAAGCTGATTTCGTACGCAATACACGTGCAAAGGTGATATGCACATGTCCAAATTGTCACCGGCGCCAGATTCGGAAGTGTCGTGCCAGCCACTGGGACCATTCTATGGTGGCACCGAAGTGGGCCATATAGCTTTGTAGCACAACAGGTCAGGAGCTTGGATTAGTCACGTCTTTTAATTCATTGACAACGCCTTGAGAGACGCTGTAACCATAAGCTGGGACGTTCTTGGCTTCGAAAATCTGATTATCGTTCGGGTGCAGGTTGCTGGTAGGCGTGCATCTGACAGAATATGCCAAGCGATCGAGAGGTCCGACAGGCGCTACCGACACACATCACATCATATGATGTCAAAGGAGATGTCGTGACCTATCACAAGCGGACGCCGACACCCGGAAAGAGTTACCTTGAACCGAAAGATGTCCTAGTTCGTGTCTATAATGGAACCATTGCGAGGAATGGTGGTTTTAGTGGAGAGGTTATAGCTATTGGTGACCATATCGACTCCTTTGGCATCAACGACTATGTCTACGGGGGAGGGAAACCATGTTTACAGCAGTTTATCACCGTGAGGGCTGAAGAAATAGCTACGAAGCCGAGAGATTTATGCTTCGCCGATGCTTCGAGACTCTATGCAGGTGTAGCGATCTACGAAGCACTCAAGAATGTACAGGAAGAGACGACGGTGCTGATACTAGGTGATATGACTGGTTTCGCTGCTCAGATATGTCGTGAGAAAGGGTGCTTTGTGACGTCTTCAGAAAACTTTGATTGCGGAGAGCAGAACATCATCGAAGGTGATAATTTCCTCGACTGGCTTCAGTCCCACACATTTACATATGACTATGTTCTGGACGCGACCGGAGATGTCGATCTATACTATCATTGTCACACTTTCACTCACAAACGCGCGGAATATATCAGTGTGGAGCCTCCCTCGTCTATGGAAGTCGGGGTGACAAGTTTCTTGCCAACATTTCTCGGTGGCGGGTCACGAAAATTTTCTGTCGTCAGGAGCCCGAAAGGGCCGAAGAGAGCTGCAATCTTGTCTCTGCTAGGCCAAAAGGTCCTTGACGGAACCTATGAGATCAAGAACCCCAGGATCATCTCCCTGGATGCTGTCACGCAAATCAATCCCCACAAGCGCTATGTCACAGCTGTGAATGTCATTCAACAAAAAGACATCACACCCGAAGATCCAGAGTATAATCTGAAGGAGGGCCGAGCAGCTACGAGGACGCCAAAGGACAAAGGCAAGAATACAGCATCCCGTCGTCGCAACGAAGTCCAACACGCACCTCCATCACGTACGCCGAGTCCACTGCGACAATCAGCAGGCAGTCCAGCATCGTCATTCGATGGATTGACCTCGAGTCCGATCAGGGTCCCCCCTTTGCCCGTGATCAATGCATATTCACCACGTCGGCCTTCCGGACTCGTCCATTCCGTCTCCGCATCGAACCTATCGGAGATTCAACAACAGACGTCCCCTGAGCCGAACGGACTCGGTTCTCCACCATCACACAGATCGCGAGGATCGCTTGGAGGATCTCCAGTCTTGGCCAGCAGTCCCAAACTCCCCATGATCCAGCGGCCGCCTGCCCTCAGACGCCATACGACTGCCTCGGAAGAGCATGTCTTTGAGGAGATTGAATTGCAGCGAGTGATGCGGAGTCCGTCCATGAGCCAAGACGGTGAATGGGAGACGGACGACGAATCGACCCCTCTCCAGGCCTACCTCTACTCGAAGCCCGAAGCCAGGACGCCGACCTCGGCCACATCGCCGGAGGCACAGAGGGCGGCGACGACGAGGAGCTCGGTGCCCAATAGTCCAGAGACCGCCAAGGCCGAGGAGCTGAGATTGGCAAAGGAACAGATCGAGGCACTTCAGAGACAAGTCGAATCGCTCATGGCCTCCCAGACACAAATCAGTTCGCATTGATCAGACACTGCCTCGTGTCTCAAAGGAAAAACAATGCGGCAGAAAATGAAATCATGGAAGGATTTATTGAACGCTTGAGAGACATCCACAGGGTCTTGGGGAATCGCATCTGTATGAATGTCAAATTTGGCATTCAAAGAAATAGAGCAGATGGTCGTTTGCCTATGCAATAGTTTCATAGACAAGTCGTTGGATTCACTAGTCTTGTCGTCCAAGCAGTCATCTGGTTGAGCATGTGCATGGCGAAAGTCTGTTCGTTGGGCATCAATCAAGTGATGATATCAAGTAGGAGTGAATATAATCGTCATTAAATTCTTTCTTGGTAGAGGGGGGGGGAGGAAGTATGATACAGGTCCTGCGATATTGTAAAGTCCTCTAAAGTCTCTGTGATGCATTCTCTTGTCTTTCGTCAGAAGCTCCTGCAAAGAGGTGTAGAGGTGTAGAGGGCTTGGAGGGAGTCGTCTATCGTCTGACCGGGGAGGGTGACCGACTTGGACTCTTGTCCTTGCCCGTGATCTTGAGGTACTTTTTCTGACTGAGTTCGAGTTCGCGATTGAGGTTGTGGTTGACCTTTCGTCGGTGCATAAAGTTGCAGAATCCGCCACGCATGCATTCGCTCGTCTCGTGCTGTCGACAACAGGCCTCCCTAAAATCCGTGACTGGGGAGAGCTCGGCATAGATTGGTCGGCCGGCGTACCAGCGTGAATTGAGATCGTCGATGGCCTTTTGCGCGTCCTCTTCATACTTGAATCTGGCGTAGACGTTGCCGATGAGATGATCGCCCGTATTGTCGCAGACGACGATCGTCTCGACCTCTCCATACTTGGCAAACTCGCAAAACATGTCCTCGTAAAAGGCATCAAAGTGAGTCTGGACTTGCGACTCGTTCAGCTGGTTGCCTGGCTCGTGAGCCGGATTCTGGTAGAGATTCGGGCAGAGAATCGTCTGTGAGTAGGATGGCTTGACGTGTTTCCGCGAACATCTCTCTCCGTGGCGACATGCACCAATCTTGAAGTAGAAGGAACAGTTGACCTTGTCCTGCTCTGTCCCATAGATGGACGCAAGGAATTGAGCCATGCTAAAGAGACCTTTCTCGCCACCCGACAAGTCGAAAGAAATATAAGTTTGGCAAGAGCAGAATAGCGCACGAATGGTCGAACCATGTCTTTCAGACAGATGGCATGCCCTAGCAATTCACGTGGGCATATAAATCCCACGCACGGGATCTTTTAGGCACGAATCTTCCTTCTCTACAGACTCTAGCAACGGCAGTCGCCCTCTCCTATGCTACAATCATGCTCGTCCATGCTGATTTCCATAAGAGCTCAGCGGATGAAGCTCCTCTGTGAATCTCTGCTCCTTTCGTCTGACCTGATTTCTGCTTTCACGGAAATACTTGAGAAGCAGCCTCATCACCACGACTGATCTTTACCTGATCTCGCCATCAGTATACCGTACCGGCTCATCGAGTGCCTTTTGCCCATGAGGACGAGCGATGGCCCTGAGGCGGATTGTGGGAGGAGCGTGCAAGAGACGGGCCGGGAGGGGCGCGGCTGCCGGTCGATCCGTCCTTCTTCTGCCTTGGCACGCACGCACGGGTCCTTCAGCTTTCCGGGCGCTGAGAATAGAATCGTGCGGCTGAGCTGAGCTGAGCTGAGCTGAGCCCAGCAGATGACGCATTCATCCCCCCCGCTGCGAATGAATCCAGGCAAATCCTTCCCTCCATCCACCCACGCACTCCCGCCTGCGCCAGGGTGACACAGCAGTTCTGGCCACACCAACAAAATGCAACCGCACGCAAACGCCCCTTGCCAAGACGTCTTTTGTCCTCCCTCTCTTCTTCTCGTCAGCTTGCCACTTCCTTCTTGAGTCTTGCACAAGAGAGGTCCCGGTCTAGCTATCCTTCTTGGCCTCGTCCAGACTTTACGAGTAATTGTGCAGATAGAGGTCGATCCGAGATATCTTTGCGATAATTTCCAAGAGTGACTGACGGATTGCGATGCGGTTCTCCGACCTCGTAGTAGCTGGATTCGGTCTTGCGGAAGCACAGTATGTCAATATCCCCTTGGCCAGGCAGACCTCCGATGTCTCTCTCGTCAATAAGCGACAGATCTCAAATGGCACGTTGAGCTTGAATTCCCAGTCGTCTGGCTACGTGGCAAATATCTCGTTCGGCTCACCACAGCAGACTGTCCAGCTCATCCTCGATACAGGCAGTCCTCTGACTTGGGTGAATGCACAGAATGTCTCGACCTTCGTGCCCGGTTCCGCTCCGACCTCAGCCCAACAGAGTGCAGGCGCGAGGATATGTACCTTGTTTTCCTGTCTGAATCCTTCGACCTCCTCCTCGCTCACGGTGCCTTCCAATTCCACAGTCTTCAATATACAGTACGTGGACGGAACGGAGAGCATCGGCCGTATCGTGCGTGACACGACGACCTTTCAAGGTCTTACAGACTCGACCTTTGACTTTGGTCTCGTCGAGTATTTCTACAGTCCCAGTGGTGTTGCTGCCGCCCTCGGTGGGATCCTCGGACTCTCTCCCCAGAATCCAGTCTTGAATTACGACAATCTGACGGAGGCTCTGACATCTACCTCAACATCCTCCTACTTCCAACCCCAGACCATCATACAGCAGCTGAGAAATGCTGGCGCAATCTCGAGTGAGGCCTTCAGTCTCTATCTCAGTGACGGAAACGATGGACAGTTGACAATAGGAGGCTTGGACACCTCCCGATACTCCGGTCCTCTCACTGTCGTTCCCATCGTCGATGATCCCTCCACCGTAGGCAAGAGCTTCTACGTGACATTGAATTCCATCGGCGCCGGTGGATCCAACACCGTCAGCGTCAACAACCTCTTCGTGCTCGACTCTGGCACGACTTCGACCTACGTGCCATCGACCGTCTTGCAACAGCTCGCATCAAACATTGGTGGCTACATCATTCCTTACAGTTCGTCGGAATCCATCCTCGGGATCCCATGCACGCAATCCACGACCATCGATTTCTACTTTGCCAACAATGGTGTCGTCAAAGTGCCCACGGGGGAAGTGCTAGAGGGCCGGCTGACGGCATCACAGGCTCGTCGTGTCGGTCTCAGTACTTCTTCCGACATCTGTGTGCTGAGCATTTTCGGCACGAGCAGTAGTGATTCATATCTCCTCGGTGACTCTTTCCTTCGCTCTGCCTACGTCGTGTACGACCTGGCACAGAATGAGATTGCCATCGGACAATCGGCGTACGGAGGACAGAGCAATGTCTTGTCCATCAATTCGGGCGCATTTGGCATACCCGGTGCCGTATACAACACCTCGTCCCCTGGCGCATCCAACGTGGCAGTCGTTCCTTCGGGCACACGAGTCGTGACCCTGGCTTCCGGTGCCGGTGTCAGGACGTCAGTCTTGGGGGGTACACTGACCCAAACTGCGACTTCCCAGACAAATGCCGCGAGTGGCGGCATGCCCATGGCAGCCGGTAACATTGACCGTGCGTTCGTGCTCGTCCTGAGCGCGATCTGTGTCGTCACAGGCATCCTCATCACTTGAAAAGGCTGCACAACATGGTTTCAAGAACCTCATCACTTGAAAAGCTGTGCAGCATGGTTTTCAGAAACACAAATACATTACAACTAATCATGCCCCAGCGTATGTTTCCTTCTTGGTGCTACGAGGGAACTCGACCGAGGGAAACTTCATCTTGCATGTCGACAGCCGAATTGCACAGCTTGCGAGATGCCAGCAAAAGCCATGCATCGCGCCAGCACAATGGCGAAGGACACCGAACATGTACTCCTTTTATGTAATGATAGAACGACACGTAGAATAGTTGCACGAATAAATTGTCGACATGCTTTGCCCGATCTTCTCCGTGCCAGCGAAAAGTGATTTGATGATACATTCGAACTCTCTCAACGACAATAATCAACGATCCTTACTTGCTAGAAAACTTGCCACCTGGCCAGTCGTTAGTTTGCACGAGATGAAAGATGCCTCTGGATATCTACCTGCTTCAAAGGGACTTTCCTTGCGAGCCTGCTCAAGGAGGGGTAGAATTTCTTTCTGCTTGAGTGCTTTCATGACACATTCCTTGTAGTCGATAAAGAGATCTTCACACTCGTTCGTATTTGATTTGGCATTGAGGAAGCCGTTCGTGTACCAGTCATTGAAACATTCGTCATATTCCTTCTTCAACTTTGTGCATTCCGGGCCACCCACGCTGGCACTCATGTTGACAGACGCTCTTGTCAGCTCGAGATGCAGCTGAACTCTGGTGAATCGTCCACACAAGCCAGTCTTTACAGCTTGAAGGGAGATTCTGTCATCCACTGATTCAGCCAGAAATTTACTCCACGAATGTCAACGCGGCTGAGCTCCCCCAAATAAAAAGTTGCCGCTGAATCAGGACATTTCTTGGCTCCGGACTAGGTCACCACTTGGGTTCTTTGAAAAGTAGAGCAGCAGAGTGATGTCCCAGTCAGAAGCAGTCAGATAACCAAGGGACAGAGTGGGGTCGGAGCTTCAAGATACCTGCCTTTCGGAGGAAAGAGGGGTGATGGTGAAGCATGCACAGAATGGTGCCGAATCAGGAGACAAGTCTGGCAAGAAACCGAAGCGCTCTGGTGCAGAAAAGAGGCGAATAAGGAGGGAAAAGAGGACGAAGAACAATTCGACGATTGAGGAGAAGAAGGATGCGCTCGACCCCGATTTTTCCTTTGCTGTATCGGATGATGACTCTCGCGTGATGACTTCCAGTCGGGACACCTCGACAGATTCAAAATCGACCGGGCCTTCTCGTCCTTCGAGCCTGACCGGTCCGGCTGATGACAGTAGAGAGGGAGACAAAGGGGAGACGGGAGGAGGGAATGTGGAAGAGCGACGATCCAAGAGTAGGAAACGAAAAGAGGCTCGCAAGAATAAAAAGTTGAGGGAGAAGGCTTCGGCATCGATGGATGAACGGCCATCAGAGGCCATTCATGAAAACGAGCTACAGCAAGACAAGGATGACGATGAGCCTTCTGCTATACAGGAAACGAGTCCTGTGCAAGAGCCGGATCCAGTCCCCGGCGATGCTACGAATGCTCTGACGGATGGGGATGATTTCATCCCCTTCAATTTCGATGACTCTGAGGATGAAGTCGATCCCGCTACCGGACAAAAGACGGCGAAAGAGGACACGGGGGAAGCTGAGAAGCCGAGCGTGTTTTCAAAAGTTGCAGAGAAACTGGGAAAATTCGTCAAAGAATCGAATGATGTCTCCAAACGCAAACGGAACGGTGGCGAAGACCACAATTCATCCTATTCGAGAAAGCGGAAACGCGAAATGGTCGAGAGGGATCCATATCCCTGGCTCCAGGGAGTCTCCTATGCCCAGGAACGTGAACCCGCGCGAATCCTGCACCGTGAATTGCTCGATTTTGTGAAATTCGTCGGTCCGACGGAAGAAGAACATCAGGTCCGTCGCTTTGTCATCTCTCGAATCCAGACCTTGGTGAAGGACAAATGGCCTACTGCTTCACTGCACGTCTTTGGCTCCTTTGAGACCAAACTATACCTCCCGACGTCCGACATCGACCTCGTCGTGCTCTCCAGCGATGGTGGCGAGACTTATGAGAAACCAAATCACCTGAGACGTCTCTCGAATTGGCTCGTCAAGGCTCGCATCGCGGAAAACATTCAAGTCATTGCATCTGCGCGTGTGCCCATCATCAAATTCGTCGACTTCGTCACAAAGATCAACGTCGACATCTCCTTCAACAAACCCTCGGGCTTGGTGGCGGCCTCTGTCGTGAAGAGGTACACGGAGGAGATGCCGGCACTGAGACCCCTCGTCGTCTTCATCAAACACTTTCTCCACATGAGGGGCATGAATGAAGTCTTTCTGGGTGGGCTGGGCAGCTACTCCATCACCTGCATGGTCATCTCCTTCCTCCAGCGGCACCCCAAAATCTCGACGGGGCAGATCCTGCAGGAAGACAATCTTGGAGTCTTGATGGTGGAGTTCTTTGAATTGTATGGGAAACGGTACAACTACGACCTCGTCGGCATCAACATCAACGAGCGTGGCAGGTACTTCTCCAAGATTGAGTATGGCTGGCAACGACCCGGGCAGACCTATCTCCTCAGCATCCAAGACCCGACCGATGCGGAAAACGACATTGCGAAATCTTCCTTTGGCATCCTCAAGGTCAAGAGTACCTTTGGCGGCGGCCACGACTTTCTCGTGCAACGACTCTACGATGTCAACGACCGAATCAAGGAGAAGAAGAGGGCCGATGTCGGACTCGACAGCATCCTCTCTGCCGTCGTCTCGATCGACCAAGAGATGAAGGATTCTCGGAAATTCATCGCCGATTGTTTCCATTCCGACATTGTCCAGGCAGAGTTGTCACGATTGCAGGAGGAGGAGGAAGATCGGGATGACCTACAAGACCGACCCCTACCTTCTTCTTCTTCCGACAGACGAGACGTGACACGTGGAGGAACCGTCAAGGCTGTCAATTACGTTGTGGACGAGGACGACGAGGACGATGATCTGATTGATGACGATGGTCGGACCTTTGTCAGGCCAGCGGGTTACAAGAAACCCAGTCAGCCGAGTGACGTCGATGCCTTGTACGCCAAACTAAATGGACCTGATCCTACTACCGCTACTGCCACCACTAATTCTACGACGACGACGACTGGAGCCGGCAGTGGTACGACAGAGTCGACGCCGGCAAATCCCAGACGGTCCCAGACGTCAGAGGAGACTGTCTACCTGATTGAATCATCCGACGACGACCTCAACCGATCCTCGAATGTGATTGACCTCGACACGGATCCCGAAGGAGAAGAAGAAGAGCAAGACCGGCAGGAGAGTTCCACAGTCGCGGCCAGGGGATCTGGAATGGCTGCTGGAGCAGAAGAGGAAGACAGTCGGGTTGCGCAAGTCGATCGATCGACCAGAGCGAGGTACTGGGACGCCAAGGGACGTGAGGAAGGAGAAGCGTCGCGGCGTTCTTCCTCCTCCTCCTCCTCCTCTTCGACCTCGCCTTCTGCGGCCGACTGAGACTTTGTTCAAAAAGTCTCAAGGAGCCAAGCCTCGTTGCTCTTACTTGCATCTTTTACGCATAAACTGTTGCCGACTGTAGATATCACATATACATATATCCATTCAGAATCCACTATGTGGTTTTGTATTTACATTTGAAGAGGGAAGAGAGAGAGAGAGAGAGATCAAATATAGGAGACTTTGAAGCCAGCCATGACCGTCGTCCCGACCAGACTCAATGCCTTCTTCACCCGTTCCCGAACTTGCCGGCGACCGGTGGCACCAAAGAGCAGAGCGAGAAACAGGAGCAGTTGAATCGTGCGCCTGTTGAGCGCTGGCAACAGAGTCAAGAAGGAGAGAGAATTGGTCCATCTCAAGAGTGCCGACGAAGGTGAAGAGGAAGAGGCTGCAGCGGCTGCACTCGTGGAAGGATCATTGACCGTCTTGCCACCCACTCCATTGAAGCTCTTGAGTGTCGTCGTCGTCGTGTTATTGTTGCTGCTTGCCTCATTGAAGGCTGCTGCTGGATGGGATGATGATGGTGTCCGGACAGTCTCCGGAAGGATGACGGACCCGGCAGTCGACGTCGTACTCTTCTTGCTCCCACTCCGTCTGCTGCTCTTCCTGACCTTTTGCAAATTCTTGGCATCCGATTCGGCCTGTTTGGCATCCTCTGCAGCCTTGACCAGTCTCGCCTCTTCCTCCTCCTCAGCGATCCGACGTTGGCGCAGCGCTTCGAGCCAAGCATGGCGTTTCGGGTCTGGAAAATCGCACGAGTCGATGTACTTTTCTGCGTCCTCCCAGAGTTGGCATCTCGGCAAGACATGGAGGGCGTAGAGTTCCGAGACGGTGTCGTGGTCAGGCGACTCGGGCGGGATCTGCGTCAGATATGCCTCCACCAGTCCCTGCAGAGTCGCATGGTCAGACAAGTGTCGACAAAACGACAGGATGAGGGTCGTCGCAACATCGATCGGCAGCGTCGCTAGGATTCCTTCATCGTCCATGTCGGAAAAGTACCGCTCTGCTACCTCCCACAACGTCCCGTCGCGCATCCGATCACACAAGACGACACCTTCCTGACCAATCGTACGTTTAATCTCCGCCAAAGTCATGCTCGTCGTCATCGTGTCAATCACTGCAACATACAGTAGAAACATCTTCTTCTTTGATTTCAATGACTGAGGTTGAGCACGATGGATTGCAATCGTAGCCAAGCATCCCGAGAAATTGCGATTCAGGTACTCTCGTGTCGCCTTGTTGTAGAGTGTATTTGTCGTCGCAACGTCCCGCAATGCATGATTCTTGACAGGCAGCGCCGGTAAAGATGGCATCTGTGTCAGTCGACTCTTGTGACTTCAATGTCGTCAAGAAATAGGATCTGAAAATGCTAGGCAAGAGGTGAAGGGAGATATGGAAGTGCCACGGCAGCATCGGATTGATTCGTGGGGTCGTCCGCATGTGAAGCTTTCCTTTCCTCGGTTCGCACGAGCCCCAGAGACAGTAGACTTGGAGCGGGTTTGCCCCACAACTGACTTTCACTCTGTTCCGTCGAGGAAAAGCTCTACACCAGATCATCAGGACTACATGATACATTCAACGTCCATCTGTAGCGTTCTGAGTTGTGCGTCAAACTAGAACGTCCGTCAGGACTGATTGGTATTTGCAAAACTGTCTGTAGCAGTGCACTTCATGTGTCAGAAATCACTCAAAGTCACGGCTGCTGTCGTGCTTCCTTGACACCCTTGTCTTGTTCCAGCGCCATCTGATGCTGTGATGTCAAGACGAAACTCGTGTCTCATGCCATCATACCAGTGAATTTTGGAGTGAACTTGCCACTAGACCTGCTCGGCCAAGCAATTAAATTGTATAATTGCACTCAAGAACGTGATTTTTTAGCGACTCGTGCAAAGGTTCATACTATCCACACAAGTCAGGAGTCCAGACGGCCTGGAAACAGATTTGCAGATTGATCCATGACCTCTCATCCACTCGTTTACACAATATGATCATGAACCACGATCGAATACGTGGCGAAGGAGGGGAAATGGTCCGACAAGAATCGAACTTCACCAAGCTTGACCAACATCAAGTACTTTTGTCATTATATGCTTAAAAACCTCGCAACTATATATACATATATCACTATGGAATTGAACTGATCCCTTCGTCAAGCGTGATGCTCCCTCTTCTCATCCATGTTGAATTCCTTTGCCAAGCTCGGTTCCTCGCCTGTAACGGCCGGACTGATTCCATGCATCTCAATCTCATCTTCCCTTCCTTTCGAATGCATATTGACACCAGTCAGCCGCAAATCACTTGGTCCCTTGTAGGCCTTTCGTGCCGTCGTGAGCCAATAGATCGAGGCTACAATGATGACGAGCGCAAAGGCCGCAATGGTGTAGTTCATATTCGTACCAGTCACCGGCAATTCCGGTGGGAAGAGAAACAAAACTGTCACCAAAATGACAAATAGAATGCCAATGATATTTGCCGTCAGTCCGAGCCAGTTTGACATTCGGAAGTGGCCATGAGGGAGAATATGACGACCTCGGATGACCAAGATGATCAGAGGTACTGCATACGAAACGCCCAAGGCGACCACAGAGGCAGACAGGATGGCGTTCAGAGCTGCAGTGGATCCCAGATAGATGCACCCAAACAAGATGACCAGGACCGTGGTGAGCGTAAGGGATTCGACCGGGACGTTGAGCCTAGGATGTACTCGTTTGAAGATTCGGGAACATGGCAGTGCATTGTCCCGTGCAAAGGCATATGTCATTCGACTAGAGGCAGACATGATACTCGTGGTAGCAAACAGCATGCAAACCACAGGGAACATGTCTAGAATGATTGCCCCCGCTTTGTTGCCCGTAGCCTGATAGAAGATTTCGAGAAGGGCACCGTTGGGAGAGACAATCACATTCTCGATATCGTTCAGACTGAACAAGAGAACGATGAGGAAGATCAGACCAGTGACAGTCCCAATCACGACCGAGCCAATCATGACCAAGGGCGCTGTTCGTGCAGGATCTGGCAACTCCTCAATCATGTGTGCAACAGCATCGTAACCAGTCACTAGGAACTCAATGTCAGCAAATCAGGTGCTAGCTCGTGCTCTGCAAATCTTACAACCCAGTGCCCCCTGGAGCAATCCCAGGAGCCAGGCAACTCCATTGTTCCAGCCAACCTCGTTGATAAAAGTCCCAAAGACAAATTTACCCGACTGGTAGTTCGGCGAGGCCGTTGCGAGTAAGGTGACAGAGATTACACACACACCCGTGATGGACCAGATGAAAGCCACCTTGTTTAGCAATGGAAGATGTCGTACGCCAAAGATATTGATCACATAGGCCAGGAGTGTGTAGAGTAGATAGATGAGAAAAGTATGCCATCTCTTCACATTATATTCAGTCTTGACAAGCGCAATGATTCCCGTCACCAAATTGGCTCCAAGACTGCCACCCGTTGCCGTGAGGGCCCACCAACCGGCAGTGTTCACCTGGCTTGCTTTAGCATCTCTCTATCCACACCGATGCAGAAACGTACCCATCCCACAAAGTAGCTCAGTCCTCTGCTGTACCGTTCCGTACTCAGGCAGGCAATCCAGTGATACTGACCACCCGATGTCGGATATACACTGCAGATTTCCGCCAGAGAGGCAGCAAGACTTAGATTGCAAATCGCAGCGAGGACGAGACCCCAAATGACGGCCACAGGACCACCGGAAGGCAGCTACGATGTGAGTATCGAAATGACCACTGACATTCGTGATTCTTCTTACAGCAATGCTGAGACTTGCAGCCAAGGCCGTCCAACTGTTTAGGATTGCAAATGCGAAACCAATCATCGAGAGAGGACTGAAAGTTCGCTGTAGTTCCTGTCGATGTCCGCTGACCCGTGTGAGTTCTGCTGCATCACGTTCCGCCTGGGTCAAATGTGGTCCATCGTGCTCCGTACTCATATCGCACGAAACAGTGACCGCGGCAAGCGAAGTCAGCAGTAAGAGGAGATATGAGGGCTATAAATGGATGAAGGTGACCGAGTCAGATTTCTGGATACTTGGCGCTTGCAGTCGTAGGAGAAGAAGCCTGACTTGGAGCACCGAGAGTGTCGCTTGCACCCTCCTCATTCACTCTTTCTCCCCTCGTCAGATCCTCTGAGGCCGCGGGAGAACCGCGATTGGCTGTTCTGTGGCGCTGCCTGGTGTCACGGGAAGAGAAAGTCATTCCAACCGAGCTGCCTATTTGGGATGTCACCCAGGGCTTGGCACAGGCCCCACCTCTGTGCTTCTCATCCTTGAATAAGTGTACCTATCATAAGTAACGACAACCCCAGGAGAACCAACGGATGCTCTAGTACGACTGGGACTTCACTAGTCCCCTCTTCATCCCTGTCCAGAGAATTTGGTTCTTGCATGCCTCTTCCGACTGTCCTCTCGATTGTCTTTCACAATTTTGAAGTACACATGAGGTCTATGGTTCTCAGTTTCCAGAAGCGTCTGTCATTACAACCTGGCATTCTTCAGCCTGCGAATGTTGCTTTACGATAGTCTTTGAAGTAATGGCAACGAGTTTACTCTCCAGCGATCTTCAGCATTTTGTTCAACTATGCGCTGATCGCTGGTGACGAGTATTCCAACCGCGGACCGTCAGAAGGAGCACTCTCTGTGGTTCATCAGTAGAAACAGGATCGGACCATCATCTAGCTGTATGAGACTTGATTTCTTGTCCTAGACCTGACACAGTCGACAGTCTCTGGCTTGGATCTAGCGACGACCTAGAATCTCAAAGCACTTGATTCGTCTGTTTACATGATGTTGCAAGTTGCCAAGGCTACTAATCCCACGGCGGCACCCGCAATCATAGTACCAGATGCTGAGCCTCGGACCGGCCGATTCTGATGATCGACGTTGGGTCTTGTATGCATTCTATCATCACTGATATTGTGAAACTTATGGTATGCATGGTCTCCATGTCGGGCTTGCCTCAGCCGGAGACTGCCACCTGAGTTCCTCGTTACACCAAGCGTCCTGTGCATGTGGCGGTCAGGATGGGACTCGAAGGGACTCCTTTGGTTTGAAGGTGGAAGGTGTCTCGATCGACTCAGGAGACCTTCCGGTGGAGGTCGAACGGATAGAGCTTGCGAGTCTCTCCTGTTCTGCCGCATCTCAGACCGTGACTGATGGGATCTGTCTGTATGCTGTGACGCCGATCGCGATGGACCATTGGTAGGCTTAACTCTTCTCATGCTTGTAGTTGTGCGCCGGTTATTTTCAGGGGTATATGGTGGAACTTGTTGAGTCCCGTCATAAGCCGGGGGACATTGCTCATGCGAGTTGTGTACTTCTGGCGAAGCTACAGAATGGTGAGTTTCGTTAGTATAGGATGTCATTATATCTTCTTTGGATCTGCTCTCGAGTATTCTCTTGACTTGATACAAACAGAATAAAAAGAACAGTGAAATGCTAAAAGTGGTATGACCTTCAGGAAGTCTTCGAGCATCTCATCAATCCCAGCAGTGATTCCGGTGTGGAGAATTAGGAAGCGCCTAAATGCCGAAGAACCGATCCTCACACGTGTTGATCTGCAGGTATGCGAAATGACCACAGCACAAATGCAAGAGAGCACAATGGATCGGGACAGGACATCCGCACAATCTTCTCATGATCAGTCACAGACTAGTGGTCCTCTGGTCGGTGCAAACTAGCTTCTTGCGAGTGGACGCTTCATAGCATATCAAGAGCCGTCCTTGTTCTTAAGATCCTTTGACAATGACGACTCGTTCGTAGAAGAATGACTGGACTTGCAGTCATGGCTGACCTTACACGTGACACAAACCCCCTGCTTATCCTTGTATGGCGAGGCCAGGAAGACCTCTTCAACAGAAAGCTCAGGAATGGACATCTCATTTATTCGGTATGGAAATTCTAGAACAAGGCTGGAGTCGAGCATTTCGAGCATTCCAAGTCTCGCACGTATTTGAGAAAAGGCTTGGAAGGTAAGCAGCAGCAGCATCATCATATTCGGAAGAGCCGAATCAGAAAATCGTGACGAGCAGGTGTGATGTCAATTCCTCTATCGGCAGTGAGGAGGGTCCTATGATAGACGTCTACGTAAAATTTCATCAATCGTCATTATCCCACCCTGATGCCTGTTGGGGAACTTTCGGTCCGCCAGCTACCTTGCTCATGATGATCTACAGAATTAGCTGGTGTCGACTTGTGATGCCTGAAATGTTCACTTACTTGATCGACTGACAAGACGGTCAATGCTGCCTCTGTGGCAAGCTTAATGGCCCATTTCTTTGCGGCTAGCACATCCAATATGCCGGCCTTCTTGGAATCGATGACGCCATCCTCGCTCTCCTCTACATCCAAACCAGCGGTACCAAGGTCAGATTTGTGATGGGCAGCGTGCAATTTGGCCAATATCTCTGATACATCTAGTCCGGCATTCTCTGCCAATGTTCTCGGAATAATTTCGAAAGCTGCCGCATATTTCTTGATTCCATGTTGTAAGAGTCCAGGTGTTCGGTCTGCAAGGGCTTCTAGGTGTTTCATGAGTTCCATTTCAGTTGCCCCAGCTCCAGGAACAAGACGAGAGTCCTTGACAAGTGCTTTCACTACGTTAACGCCATCATCAATAGCTCGTTCAATATCGTCCAGATGGTTCTGTGTAGCACCACGGATGACAATTGTGGCTGTCTTGGTCTTTTCTTCTTCCTGACGGAAAACGGTAACGCGATCCCCTCCAATCTCCACTGTTTCAACGACATCAATAGTTCCCATCTCCTCCGGCATCGGCGCGCCAACACGAGCGAGAGGCGTAGCTCCTATCACTCGGCATAAGCGTCTCAGGTCAAATTTTGAGAGTACTTTGATGACGAAGATTCCATATCGGTTCAAATAGTGCAACATCAAGTCGCCAAGACCGGAACCGGTGACGGCAACACGGATTCCTGCATCGTATAGTTCCTTGACGATAGCTTCCAATTGATGTTCTTCTCCTTTCGTAAAATCCATCATCTCTTTGGCGCTATGAAGCAGGACTGTTCCCTTGGTCTCCGTTTGGCCTATGTCCAAGGGGCATGAGAATACTGCCACTTTGGCTTTGGATGCTTTCTTGATGACACCTTCAGCCTCTCTAGGGAAGACCATGCCCTTGATAACTCTAGATTGATCCAAGCTGCCTCCCATAATTTTCACAACCCGGACACTATCTACGCTGAAAGCTGTCGGATTCTTCGGTAAGATTGCCAATATCGCCTCCGAAACAAGTTCGCCAAGCATGTCTTCGTAACCGTATTGCTTGGCACCTATGGCTGTACGAACCGCCTTTGCCAATTGATGCTCATCTCTGATATCACCAATATCATCCACGGCCAATTTTTCGATTGTCTCCAGTGCATACTTGGATGCTGCTTCGTAACCTTGGATCACTTCTGAAGGATGAAGACCCATCGTGAGTAAGTGACTAGCTTGACTTAAAAGTTCTCCAGCAAGGATAATTACAAGATTGGTGGCATCACCCATCTCTGCCTCTTGTTGCTGAGACGCCATCACCAAGAGTTTAGCAGCAGGATGTATAACTTCGAGTTCCCTAAGAATAGTGGCTGCGTCTGCTGTAAGAATGACCTTTGACAGGTGGTTGATGATGATTTTGTTTCGGCCATTCGGACCGAACGACGTTCTCAGTATCTCAGTCAGCTCGTGTACAGCCGTTATGTTTCTTTGTACAGCATCTTCTACACCTTGCGAAGATCGATAGCCTTCTTTAAAGAGCTGTGGACCGGGAGCTCGTGGAACCTTGAGTGACATTTATACAGAAATTCGCAGAGGTCCTCGTGTGTGAACAATGTAGCAGAGGTCGTTCAACCGGTGCAATTATCAGTATATGCAATGTGATCGTTTTGCTGCAGTCAGATCAGATCCTGTGAATAGTTGTGTAGACTCAAGATGTGTGGACACGCTGCTGCTGGCGAGTACAGTTTTGGGTGCTGGAGGACAAGAGCAGCCCTTGCTGTGGTCGCGAGAATTGAGTGAATGAGAGAACAAATTGTCGGTTTGCGCGTTTCTTTTCGCTGGCGGCCAAGATTGCCGTTTTCGCTCTCCGCCTCACTTGTTCTTGGCCAAGACCACTCAAGTCTCAGTGTAGCAGCTGCTGAGATATGGACTTAAAGAGTCTATTGCACATCCCGCATTCGTCATGCAGGCCTAATATCATCCATACGTTCTGTAAGCAAGCCTGAACCGAGAGTCAGACACGAGCATCAAGGGTCCGACTAGCACAACTTTGTGGAATTCAATAACCACCGAATTGACCTAAATACATGGCTGGCGATCGTAGAGAAAATGCCAGGGGTCATGCTCGCAAGGCACCATACAAATCAGAAGTACATGAGCGGACTTTATACTGATTCTCTGCTGATTATTGGCAGGGTGGTTCTCTTCGAGAGAGGATTTCAAGCGGCCGTGTAAGCACTCGAGACAATATGGAACGTCGTTCCGCAACCAGTAACGATGGTTCGAAAAGACTGGAGAAGACGAAGAACCCAGACAACCCCCTCTATGCATATTTAAGTGGCATGAAACCACGGCAGAGACCTAGTTCTGACACCAAGCCACAAGCGAATGATCGACAGACTACAGCTGAACGGACAAGCAAAAGACCTTGGCCTGAGTATTCAGACGATATCACGATACCAAGGAATTCTAGACAGTTCTCAAAAGAACGACAAGACCACGATCACGTTAATTTACTGGTTCGAGGTGTTTCCCATAATTCATTCTCCATCCGAGGAGCCAGCTCAACCTCAGTCTCCATCAAGAACCTTGCTCCAGGCACAACGCAGGCTGATGTATTTACCATCCTGAACCAACAGGTAGGGGAGGTCGAGCATGTCAACACATTTCCCGTCACTGGCGGCCTGTCTGTGACTGCCGAAGTGACTTTTGGCTCCCGAATAGCAGCAGAGAAAGCAATCAGCTTGCTACATGGCGTACTGGCTGATAGTAAGGCGTTTTCCCAAATCAACAGTGCCAGCTCTGACGATGTAGATAAAAGACTTGAGGTGACTATACTGCTAATTCCAGATGGATTCGTGCCGCAAAGGTCCGATAGTCCTTATCTTACTGCAGGCATGGCTGCCAAGAGTCATGTTCATCACAACTCTGAACCTGTGACTATTGACTATCGATCCCGTGCCGCCAATGGCGCATCAGTTCACACGACGAATCCACAAGACCTGATGCACGACAGAGATCAGCAAAGGTCACAAGCCAAGCAGGCAAAATTGGAGCGTGGCAAAGGTTCTGGCCAGTCTCGCACCAATCGCTGGTGAGAGAGCTCTGAAGTTGAAAGTTGCGTCCGATGAGGTCAAGATGGCAGACTTTGGGACAATAGCTTTGAGCATTTGGGCTTTCTGCTCGACTTTGAGCGAAGAAGCAGGGCTGTGCTCGGTTGAGCTCCTCGAGAACAGCTGTTGAATTAATTTGTCCTTTCAGGTCAATTTCATCTTCGGTCTACTATAAAATTGGAACTCATCGCCTGTTCAGACTGCTGAATGCAGAACGTCCATCCTTGCTTGGTTCGAGAAGATATGCTCATCGACCGTGTCATTAATTTCTATCGAGTTTGTGCATTAGATCCTGAAGGATCTTGGATTGTGCCATACAACCCCTGAAGCGTCCACGAGATCCATTGTTTACTGACTCCAGTGCCTTCGTATATTGCTATCGATGGACGCGCGATACGCTTCGTGCGTTGGCAGAGAGATCAGTTTGTGTCCCGTCTACGCACGGACCGTTCCAAAAACAACAAAGGATCCGTGTCACAAGACGGTGGATCTCCCATGACATGGACTACTTTGAAGATTGCCTCTTTGATAACTTCATTTAGCTAGACTAAGTGTCTTGCGAGTTGCACTAGATTTGCGCACAGGAGCTGGAAGGATGGCTAGGGCATAAGACCGTGTGCACTTATTGCTTTTGCGATACAATTTCCATCATCGATGTCTACAGAAAAGGAGGGATCGAATTCATCGTCATCGGCGAAGTCTAGGTCTCGAAACAGTCCGACCTACAACTCTGAGCAATCATGTTCGTGGTGCGAAGAAGCGCTTTCCATGATCCAAGAAGGGGAAAAAGTGATCATGCCTTTCCAAGCCTGTACACACAGTATGCATGAGGAATGCTTTGATCTGTTTTGTCGGGACAATTACAAGGATGGATCTTCGACGACCTTACTAAAGCAAACAAGACTGATCTGCCCGAGCTGTGTCCTCGCTAGATCAATCAGTCCGCAATTGAGGCACCACAGGCCCCTCCTGCTGCGGTCTGCTGTCAGCTTAGACTCTGTCAGTACTCGTATGGAAAGTTTTCCGGGCAGTCCGGCGGATAAAGATTTTCTGATCAACTCTCCTAGACAACCAAGCAATATGCTAGCTGTTCGCATTCGACGGCCACAAATTGAAATTATTCCAGAATTCCCTCACGTCCCACTCGCTGAGATCGGACCTCATGTTTTATCGGCTCTCCTATCTGTCAAGGTACAGAGTCGAAGTCCGGATTCACCTTCGAGCACATCATCAGCTCTAGTACCATCAGCAAACGTGATGGAGTGCTCCCAGGCTCCAGTATTGCATAGTTCTGTTGGGACAGGTCTCAGTTTGGAAAGTTCCTGTGTCACCTCAAATTGCTCAACTCATGGGGTAACGGGTCTCGGGACGTGTATTGAGGCCACTCAGGCCACAAGACGACAGGATACTGTTGCAGTACTGGCTGATCTACAAGAACGGGTCTCTGATTGGAACGGGTTCAAGGTTTCGGAAGCTGGCAAGCACGTTGCGGCAACCACTGTCAAAGTTGGTCTGAATAGCGAGGCTAGAACCTTCGAGTGTCATCTGTTTGAAAAATCCATGGTTCTCATTCGCGGAAATGATACAAGCAAAAAGACAAAGCAAAAGAATCGATATAGCGTCAAGGGTAATATACTTCTTGAGGATATAAGTGCAGTTCGCGAGGGGAAAGACGGAGACGACGTTCTCGTAATCACTCTCAAGACTGGACTTGTCCGCCTTTTATACTGCAAGTTTGATGATGCTCAGGCAAGACAGAGATGGGCTGTGTTACTATTGGCGCAGATATGTCCGCCACTTCCATCTTCTACAACGAATAAGTCGCAGGAATCGCTCATGAAGTCTACAGATATTCATCAACGTGGCCGAACTTCATCTTCTGTGGCATCTGCAAAACCTTTACCAGAACGTCCTCTTCTACAAGGGATCGTCCCAGGCGGCCGTCATTGGGAATGCGAAAGCCCTACCGAATCTCTACCAGGCAGTTCATCAAATCCAGGTAGTCCACACACAATCTCTAGCTGGAATATGTCCAATCATGCACACATACCGTTGGACATTGTCATTGTAATACCAATCAGTTTCTGCGCGAGCGCCCTTGATCTGGCGTCTCTCCAGGATGCGGTATTCTCGATGATTGCTTGTCTTAGCGATTATGATAGGCTGGGAGTTGTCATTTATGGGGGCTCGCGTGGAACCGAACTCACCATGAATTTGCTGCCCAAATCTAGCTTCGATGTGATACGAGCAATCTTCGAAGATTTGACAGTCGCTGCCCCTGGCGATTCTGGTGCTCATATAATGAGTGCATTGACTCAGTCTTCCAAGATTTTCAAAGACCGAAGCGCACGACCCTGCCTCTCGCATGTCTTCTTGTTGGCAGATTCCGGCAAGATATTGACGCAAGTGCCAGATACACTATTCAATGAACTATTATCGGAGAGCCTCTGTATACATAGTTTCGGTCTCGGACTGAATCAATCGGCAAAGCCTTTATGTGCACTAGCCTCGGTGACATCAGGGAGCTACACATCTATCAGACATAATGTGGATCTGAAAGCTGGACTTCTCGGATGTTTGTCGAGTCTCGAATCCATTGCCTTGACCAATTTCAATATGATATTGCGTTTAACCTCGAATGCTACTGCATCATCGGCAAAGATTCTTAGTGTCGGAGGTTGCCGGCACATTCGTCTCGCTGATGACCAACAGAGCGCTCAGATCTCTCTGAAGCACTTATCGTGTGGCGAGCAGAAGGACTTTCTCGTTAAGATATCTGTTCCCGGAGGTTCGGATCTGTCAGCAAAGGAGTCAAGCCTCCCGCTCGTAGAAGTTACTGCTTATCATTCGAGTGTGGTGAGAGAAAACACGACGACAAGGTTCAAGAGGCCGGCAAGTCTCAATGTCAGTCTGGGGACTGGAGGCGAGCAGATTTCATATGGCCCCTTGGTGATCCGCAGACTTGAGCTACTCGTGGCAGAACGAATGGTACAAGTTCTGAAGTCTTTGGACGAGGATCCATCTTTGCCAATAACTCCGCTAATCACACGTACACAAAAGATGCTCGCTACAGCGAAGCAAGACTGGTTACAGTCTTGTGGGAGTTCAAAGGATGTGAACACCGGACCGCTCAAGGCATTGGAAGACGACTTGGCCGCATTACTGCATGTGGCGGAGATGACTGAACAGTCATCTGAGCAGAGTCAAATTCGAGCAACAGAATTGCTAGAAGTCCTCCTTACCCAAAGATCATGGCAATTTGGACTCGCGACCCAAACTAGATATGCCAATAAGAGTTCAGTGATTCGAGAACAGAATCGCTTCTAGCTCGTGATCGGTTCTACGGCTCAAGTCGATACATCCATTTTTTGACAACTGTTTTCATAATTTGCTACTCTTATCAAGGACAATGGCTTCAAACGGCTGAAAGGATACTTGTCCTGCAGATGGAAGCCTTCTTCGTTGAGAGAGAGTAGCAAGACCAAATCAATTTTTTCTATTAGAGATTTATAGACGTTTCCATACCTACCAACTGGTCAGTAGATTCGGATAGCAAGGAAGGCAGATATCGTGTGTATGGTCATGGCACGTGCCATTTTTGTTGCTACTTGTATCGGTCCTTTGGTACCAACCTTGGTACGGCGAATTTGTACATGGACTTCTTCTCACCAGCCATAGTCCACAAGATCTCTATCAGGTACCAGAGGGACCACATTTGCATACATAAAATAATATAAATCCACCCTTGTGCCATTGTACATGAGACGGATGATATAGTGAACTTTCTCGATTTCGGAATCAGTAAGAAATGGAAGACACGTTCACTGAACTCTACACGTTTCCGTATTCTCCAACAGAGGTGACGACACAAGTGACCACGAGGATTCAGAACATTCTACAGAGTCCGACTGTGAAATCATATGATCTGACGTATAAATTATACCGCAGAGGGTCTGGTAAACTGTGCACGTTACAATTTGGGCATGGTGCAGGTATCTCGGCAGCAGGCCCATCGGTAGCAGCAGCAGGAGTATCAGCACCGGGGACAGGAACAGGAAAAGGAGGAGCAGGGGGAAAGCCGACAGAGGTGGCGGCATCGACCATGTATTGTCTGTGTGACGGCAGGGACATCTAT
Source organism: Taphrina sp. SM11 (assembly GCA_004000165.1). NCBI lineage: Eukaryota > Fungi > Ascomycota > Taphrinomycetes > Taphrinales > Taphrinaceae > Taphrina > Taphrina sp. SM11. The sequence goes on along the minus strand of RHDT01000277.1, from coordinate 47,833 downwards.
GAACTTGGTAGCGAGTATGAGAACGTCTTGCTCAAGTTACAGAGTTGGACACTTCGACAGACGGTCAAGGTTCTGGGAAGCGTGCATGATCTGGTGGGTTCCGGAGCACAGGCTGCTGCTGCTGCTACTGGAGCATTGGGGCCCCTGCAGCAACGAGGACCAAAGAGAGTCAGTGTCGGGATGATCACGCAGGGTCCCTCCACGAAGGGATTCATTCTCGAGATTCAGCATCTCCGTGGCGGCCATAGGTCGAGTCGGGAGAACGGTCCGGAGCCTATCCTCCGCGGTGGAGTAATCACAATGGAGCAACAACAGACCTTGCAGGACATTGTCGGGCCTTTTCATGCGACGCTCATGGGTGGGCATAAGCTGGAGGAAGCCATGATGACGTCTGTCGGAGCGACTCTGGATACCGGTGTCGTCGGAGAATCTGGGAATTTGCAAATGGCCATGGCATATTTCGAGCTCTTTGCCAAGATATAAAACTCTCATTGAGCAATTTAGTCTTTATGCAATTGCATAGGTTATTGAGCTCGATTCTCCAGAATTATCTTTCGCTACCTTATACCCACTCCTCCGTCAACACATTACAAAGGAGGAAACGGCTAGATCTCTTCTGCGATGCGGAACAGCTCTCGGGGTGTAAAGATTGTGGTTTGATCGGCAGTGGACGACGACCAATCGGATTGGTTCACTCGCTTCTCCACCACATCGCAACGTGCATAGAGACCGTTGACCAGTCTCCGGAGAACTTTCAATTCTTCGTCTCTCACAACAGAGGACCTGCGGCCTTCTATCCTGTGTTTATCAAACTCGTATTTCAATGTGTCGAGTTGGATTTGTATCTCCTCGAGTCTCGACTCTTGGTGATAATCAGAAAGATCTGGGAATTTTTGCCAGCCAGGTATCCAGTGATCTGGTCTATCGGTGGCCACTCTCGCCATGGAAATCTCGTGGTCTATCCCTGGATTAGACGAGAAGTCAGCAAATGGATCCTGCACATCCTGCTGCAGACTACTATTCGAGGAACTTTTAGAATCAGACTCAGCGTCTTTTGGAGATTGTTGTGTCAGACAGGCTTTTTGGACAGGAAGTGTTTCAATTGTACTGGGACAAACACTCATCAAGGGTAGCGATAGACTTAGCAAGGGAGTGTATTGACGACATTTCGAAATGCTCTGAAATGGCGATGTTGCGCGGATCGGCGGTGCTTCTGCATGATCTTGGCGCTCTACAATCTCTTCTTCTGCTTCTTCTTCTTCATGGGGCAGGCAAAGTTTGGCCTCGACGGTACTGATGATGGGAAGCTCGGGCAGTAGTGTCGATTCTGATTTCTTGCCTGTTACCTCTGCGTCGCACCTCGTCTGTTTGCGTATGGACGATCGATGTTCTACCTCGGGCTTCCTCATGCAATTGCCCATATTGGTGGAATCAGTAGAAGCGGTGGTGCCAAGTTCAAGATATCTGATATGTCTCGGAGGCTGGAGCTGTGTAGAGACAAAAGACCTTGACTCGACCAGAAGGAGACGACCTGCATGCCGATATAAGGCATCATTGGCATGTTGGGTGAAATGACTCTGCAAGATGCTCAATCTGTTGCACTGCTCCACCACTCTGAGGCGACGAGGAGACATTTGCATACAAAGATGACCATGTTTCATGTTGATGAGTGTATGGGATTGAGACGATGTAGGATAGAGATGGGTCTTTCAGCGATAGGGTTCAAGAGCCACAGATAAAGGTAGAACCATAGCCTGCGGCAACACTCTCGATCCGAACATCACCCCCGAGTTGCAAGACTCTAGTGCTCTTCACGTCCTCCCCTCCCGGTCCGCAGTTGCCATGCTCGTTCCAGCCCCAGACGTAGACTTTGCCATCGGCTCCGATGGCGACAGAGTGTTCCGTGCCGCCGGAGAGGACTGAGATGGGTGGCAAGTTGGGTGGTGGGTGTTGTCCACGATCGGAACGTCCCCGACTCTGCACCGATCCGTCCTTCATGAGCATGTGCAGAGTCGACCAGTTTGCCTCCAGTGTCGAGATGTCGCAGACTGACAGATTGTGGGTCGACAAGTCGAATCGCGAGCTTCCGAGAATGGTCAGTGTCGCCTCGGTCAGGATGGCAGTCCAACCTTTTCCGACCGCCAGGGCGTCGACTGCTGCCGGATGCCGGATCAGGGTAGGTGAATGCATCACAGCCTGGCAATCGGGTCCCAATGCACCGTTCCTGCCTGATCCCCAACCGAGCAGGGAGCCATCGGACAAGAGCACCACGACATGGGCGATACCGGCATGAACGGCGAGTACCTTTCGGTCACCTAACGCAATCTCGATCCGTTCGAGTCCTTGGGTCTGCAGAATCTCCCTGTGTAGTCCGAGTGATCCTTTCGAGCAGCTTCCCGTGCTATAGATTCCATCGTCACACGAGACCAGGATGCTAAAGTTGAAGCCACAGGCAATGAGTTTCCATCTCTGCGAGCGGTGGAGGGCCGTAAACTGAGTCAAGCTGACGGCTTCCTTGCCTGCTCCCAATTGCTGATACGCATTCGATCCGCAACCATAGAGTTCCCCATCCGCCGTTAGCAGGAGCGTATGGTTGCCACCACATCGGATCGTCACACCTCCTCTGTAATGTCGTAAGGCAGGCGGTAAGAGGCAAGCCGTGGGATTCGAAGTGTCGTTCTCATGGCCGAGTGATAGTTGTGCCTGTCCGTTCGATCCAAGCGACCATATTCTCATGGGACAATCTATTGCGTCGAGTAGGACGATGCATTCAACACAACGTTCTTTAGACACTGACTTTAAGCATGCACTTGGAATCTTCTTGAAATTATATACCCCACAAATTTCCCACTCCACAAAAATGGATGTCCAATTCCTGCTTCAAGTGCGCCTCATGGACAACGAGAATGCTTGGGAGAAAGACTAAAATCAAGAGATCTATAAAGTGACTAGACATGAGACGACATCCAGAAGACAATCCTATCCCTATTTCACCAAAGATCTTTCCAGCCTAGCACGTCTCATGAGAGCAAAAGCAATCATTGTGTATTTTGTGAAAATTGCCCTGAAGTAAAAGAGGATGGCTTGTGTCATGACTGCCTTGGAGATCTGAGTGTCCATACCCTTGTAGAGACCACGGAGACCATCCTCTTGGGCAATCTTGGTCAGTATGCCTATTGCGGAGAGAGACTTTTGGGCATGCGCGAGAACTGGATCTTCATGCTTGTGTTGCATTCGAACTTTGGCCATGATGTAAGGATACGTGACGACGGTGGCGACAGTCTTGGAGATGGCTCCGACGAGGAATGCCTGTCCGGGACTCAACTTGTTTGGCCCCACAAGTCGCTTCTTCAGAATCTCGAAGAACCCATATGTGATTGCAGGATTGACACAGAGTACCAGTGAGGGCTTGAGTCCACGCCACAGACCAGTGATGCCATCTTCTTGCACGACCTCCCGTACGGTCCCCAGTAGACCTCTTCGTCTCGCCTTCGATGCAGTCTGCTGTCTCGTGGTACAGACACTGATTGGAATTGTAAAGATGGTCGAGAGTGCTCCAGCAACGGCACCCAACACGAGTTCCATACTGGTCGAGATGACGGGATTTTGGGCAGTGTAGGAATCTCGTACAAAAGTGTACCAATAGAAATAGGCAAAGTTCTGGGAGGCCGTTCCGACCAAACCGCCAGCGATGCCAGCATAGAGACCTCTGATGCCTTCTTTGTCAATCATCTTTCGCATGGCATCCAGAGCTGACGAGTAGTGTTCGCCATCAGTCGAGGCAGCAGAGCCATCGAGCTTCTCCTCGTTGCCCACTCTGCGCTTCTGAACCTGAATTCGAGTCTTCACAATGTCGAGGGGATAGACTACCGCATTTGCAAACACTGCACCGAGAGAACCGGCTAGCGCATCTCCGAATGGTGAAAGCGGTTCCAACACAAGAGAAGTCTCTGCCATGTTGATATCTCTATGGATTTACCGAGTGGGAGCCAACGTGCTGCAGAAGATATCGTTTTATAGACTCGAGATTTCTACGGAGAGGATAGACAAGCACGCCCGAATCAAGAAAGAGTAACGGGGAGCGAGATCCTCTTGTCAAGAAATACAGCAGGCAACCTCTGACCGACGCTCTGCAGAGGCCAGAGTCAACTGGGCAGTCTACCACGAGGGCAGGATGTGGGCTGGGGAACTCCTTCGCGGAGAAGTGGAGGAGCCTCTCGGAGGAAGCACGATACGGATCCCGAGACGAATCTTGCACGTGACGGGAGAGATTGAATGCACGGCCTCGGCTGAATCTCTCGCCGCATCCAAGCCTGCTCTTTCCTCTTATGCACTAACGCTTATCTCGCTCGCTAGCAACGCTCACCGCGTTGCATGGAAGAAGAGATGGGAGGACATGACGAGAAGAAGTAGATTGTCAATGTTGGTACATAGTTCATCAAGCAGGGTAGTCATAGCTTTGCCTCTAGTGACTGAAGAGCCGAACCTTTCGATCGGCACCTCCGGACACGACCTTCCGGCCATCACAGCTCCAATCGAGACTGAAGACCTCTCCCTCGGCTGTAGCCATGTCACTCATCAGCTTCTTCGACCTCACCTCCCAGACTTTGACTGTGGTGTCGGCACTGGCACTTGCCAACAGCCTGGAATCTGCGGACCAGACACACATGTAGACCGAGCTCACATGACCCCGCAAGGTCGCCACGAAGGCACCTGTCGAGGCCGACCACAGTCGTAGGGAGGCGTCAAAGGAAGCAGTCGCAATCATCTGACCGTTCGGGCTGAAGGCTGCGTGGTTCACGACTTTTTGATGACCATGTAGCTTTGTGGGTTTGGTAGACGTCTGCGGCGTCCAGAGGAAGACTTGAAGATCATCAGAACTACTGACCAGCTTTTCACTACCTCCCGATTCTCGCACGACTCTTTCCCACCGCTCTCGAAGCTCGGGCAGCGTCAAGACCTTGTTTGTCATCGGATCGAAGGATGTCCGGATGATGTGGTCGGTAGACAAGGCCAAGTGGTTGATTCGAGCAGCGTGGCCCTTCAACGTATGCAACAATAGCCCGGTCTTTGAATTCCACACTTTGATCGTCTGGTCGTAGCTGGCAGAGTAGACCCACCCATTGCCGCCCCATTTGACACTCGTGACAGCTCCCGTGTGGCCACTTAGACTGAAGTCTACCGTCCTCATCTTCGTATTCCACACCTTGATGGTTGCATCCTTGCTTCCAGAGACGAGTCTCGGTTCTTCCACAAGAGGCTCCCAAGCTAAGCTCATGATAGGTTTCGTATGGCGCTGCAGAGTGCCGAGTTCTGCTCCCGTCCTCGTATTCCATAATCGTATGGTATTGTCCATACTGCCAGTCGCCAAGACGTCTCCCATCGGCGACCACGCAACGGACAAGACCCATCCAGCATGACCTTTTAGGGTATGCATCGGTGTCTCCGTGTCGCAGTCCCAGATCCTAGCATTGTTGTCTCCCGCTCCAGTGGCACACCTAGAGGATGTGTGCGGTGCAAATTGGGCAGTCAAAATTGAGCCGCCATGTCCTGGCAAAGTGGAGGTACATCTCGTGACAGCTTTGACACGAAAGATGGCCTGTGGAGTGTAAAGTATCGTCAGAATGTCTTCCGTTGAGTGTCGTTTCTTCTCATAGATATCGCTGTACAGATTTGTCGCTATATCAGTATTGTCCGGCAGAGAGAATGTATATGGCAAGGGTTCATCGTTTTTCAGAATATGGGAATTGAGAAGGAGCTCGAGCTCAGATACTGAGGACGTTCCTGGGAGTAAAATAGTCTGTGTGGTCTCTCCGTCTGTGGACTGAAACTGTACTTGGACCGATGGAAAGTCTTCAGGAAGAACATCTATCGTCGGGTTCTGTGCTTCTCGCTTTTGACGTTTCGTAGGGGGAGGCACCAAGGTGGCCATTCCTATATATGATTATCTCGCGATCGATGAATGAGCGAGAATCGAGCTGATCTGCCAGTCACCTCGACTACGAGATCCGGACTATGCTTGCGTAGAGTCACTCGACAAATGTCAAAAAACGATATTTTTTGCGGGTAGCATCAACCGCGTGGCGCTCTGCTCTTTGCCAAGGATAAAAAAGCACGCGAGAGACGAAATAACCTAAAATCACACTTTGAGGGGCCGATCTACTCACTTCTCATTCAGCAAACATTCATCCGAAGCTTCCAGTATTGAATTCGACCATAGTCATAGATGTATCACTAGAACAAAATCCGCGACCAATGCTGCACGATTATCAAGTTACGAGACTTTGACACTGAATATTTATCCCGGCTCTGTGAGGACCGGGTGAGTCTACATATATCTCGAATAGTGTGTTGAAATCACTCAAAAGCAGCAAATATCGTCAAACACTTGAGAGATCAAAAGACTTCGTACACCGAACAATCTCAGGGAGCAACCCTGATGCACTCCAGGATCGTTCTTGGTATCTGCTCCCTAGAGGTGTCTGACATGTCAAAATTGCCGCATGAAAATTGATACAGATGAGCTTACAACTTCAGTGGTACATCACTGGCTCGTCATCAATGAAGTCCAAGACACAGAATTCGCTCTATCGTTGGGAGAAACATGACTCTACAGAGCTGTATCTCGAGGTTCTGAAGCATTTATACCTCTTCTGCTCAGGGCCACTAGATGCATCGTAATTCATTCTTTCATACTTGATTCTCAGAAGGAAGATTATGCCCAATGTAGGACATTTTGCGGCCTTTGTATTTAAATACCATATTCTTTGCTAGTAGGGTGCCAATCTCAAAATTCTCTGTGTAGAAGTCGACATATGTGATAAATCTAGAAATGACTAGAAAGGTGATCAAGGGACAGTACTTCCGGAAGATAGATGACTGTGCCATATGTGGACAGGGCAGGGCTCCAAGCATGTATCCGTACCTGCCCAAGTACCTCACAAACTGCGTGCATAATGAACTATGAGCGGCCCGGAAGACATTGGCTTGTGTGTTGTCGAAATCATTCTTCCCCCCGGTCGTCGCTGGAAGGCCGAACCGAATACTTCCAGGAGCAAGTTTTGGCCGCTTGCCGGCAATCACATGGTGTATCAGAGCTACACCAACATATTTTTGGTATTCTAAGTTTGGGTCGTTGCACCGAGCATATGTGGAATAAGTATGGGCATCCCAATTCTCCGCAAGATGCAATGAAATCTCCTTTGGTTCATATCTTTCAAGGTCGACATTTGGCCTTTCATATTCATACAGTCCCAAGGCTTCGTCCATCTCCCTTTCGGCCTCTTGCAGTATTTCCGAGATTCCAGATTTATTAGCACAATCATCATTTCTAATCTTGCCCACTGAAGTGTCCCCGGTATTGTCGATGATTTGGCTTTTTCCAGTCATGGTCAGGCGTAAATTCGGGGGTGTCTTGAAAGATCTGCACTGTCACAGAAATTCAGATGGACAGTGACTGGTAGTCTAGTACAGGCCTATGCCTGAAGTTAGACTCATCACCACTTGGAATTGCTGAGACTCGATAGCAGTCTGATGCATTACGTGAACCTCCTGACCATTTGACAAATAAACAATCATGTAGAGTGTTCATTTCTTCATCTCCTCAATACTTCCAGAGCAAAAATCTCTCACGACACAGCATCATTCCGTGATTCCGCTCTAAAAGAAGTGAGCCTTCTTGCCGGCAGACTGGCATATTCACTTCGAGGTGTGATGAAATGCGACACTTGCACCAACAGTCTTTCGTTCATATCTCTGGGTCGAGCCACGCTACCTCAAGTACCATACATCTTCCATGAGATCAACGCAGTCCACCTCGTTCTCGGACCTTCTAGACAGCACTGTCTGAGCAAAGCTGAAGAAAAGTGCTATTGATCGCAGCAGAAGTGACAGCAGGAATAGTGGAGATTGCCAGTGTGCAGCAAACGTGGCGCAAATATTGTCAGGAGAAGGATGTAGCCTTAAATAATGCAGCATATTCAAGCAATCGCCCTAGAATTGCCCAATCTCAAAACACATTACTCCATTACAGTTACACCATTGAGCAAGACTGTTTGAACGACTTCCAAGATGTTCGCTCGGTGTAGATTCTCCTCACCAGTGCACACACGATCAATATCTCTGTTTGACAACGTCAAGAAAATCCTTGGCCGGACTGCACCGCCATCTCCCTTACCCAGCGATGCTTCACAAGCGACTGCCTCGGAAGGCAGCCCGACAGACGAATCTGCACCTATCGCCAAAGTGGGAAAGATCAACAGGAGCAAAGTGGTCGGATATAATTTGAATGTGCCGAGTCGTGTTAAGGGCCTGCAGCTAGAAAGTGCTGTAAGTGATGCGTTGACACGCACTCTTGGGAATGGTTCGTCTCTTGCGGAGGAGAAAAAACTTTCAGTCGCGCAATCAATCATGGAAAGTACAGGTCACCGAATTCCAGATCATGTTCTGAATACAGCTCGGAGCAAGGCAGATATTACAAAGCACTTCGATACATACGTTAAGCAAGGTCAGGGCAAGAATCCGGTTCTCACACTGGACCAGGAAAAGTTGCCACGAAACGTCCAAATCGTTCAATGAGGCAAGCAAGGTTTGCAGTCCGGTATCAGCATGTAGCATAGCAAAAATATCAATTCTGTATAATTCCACTACAGTGTGCCACTCTTTTGTCATAATGTATATGAAGGACCTTATCAGTGCTCCAGGTCACGTTGCAGCCGTGGCCAAGTGGGTTAAGGCGCCGTGCTTATATTCACAAAGTGAAAGCTTTGGTACATACTCGCGGGACTTAACCGTCCCATTAGAAACGCGGATATCGAGAGTTCAATCCTCTCCGGCTGCACTTTCGATTTTGCTCACGAGAATTTGATTCATCGTTGGAGCTTTCCGAGGTTGTTTTTACATAAACTCTATAGCTTTAGCTAGCTTCTTCCCGCAGCCAAAGTGTCTGCATATGGAGTGATGGCAAGGGCAATTTGACCTGTCTGAATTCAAAAGGTAAAGAAGAAACACACGATTCAGATCGATTCCTGTACGACGATACCACCACACTCCACACTGGCAAGTAGACTCATGATGAGCCAGCTAGACAAGTTGTATGTCCAATGCTGACTAGCTCATGTATTTTACAGATTAGTGATGCGCATATCAGATGTTCCCAAATAATTCTGATAGCGTCCCCAGTAGAAGGGATTGAATTTCGGTTGAGAGTGATTGAGTTTCTGCTTGCAGAATATATTTTATTCTGTGTGATCATTTGATATCCGTCTTCATAGCTCAGCTGGTTAGAGCGTTCGACTGTTAATCGAGAGGTCCACAGTTCAATCCTGTGTGAGGACGTTTTTTGGCATCTGAAATTGTGCTGTCGGAAGCGCTCTGACTCCACACTTTGGTGTCTCTCGAAATACCGTGGATTGCTGAACCAGTTGTTACTATACGAGATCTTGAATCACAGCAACTGGTCCTGATAAGATGTGAGATCGGCAACTCAATTGTCAGAGGCAAATGGAATAAAATATACTACTGGGCCATATACGCCAATGATGCAGGAGACATGGTTGCTGCGTCACTTCTCCCTCGGCTTATCAGATGACGTAGCTGTACTTGAATCAAGGCATGTATCACAGGGCAAGGAAGGTAGTGGAGTTGCTGCCACAGAAGCTCGGCACGGTACTTCCAGCGGAGACGGAGGGATGGTGCTGGGCGGAATGAGGAAGCTCGGACGTGAAGAGGAGGACAAACTGACCCCTTCAGGATAACTCTGTATGGGCTTGACATGAAGAGCGGCTTCTTTCGACTGAGTCGTTGCATTTGAGCACAATACCGGAAAGGTCCTCCGTGAGATCACCGTATGGAGTCTCTGTCGCAGGATATCCACAGAGTTGCTAATCTGGCGAAATTGGGCCAGGATCGTGAGTGAAGATTGATCACTTTGAGTTACGTTAAGACTTGCCAGTTCCTGGGAAAGGTTGTCTACGAGGGTGACCATACTGGAAGACTTTGTAGAAATGGCGTGCGATACTATATACAAATCCTTGGACACTGCAGAGCACAATTGAGACGTCATAGCTGCAGCATGTAGAGTCTTCAATTGCCCGGTTTTGTCATCGGACAATCTCTGAAGATTGAGTATAAGATCAGCTAAGATTCCAACCTGATCGACAATTTCATCATATATTTGGCGTGGAAACTGGCCCTTGAGACTGGGCTCGAATTTGGTGAAGCGTAAAAGTTCTCGAGCATATCTGAGCCCAACCTTCAGATCTTTCTCTTTTGCGACATTCTTCGGCAGGCCTCTTGCCAGATCATGGAACCGACTTGCAAGAATATCTATGGCACGACTTAGCTCAGTTTTGAGTTCTCTTCGGGCATGATAGGGAGAGATGAGCACTGTGACGGCACAAGCGACGAGAATGCCAGTAATCTGTGTAGCCGTTCTTTTGAGGAAGGCCAACCAGACCTGTTCAGTCGAGTAGCCCACTCCGAGGACCAAGTTATATGCAAGTGCAGCAACCAGGCCAGCCTTTCCAAATCGAGGATTTAAGGCAATATTGAAGATGATCAGCATGCAAGGAAAGGAACATGTCGATAAGACCACAACTCTTCGTGTCTCAGCAATTATGCCAAGGTAGTAGACGGCAACTGCAAGCAGTCCACCCAAAACAGATCCTGCACATTTCATCAGTGCGCTTCTAAACAAGAAACCCCTTGTAATCTCCATGACTACCATGGCAAACACCATGGACCAATGACCTCGTACGTCATAATACCAGATTCTCCAGTCGGATATGAAAGGGAAGATGGACAGGATGCCCATGACGAGCTGAAACCTGAATGCATAAGCAACATGTCGAGACTCACGTATGTGAGAAGTGCTGCATGCGAGCTTGTATCGCCACTGCAAAGTCTTTGATTTCGCCTCGTCACCAATAGAGTGGGTCGCTTCTACCGATGGTCTTCGATTCGCCAGACAGTTCTTTCGACGAGTCTCAAGGTTGCCGAAGGAAAATCCGAAGGGCATGTGTAGAGACCGTCTTCCCTTACATTGAACTCGCAACAATCTGCTACGCTGTAGAACCACACATAGATCACCAGATATGCAGAGCGCCGTGTCGATCGCCTGACTCAGTAACGCAGCCATATGTATGTCCGAAACGAGATTCAACTCGAGCTTGTGTCTGTCAGACTTGAAATGCTCCAGTTCCCGACAGAGTTCATCGTGCGACTTTGACCTCACTTCGCCATGTTCGAGATCTGTAGACTGCTCATACCCATGTATTGCAGCTCTTATGTCCCCTAGAGCAAGATTTGCTTGAGCCGATCGTAATTCAGCCAAGACTTTTAAAAGCTCACAAACTCCAGGACACGATTCGAATAGAAAGAGTGGAGAATAAATGCGCATTGAATCGAGTGCCAATTCCAGAGCATGGAGACTGGTGGAAATCTCATCGAGTGTTTCCACAAGACTACGCATAGTACCAGGAGCGATTCTGCAGTACATGATTTCAAGCTCGGAAGCTTTGAGTGAGGCGTTGAGCTTCTCAACTTTTCCTTGTAGAGATGAACAATTACCGAGATTGTTCGCAAGACTTGCGGCGGGTGGAGTCTTTTTATTTGCCCATGTAAGGTCGTCTAGTATGGCCATCAACTCATTCTCGATCTTGGTCGCTGTATTTTCCCACCAGAGAAGGCTCCACAGAAAGGCAATAATGGCACCAAACGTGAAGACATAGAAGAAATCCGTGAAAGTTCGAGCTTGATGTTCGTCAAGCTCGATAGCGACTACGAGACCGAATATATTGACGAGCATGAAAAAGTTCATGCCAAGGTAGCATACCGGCCATCGGGATCGTACGTAACCACACAGCCATGCTCCTGAGATGAATACCAGGTAGAGGAAGACTCGATTGCCGGGAAAGGCGATGTGTAGACTGATGTGTTCAAACTACGAGTCAGCGTTGAATTTGATCGACAAACTGCTAGCAGGCTTACAATATTGTACCAGATTAGGCCGAGCAGAAAGCCAATGTACGCGATTCCTGTACTGGTTATCTGCGACCCAACCGTACCTTTTGGAAAGAGATAGATGGCTGCTGTCCCGATGAGAAAGACATTGGGTCCAAGAAAAGACGACGTCGGTCTCGCTAATGTCAGAGTAATGCAAGACACCACTGCCATGGCACAACGAAGCATACGCTTTCCTGTGAGCTTATCGGGAATGTAAAAATGCCATCCTGGTGTCATTCGAGCCATGCTCGTCGACGATCCAACTTTCACAATAATTTGTTCTACTCCTCTCTGAAGCTTTCTCAAGTTCTCATACTTGGAATTCCGTGTGAGATACCTCTGCTACGATCAGCAGAGCTGCTGAGCAGGGCTTGAAGATGTAGTCAGTACTTTGACCACAGGGCTTTCGGACGTGGCAGCTCGTGAAACAAGCTTATCCGCCTCATCGATTAGTCGACGGAGATCTGCAGATCTCTGCTGGATCATCATGCGTGACGAGGCTGCTAAAAACACTGTCCCTGACTCACGACAGAGGCCATACAGAAGTATGACACTCTTCATTATCATTGACCATTCGAGAGATCGTGGACAATTACACAGCAACTCTTGAACATCTAAGCAGGGTTCATCAATATGCCGATCAGATGGTAGGTGGGACCTTTTGTGTAACGTCACTCACGAGCAGCGCCCCGAGTGGCTGAAGATCCGTGTCAAACGCGGTCCGATAGTATGATCTGCCCAATCAAAAATCTCCTTTCGCTTGAGCCAGAGAAGGCTGGACTGATTTAATCTCGAGTTATCATGCGAAAGAGGCTAAAAGCGCAGCTTGCATCTCACCGCAGTATCTGCCGGCCTGTGCTCGCAGTTCTTCGGACACTGCCCGCACCACAGGGGCTGTGCAAAATGCGATAAGTAGGAGTAGAGAGCACGTTTCATCATGCGATCTACAACAAACATTCCGCATGTGAAGGGGCAAGTCATCCTTGAGCGTATCCCAAGAGTATGAGGACGCATGAGAAGCTGCACGGCGCCAATGCAGATGACGGCATGTCTGTATGCGAATGATAAGGCTATGCAAAGTAGCAAGCAGCAGCGATACAGAACACTCGGGCACTTCTTCTTGCCGTCTAGGTCCTTCGTCTCGGATGCGTCTGACCTACATATGCTACTACCAATCTTTGAGATAGTGTCGTAGAGGTGGTTGCATCGGAGATCCGAGATAAACGAGTAGAACGAGACATTGCGACTTTTGTGGAGTCAGAGCATCAAAGGTCTTCTTGAGATTGTCATGATACTCTCAGTGCTTAACAATAGTGCGCGATTCTGTAGAGTAGTCAGAGGTGTCCTGTAATATGAAGCGAGTCTCGTTCGAATTTGGATCAAGTCTCTTTTCTTGAGGCTCTCGGTACCTAGATGTCTACGCTTTCGGTCTTCCGAGATGTCCTCAGAGAAACACATTTCTTCAGTTGGGAGCACTGGACAGCCTCAGCTCACAATGCCATCAAGCTTTTCCCCCTCATGTCTGCCATCATCGCTCCTCTTTCTGTGCTTCTCGATATTCCTGCGCTCTCGCAGCCATGGTATGGTCATGAAGGGCAGAAATTGACAGACGAGAAGACTTCGCTCATTCTCTCCTCATTCTCCTTGTTCTTCAACATCGTTGCCAATGCTTTACTACTGTTGCGCTTCAGCATTGTCTCCCGAGCGGGCTACACTAGGGCGACAAGGATGTCTATGGTCTTTTGGCTACTCAAGGCCGCCGTTGCTCTTGTGAATCTGATCACTTTTGGTGTTTACCGCAACAACGGACCTGGCTACCAGTATCTCGAGGGTTTCTGGTGTGCTGTGGTATCGTGCGTCTTAGCGTCGATCAGCGCCATCATGCTCGTCCTTCACTATCTGTACGAATTCAACCCTGCTGTAGCACTAAAGCACAACGAGGTTCGCCTTCGTGGCCGTGGGTTCATGATCAATGTCACCTTGCTGATCACGACCTTGGGCATTCAAGGCCTGATATTCAGCAGAATCGAGCACTGGACCTATCTGGACGGCATCTACTTCTCAACCGTTTCAGTCCTGACTGTAGGATTTGGCGATTTCAGTCCATCAACTACTGCCGGAAAGATTCTCTTATTTCCTCTCGTCCTCATGGGAATTGCGCAGCTCGGAGTCTGTGTCAGTGCAATCATTGATTATTTCTCTGAAAAATCGATGGATATTACCAGAGCGGCACGTTATCATGTTGAGGTTCAGCGTCTCCGAAAGGAGATGACGATGGAATCGGTCGACATACATCAAGAACTCAAATTCCTCGAAAAGGCCAAGAAGGATCAGGAGAATCGGGAAGGAATCGTAATGTTGATCAAATCATCTGCCTCCTTTTTGTGTCTGTGGCTCATCGGTGCACTCATCTTCTCTAAACTGGAAAGCTGGACTTATGGCAACAGTCTCTGTATGCTCGACCTGAGACCTACCTGGTTATTTTGAACTAATTTGTCAGATTTCAATTATGTTTTCTTCCTGACTCTTGGCTACGGGGACTTCTCCCCTTCGACCTCCGCAGGACGTGTTGTTTTCATAGTATATGCCCTGCTGGCCGTACCAATCATCACCTCTTTTGCTGTGCAATCCATCACGAAGACCATGTCTATCCTTGCTGCCAGAGGGATCCTTCGTCACACGAAACGAGTCATACCAGAGACCGCTCCAGTGGATCACCATCAGCTCCTGGACGAAGCTGCAGAAGATCTCATCCATCAAACCCACGTCAAAGGGCTAGATGACCTGCTTATCAAAACGGCCTTGCAGATGGACATGACAGTCCGCAAGCTTCTCTTCGTCACACTGAAAGGCCGGTCAAACCTCATGTTGAAGGCAGATACGATTGTGCAACTACGCAATAGCAACATCGAATATGAACATTTCTTCGAGCAGTTTCACGACATACAAGTTTCTACAGAATTGAACAATTACAGACGACAATTCGCCCGATTCCTTGCAATCTCCAGTGCGGTAAAGCAATTGGAGGGAGAAGAGCAGAGGGTCTTTGAGCGACGTCTGAAGAATCGATCGTTTGATTTGGAACTTTCTCAAGAGAAAAGCCGTGATACAAGGGACGACAAGTCGAGCGCTTCTTCAGAGACGAGCTCAGTGGCCAGCCATTCGAGTTATCTGCTCGATCACGAATTTGCTGCAACCGGCATTGCCAAGTCGGCACCACCACCCAATAGTCGTACAAATTCAAATGTCTGCGAGAATGAGCGGAATGGCGCACTAAAATTGAGGAAAAAGCACAGTACGCAGGGCAAGAAAAAGTCAACAGCAGGCAAGTCCAGGAGAAAGCATGACCAAGACCGAGGGACTGCAGAAGATCCTCTGGTCGAAGAGTTGCAACAGAATGTCGAGAATGCCAAGACTGGATCCGGTTCAGAGAAGACTGAGGAAGACAAGAGTGCTGCTGTAGATCGAAATACGAAAGAGCTGCATGACTTTCACCAAAAGAATATTGATGACGAAAAGGATGCGCAGGCAAATTCTGCCGAAATGGACAAAGCGGGATTTGAAGCAGAGTCAGCCGAGGATTCTGACGAATCAAGTCACAAGGAGAGATACCGCGCAGAGGCACTGCAGTCTCAGGGTCTGGCGACTTGGGATAATGGTGGAGATTCGAGTTATGAATGACTTCTTCTAAATCTGTATTGTGTATATACTGGTCAAAAATCCACATGTTGATAGCTCCGAGTGAGTGAAAACTCACTTCTTCTTGTGCCAGAATCGTCTGCATGAATACGTGGAGACATTGTCGAAGCCAGAGAGCGAGAGAGAGAGAGCTTGTGAAATTGCTAGGAGATTTGCGCCAAAACAGGGGTCTAAAGATCGACACATGAGACTATGAAGCGAATGAAATGGTTCTTTGGGCAAGAGTTTGTGCATCGGAATCATCATCATCGTGATGACTCGCGCCACGCAATCTGTTCATCAGTCGCGTGAATCAATTGCTTGCCTAGTGTGGAGACTTGATCGTCCGGGAAGAAACTGATGACTTCGAGACAACACCGCTCCTCCCGCATGGACATGACGACAGCCACGTCGTCTTCGAAACTGACGCGCCAGACTTGTTGAGCTTGTTCGGTCAGCTCTCGAATGAAGCGGCCGGTCTCGAGATCCCAGAGTTTCGTCAGACCGTCGGAGGAGCCGGAGATGATTCGGGTGTCGTCGAATCGCAATGTGGTGACTGAATTGTCGTGGCCTGCGAGATGATGGATACACCTCATCGTCTCAATGTTCCAAACTCGAATGGATCCATCCGGTCCACCGGTGACGAGAATCGGATACCGCATCTGCAGTTGACCGACTAGACTTGTATGACCGGTGAGTTTCCCAAGACATTGACCCGTCTGCGCATTCCACACACGTATTGTGGCATCGAGTGACCCTGTGGCGATGATGGAGCCGTTGAACCCGATGCTGTAGATTTGAGAATGATGGCCGGGAAAGACTCTGATGCAAGTGCCGTCCGTGAGTGACCATAATCGACAGGTCATGTCATAACTGCCAGAAGCGACCATTGATCCATGAACCTTCAGACATCGAACAGACTGTTGATGACCGACAAGGACGTGCTTGCAGACGCCAGTCTTGTAATCCCATACTCGTATCGTGGCGTCTCGGGATCCCGAAATGACAATTTTTTCACCATTGACATCTGCCATCTCGATGCATCTGACGGTCGAGGAGTGGCCTCGCATGACCCGCGTGCAGTGTCCCGTAGTCAGATCCCAGACTCGGATGAACTTGTCACAGCCACCGGAGCATAGAGTATCGTCATCCACATCGAGTGCCCAGACTCCAGACTCGTGCCCAGTCAAGGTTCGCAGGAAGCGACCGTCCCTAGCAAAGACGTAGATCTTGGCATTGTCGAGACCAAGGACGATGTATTTCTGGGTCATTGCCGACCAAGTGATCGTTGCACTAACGTCATCTGTAATATGCCGGGCTAGCGTGGTGCCGCCGTGCTTCCAGGCAGAGTCGATCATGTACCGCTGCTTGAAGTGTGATTTGTACGTGGTTGGATGTGGT
Organism: Taphrina sp. SM11; assembly: GCA_004000165.1. Lineage (NCBI taxonomy): Eukaryota > Fungi > Ascomycota > Taphrinomycetes > Taphrinales > Taphrinaceae > Taphrina > Taphrina sp. SM11. The sequence continues at coordinate 30,751 of RHDT01000277.1, read as the reverse complement.
CTGTGCAATGCACTGCCGATAGCATTGATACGTGTCTCATGTGGTACGGGAAGATTACCGACACCTTCGGGAGCGGAGAAGTATGGAGATTCGACATTTGCAAGAACAGAAGGAGATGCTGGCACCATGCTAGGCGTACCAGGGAGTGGTAGAGCAGACAGACGTCTATATCGATGTACACGACACAATCTCTTCCATGTGAGGTCGTCGTTCAGAATAGCGTGCCAGTACTTTGACACTTGTGCTGCTCTGGCCAAGGTCTTTGGGTCGTCGATATATGTCAAGACCTGTCTCAGTTATATTCATCTGTATCTATTTAGAGGATCAAGAATTTCATACCCTCAGAGATAATTCCACCGGTAGACATTTGAGAAAGTCCTTCTTCAATCGTGGGGAAACATAGGCTGACACACTCGCCAACTCGTAACTCGTACACATGTTCAGTAGCTCTGTCAAGAACCGTTGTCGTTCATCAGTCTTGAGATTTGCAAAATGACCTCTGACATCTCGCAGTGCAAAGTCTTCTTCTGCTCCTGCGACGCCCCAAGATGGATTGGCATCAGCGTCCTCCGGAGTAGGCGAAGGTGCCGGTGTCGGCGGCTGGTTCATGAAGGGTGTAGCGATGGCCTCACCTTGCTCTTGCAGCATGACATCAGGATCTGCCGAGGTCGTCGAAGAGAGTGTAAGTTGGGACAACGGAGGTGACGACGTCTCGAATCGAAGGGATCGCTCTGCCATGACTCGCTCCATGCCGATCGAATGTCTCGGACAGGATAGCAGGCTGGTGTGTTTTCGATCGAGCTTGTATCGCTAACCGATCGATAGAGTATGATGTCGTCGGCTCCGTTCACGCAAGGTGTCGATAAGGAGCCGGTAGCACTCTGTCACCGAAGCGAAAGGCGGTCGCTATACTGCGGACCACACGTTGTACAGGGAAGAACTGATCCTTGTCACAGCTGATCCAAGATCGGCCCTGATGGTGAGAGTCTGGGAAACAGCAGCTTCGTGTTGATGTCGTAGAGTTGAGGTAGCAGCGATCCAAGCGTCTTGGGGTTGTGCGCACAGATTTCGAAGCCCACCTTGCGGGAATTTCCTCTCTCTCGGCCTCACTCTGAAACGGCCTCGATTTGACCGCCAACTTGCGTTTCGACACAAGGGAAAGTTCTGCTACGGACTCTGGTGAGCACGCAAAGAGTGGTTTGCCTCTCAACAAGCAGGAAACTGGGCGAGGTGCGAGCATGCGTCATTTTATCACCAACCAGCTTTACAATCATGTTGTGAGTAAGGAACAGTATCAATAAGTCAGACAGATGTAGTAGTACTTGATCAGATCACCTTGTCTAACAACTATGTATTGATGCTATTGCGAGATTGACAGGCCAAAAAGAATTCCAATGACGCCACTGGCAAGACATGCACTTGTGACATCCTCAGTTCTGAGGTGACAGGGCTGCTCACTGAATGCTCGCTGCCATATGCTTGTAAATTGCCGTACCGTGTTGCCAAGGCTTGCATCGAGTCGGCGCCAGAGCTGCTGCATAGTAGCAGCAAAGGCCGATAGAGACATGGGCAAAGACATCATATTGGAGGTGCCCATGCGTGGCTGGCTATGTGTTTGACCAGTATTGGTCATGATGCTGGAACGTACCTCTCGCGAGGCTTCCCCTTCATCAGCAGGATATGACTGAGTCTGGGCGCCATGCTGTTCAGTTCTGAAGCTATCAACTGCAGGTCCAGGTACACTTGCGGCGACAGAGGCTGCAGCATGGTCTGCGTCTGTCAAAAAGTCTTCATCAGCCGACAACGGTGAGATGGTACGATTGTGTTCAGGCTTGTCCTTGCCATCGAGAGAACTGATCACACTAGCAGCAACAGAGGCTGCGGCGTGGTCTGCGTCCGTCAGGAAATCGTCATTCTCAATTAATTCATGGTGATTCGTCTGACTTCTTTCCGCAAGCAAAGCACTGCGCTCCTCCTGCACAACCTGACGAACCTTCTCTTCGAAACTGCCCACCAATCTCTTACGTTTCCATGGCTCAAGTCCTAATTGTACGAGAATGAAGAGCAAAATGTTGAAGCCCATGAGGCCCCAAGTACCCCAAGTAGAAGCACGGCGAATCTTGTCACTCCAAATCTGTTCCTCGTGGTATCTTGCGAGTATCATATTTCCTAGATCCATCCTTGCCTGATCTGCTGTAACTTCGGCTTGATTGAGGGCTTGCTGACAGACCTCTTCCTGTCGACTGTTCGAGTGATCGGCCCTGAAGAGGTGTGTGAATCTTTCCAAGTCGATGGGCGACCATGTATTTTTCCTCTGCAGCAGCTCATTCACCTCTTGCTGGCTTTCAGATCTCGTCTTGATTGCCTCTGCATACGCTTGTTTGGCATCACGTACTTCCTTTGCTCTTCTTGCAACAACCTGCTCCTGCTCTTCGATCTGGTTTTTCAACTTCTCAATTCCCGAATACCCGGTCAGATCATTCAGCCGCTTCCCAGCGAACAGGATGGAAGTCTGCAATTTATCAATCCGTGCCGTGAGCGATTTGCTAAAATCTGAGCGAGCACTCTCCGCATCAGAAGGCAACCGCGGCCTCGAGAAGGTCGAAAGAAGAGATCTTTTTGTTATTGCCCTGCCAGAAACACTGCAATGACGGGGGCCTGTATGTATGAAGCACTGAAAGAATGGCCGCAGGATCATCTATGTATATATGTTTTGGTTTGTGGACAGAATACAACAGAAATTGTCCCCTGCAGCGGCAATGCTCAGATATTGTGGAGCCGACCCAGGCTTGAACCCAATCAGAGTGGAATGGCAAAAAGAAGTACTGCCAACAAATGTCAAAGTCAGAGTACTCCTGTGATATAAAGTCGTGTCTGACTGTGCCAGAACGCTCCCTCTAATGTATATATCGGCGTAGTAGAGCCGAATCTTCTTGCCTGCCACTACATGCAATTTTGTCCTGCTTGCCCTTGTTCCATTACACAAACAATATACCTACACTAGTTCAAGTCCACCCTCTCTAGCACCGTGACAGCCGATTCGATGGCGAGCTCACCATCACGATACCTTCTTCGCGGGTTGAGCAGATTCCAAGCAAAATCTAGTGCCTTCCACGCCTCAATTTCCTTATCATCGAGCACTGGAGTTCTCTTAGTTCGTCTCAGGGACGGTTTTTTGAGTCCCTTGGCGTATAGGAGCTTATCGACCAGGTAATGTAACCACAGAACGTTTGTTGTTGGATGGAACCTTGTCCAGTCTTCGGACTCCTCTTCTTCCGATCCATCTGTGAGAGAATCTCTCATCAATCGGTAAATTTCAAATTGATAGTCGTCTCCTTCAGCCTCGAAGATTGCTCGGTCAGAGAATCCATAGTAAGCAATGTCTGATAGGCTATCCTGTACCTTTGCTCTGGATAAGGTGTAATCAATGATTGTTACCTCTTGTGTCTCTTCAATGTTTTTGACAAGGATATTTCCCCAGTGTAGATCTCGGTGTTCGAACTGATGCTCTTGCTCAGCCAATGCAAGTGATCTCGTTATTTCCAGGAAAATTGCATGGGCCTCGTTCCATGTTTTCAGCTCGTGATGTTCGAGGTCTGTTCCACCATGCTCCAGACCTATGACGCAGTAACGCTGATCAGCCTTGTACCAATCTGGTCGTTGACTTTCTGAAGTATGCTCTCGATTCCAAATATCCCATTGTACAAGCAAGCTCTCAGGATAGAGGCCCTCGACGATCTTTTTGGACTTCAGTTTCACGAAACCCTTGGAAGTAGACATTGCTTGTGATATTCGCACCTCTTGAATAACATCATTGATTGGGACTTCGTCGATGCCTTCTCCGAAGGGCACTACCTTATAGACTGTCGGGCCACTATCATCACATGAAGCCCCAAGGTAGACTTCGCTGAAAGAAGCCTCGCCCAACTTGGTCATGACTCCACTTTCGAGAAGAGATGCGATATAAGAAGCGAAATCTTCCGGCTCTCGTTGTTCGCACAAACGCAACAGAGTATGCATATCAAGCAATTCAGCTTCGCTAGCAAGGACAGAATCTCCCTGGCTGTATCCAGATACATCTTCTTTGGTGCCCAGTTTCTGAAAGTTCTCAGTGAGTTGCTGGAGACTATCCAGACTCGAGAGTTCGCTAAGGTCACTCGAAGAGGAAGAATTGGTAGCGGATGAACGGATAGGCGACGAAGATACCATGACAGGGGATGCACATTCAAAACGGATGTGACTGTGGATGTGGTCGGCATTCGTACGGCTAGCTCTGTTTTGTGGTGTCGAGGTGATGAGAGGTAATGGTAAGTCATCTATGGTTGTAGCCGATGAACAATTGTCCAAAGTGGTAACAGAGTCATCAGGATTATCGCCTGATGGCATACAGGAAGACTCCTTGACCTCAATTGACTTAGGCTCCATCGACACTGCAGCGATATTGACATCGGTTATGCTCAGCACCTCGCGTCGTGGACTGTCGTCTGTATCTTTTGTCACATTTTCGCAGTTGTGAGACGCTTGGTCGAGAGGCTGATCTGGCATGGAGTCTGTAAAGATCAGGTGTTTGCGATTGTGCACAATTGGGGATGCTGCTATCGCCTCTTCCCATAATTCCAAGGATTTCTGTTGAGGCTTAGTCTTGCCATAGACGGATTTCAATGGTCTGCGGGTAGCATGCATGATGGTGCGCTGCAGAGACGGCAATCCTATACACTATTGTGTCATGACCTATGTATATTAAGCTTGTGTCCTGTCTGTGTTGTGATTGTACATCGCCAGGCGCGTTGCCGAAACAAAGTTTTCCACACTCGTGCACGGCAATCTGGCGCTCATCACCCCTCTTTGTGGGTGGGCACGGCCAACCTCCAAGCAGCCTGTCTGATGATAGATTGTGATTCTGGTTCTGTCCAAAGCATCGATGGGTACGCTGAACGACTTGTGGACAGACCATCATACATATATATTCACGTCCATCTACCCTCAGCAAGAACACCCGATCCAGTTTCTCCCCAAGACAGCACTGACCTTCTCGTGTAATCATAGCTAACCCTAGCTACCTGCAGTACACAGAGACCTCGACTGATGTGTCCACTTGTATGTGTTCCCTGGTGTATACTGACATACCTGTTTCTCAAAGTCGATGAAGTAAGAAAGAATTGCTATGCATGCTTCCGAGAACATGCTTCTGAAAACATGCGAAACAAGGAGGTAATTCCGAGCCTGCTACTGACCCTGGCCGGACTGCAGTGATGTATAGCTTTCCTGAGAGCAGAATCTATGACACCCTTGTACATCCGTGTAAAGCGTGCCTCAGGCTATTGGTCGATCATTGACACCCTCTGTACGCTCGCTTTCTGCCTGACCTCCAATAAATTGAGGGGATTTACCCTTCAGATCTTCGCGCACTGCCTTCTCAATGGTGGTGGTCAGGTCCTGAGTCTTTGCGAGAGCTATTCTCAGACATTTCATCATGACATCGGGTGAGATGGAGACCCCACCAGCCTTGCTGACCTGACTCACTTCATTGTTCTTGTTCATCGTGATTGACATCTCACCTGATCGTAATTCTTCTTCCTGACGTGTGCAGTCCACTAAGACTATCGTACCTCGAGAGAAGAAGCTGAAGGTCAGGCATATCGGAAGATGTGACAATGACAAGGGGACTGGTACGCGCTCCCTGCTTGAAAAAACCGTGACATCCTCACCAGAGACCAGCGTGTCCGGCCGGCGGAAGTGTAAAAGGCTGGTCGTCAGAGCTAAGCAAGCGGCATCCAAGAGATTACCATCATGATTGAGAAAGTGCACGTCAGCTCGTATCAACCAACATTTATTTCCGGCAACTATGCACAAACTCTCCGTGTCGAGTGCCCGTGCACGTCTGACACTCTTTTCCAAGGTGCGCGAGATGATGAGTTCATCCTCGTTCTGACCTTGACCATAAGCATGACCGACGAACGGCGACAGTTCGGTGTTCACAAGGAACTGTCCATCAAAGGGTCTATCCTCCAGAGGCTTGACGATGGTAGCTGAGATTCGACAGATGACCCGGGTTTCGCCTAGCAGAACCTCGACTAGTCCGTAATCAGGGCCAAAGGAAAACGACAGAGGCCGCAACTCATCTGCCGCACGAAGATCGAATCGTAAAGACTCTTGCAAGGATTCGAGGACAAATTTTGATTCAGCTTGTGACGACCCTAGATCCCTGGGCATCCCCCTAGACTTGTCTTGCTGACAGTCTCAGCAGTGTAGAGGACTTGCTGTTGTACAGAATGTGAAGCTAAGCACAAATACTCGTTCTCAGACATTTCTCTCGGCGCGAAATGGATTTTGGCGCAAAATTTCGTCAAGGCGAACCGAAACTTGGCGGTAATTTTCGGCAGAGATGCAGCACATCTCGAGAAGAAAAGACTTGTGCTCATAGCAAGAGAGAGAGAGAAGAAGCCGGCCATTGCTGATATCAAAACTACACTACGAGCCACTTGAGCCGCCCACACTGTCAATACTCCCCGATTTGCTGATCCCACCCTGACCAGCCGCCTTTGTCCATGTCTCCTGACTCCATTTCTTAATTCTGTCGAAAGCCGCTCCTGGGGTGTCCAATGCAGGCCTAATGTCTAGAAAGAATACCGGCTCGCCGTGTTCGTCATTTGGCGCCTCGTAGTAATCTATGACGTAGCGAATCTCCTGGCCATTGCGATCGACGAACCAGTCATGGCGATCGAAAGGCTCTTGACCACCCAAGACCGTAGTATAGAAGTAAGCTTTTGGAGAAAGTGTCGCTGGACGTCCCGTGAAACGCATCAAAGATGGTACAGACCCCGGTGCCGCTCGACTTTCCCACTCCAATATCTCGCGCCAGGCTCCCTCATTCAGGAAATTATGCACTGATAGCATAGATTCGATATGCTCCCCAGATTGACTATATCCTTTCCGTACCATTGCATTATACAGTTGTTGGGCTGAAGGATATTCCCACCTCTCCCCATCCTTCGACTTCGGTATGGTTGATGTCTCGCGATCTGTCGGTAAATTCACCTTTTGTGCATCCGAAATCTTCTTCTGTGCTAGGTTGCTCGGCATCATATTCAAAGGGTTAACAGAATCGGTCATCGTCGTGTGATCCATTGGACAGCGACCTTGTGCAGTGCCACGAGAAGAAGGTGCAGTATGCATAACGGGACATTCTCCAGCACTTCCTGTCTGGCCAGACTTTGTCTGTATTGCAGGCCGCACCGTGGTGACTTGTGTCGCTTCGTCGTTCGCCCAAAACCAACCCATAATTCGATACGTCAGGTCGCTCTTCTCTGTGCAACGGAATACCGCAGTAAATGCAAAGTTACTTGTAGATTACGACTGAGTACGTGAGAAAGTCACTTGATAGGCAATCTGGTGTGGCGTCCGAATTGGACATTTGCCAGATCGTGGCGGGTTCGACTTTTGACTGAATTTATGGAAAGTCTGCAAGGTCAAATCAATAGGCAAAATGATAAGTGGATGATTCAGCAGCACGCCGCCTAATTAGTGCAGTGAGAAGCATACCCTGTCCTTGGCCTGATGATACTTCCGTGCATTCTTGTGGTCAAATTTTACTTGCCTCCGGAGCATGTAGCATTCCGATAACCATCAACAAGCTCTCTTCGACAGTGACATCTAATCTGCTATATGGTTCCCTATCAGTTGTTGTAGATTCTTACGATACTTGTAAGATACAAGCTCAGAGTAGCAAAGAATAGAATACCTCACAGAACATGCTCAGAAGATGATGCAACGTGAGCTGCGACACATTTCGAGGTGTGCCAAATCCCCAAACATTCAATCTTTTCTGCCGCAATTATGGTCGTCAGTTACTGTGTATCTTATGCGTGATACCCCAATTTATTGCATCCAGGACCTGTTTCATGTATTTCAGAGTGGGCACTTCCACAGCTGCCTTCTCAGCTGCTGTGATTGGCATCCCTAGGATCACATCAATTTCCATCTCTCTGCCGGCTGCCCTATCGAGCATCATACTTGGCCGATAAGCCGTGCCCATCTTTTTGGTGTTCTCCCAGTTGAGATCGATGAGGGACATGGGCAGAGAATACCCACTCTTGTTTGCAGCCTGGAGAATTTCATGCATTGCATCGAGGACCATCTTTTTTGCAGGTGCGCACTGGCTAACTTGCTCCGTATCAAGCCCTGTAATCGTGCAGACACAGTTGAAAGAGGCGTTCCAAATGAGCTTTTGCCATCTGGCAGCTGGCATAGATGGCACGGCCTTACAATCGCTGCCGCCAGCCTTGAGAATGTTCAGAAAATCTGCAAGAGCTTGCGAATCCTTTGTTGTACGAGAGTTATCCAAGTTAGCCCTCTCGGGATATGATCCTACTTCCAGGCGTTCCAAAGCTGAATGCTCGACAACACCGGGAAATGTCTGCCATACTCCTATGTATGCTGTGCAAGACAGGAGTGTGTTATCAGGAAATGTCTCATGTAGTGGCTGCTCAATACCAAGACCATTCTGGATTAGCACAATGATCGATTCGCTCGTGACCACTGGTTGAATTATTTTCTCCAACGGAGAAGTGGGTAAGGACTTCGTTGTACAGACCACATATTTGAACTTCCTTCCAGAGTCTGCAGCTTCTTGTGTGGTTTTATAAGTTGCATCTGGTTTCACGGAATGAGCCCCAAACTTGGCAGAAACAATTGTTATGCCGCTCTGTTCAATTGCGGCAAAATTGGAGCGTGCTACAACGGAGATCTTTGTGCCTTCCATAGACCCGAGCTGCAGTAACAATGCATAGATAGATCCAATGCCTCCTATTCCAACCACAAGTATATCCATGCGTCGGACCAATACGCCGGAAGTGGACTACTAGGATGCAACTTTACCAAGTTGAACTCGTCCGTCAACACCGTGAGTCCGTCGGACGATCCACACGCACTGAAGATGGGCCAATGATACTACGCGGTGGATTAACCACCACGAATTACAGAGGTCTAAATAAGATAAAAATGGCAGACATCTCAAATATTGCGGGGAACGATAAAAGCGTCCTCGCACAGGATTGAACTGTGGACCTCTCGATTAACAGTCGAACGCTCTAACCAGCTGAGCTACGAAGACAACCATATGCGGGCAGATGTTGATGACATTATATCTCTACGCTTTCCCTACGCGTTCAATTTATGCATCAAGATACGCGACGAACATTCGCATCTCCACACGAGAGTGTGATAACTCTTCTGCTCACTACTATAGGTCTCAGCAATCATTTAGTCAGCACATCGAAGCATACCTTGTGTAAGCGAGCGGTGATCCAAGACCTGTAGAGTCCAAGGCAGCGACTTTACACACCATCAATTTGCCTCATTGACAGCGCGTGTGAAGTCGGACTGATGGTCTATATAAAGCAGATCACCGTTCAAGGTTTCAAATCTTACAAGGAACAGACGGTTATCGATAGCCTGTCACCGAAACACAATGTCGTTGTGGGCAGGAACGGATCGGGAAAATCAAATTTCTTCGCGGCTATACGATTTGTGCTCAGTGATGCGTACACGAACATGTCACGCGAAGAACGACAAGCCTTGCTTCACGTAAACTCTCTGGACTTACTTCTATTCTTTTCTAACAGATACAGGAGGGTTCCGGGACCGCTGTCATGAGTGCATATGTCGAAATAATCTTCGACAACAGGGATAATAGATTCCCGACTGGGAAGGAAGAAGTCATCCTACGGAGGACTATCGGCCTCAAAAAGGATGAATATTCACTTGACAAAAAGTCTGCCTCGAAGTCTGATGTCATGAATCTTTTGGAATCGGCTGGATTTTCAAGGTCAAATCCATACTATATCGTTCCTCAGGGTCGGATTACTACTCTGACGAATGCCAAAGACAGCGAGCGATTGAATCTGCTGAAAGAAGTCGCTGGTACACAAGTATACGAACAAAGACGAAGAGAATCTCTTAAAATAATGGAAGAGACAAATCAGAAAAGAAACAAGATTGACGATCTTCTGAAATATATCGAGGAACGCATTGCAGAACTTGAGGACGAGAAAGAAGAACTCAAAGGATTTCAGGAGAAGGACAAAGAAAGACGTTGTCTGGAATACACTATCTATTCGAAAGAGCAGAGCGATATCAACAATGCTCTGGAAGAGATCGACGGTGCCCGTACAGAGGGTCTGATCACGAACGAACAACTCAGAGAACTCTTTATCACCAGAGAAACTCAAATCGCGGAGCGCGATGCTGAGATTAGCTCACTTCAACATCAGTTGAGTCAATTGAGCACAGAGAAGTCTCAGCTTGAGCAGGACCGTCGTGAGCAGTTCAGAATACAAACCAGCGCAGAGCTTATGTTACAGCATGCCGAAGAAGAAACACGTTCATCCACTAATCGAGCCGATGAATTGACAGATGAGCTGGATAATTTAAATGCACTGATCACTTCTCGCACTACTGAGTTGCAACGGTCCACTGGAACATTCGAGGAGACAAAGGCAGAGGAGAACAGAGTAAAGCTCGAACTAGAAAGAACCGAAGCGCACGTCAATCACTTGTATGAAAAACAGGGGCGAAATGCCAGGTTTCGAAATAAGAGTGAGAGGAATCGCTATCTCGACACGAAGATTGCAGATATCCGAAGTTCTGTTGAGGAGAGAACGACTCACAGATCTGACATAGCTTTAGAGCTTGAAGAGCAGCGTGCCTCGCTTGAATTGAGCACTCAGGAGCTGCAAGACATCAGGGCACAATTAAATAATCGCAAGAATCTGCTTGAGCAGATCGCAAGCGAGATAACTGCCGCTCAAGACGTCCGAGACACATTGTACGATCAGCGTAAAGAACTTTGGCGTGAGGAAGCCAGAACCCTGTCCACTCTCGAACAAGCTAGGGACGAACTACACAAGGCTGAGAAGATCATGCAAAATTCCATGGATCGGGCAACTTCTCTTGCGTTGATTGCTGCTAAACGCATTGCGAGTGAGACGAATTTGGCCGGCTACTATGGACCCCTTTGCGAGTTATTTCAGGTAGATGATCGATATCGGACTGCTGTAGAGGTCTCTGCTGGCGCTTCCTTATTCCACATTGTTGTGGAGGATGACGAGACAGCGGCTCAGATACTGGATGTCATAAATCGTGAAAAGGCCGGACGCGTAACGTTCATACCCCTGAACCGTGTACGGACAAAAAGCATGAGATATCCAGAAGCCAATGATGCAGTTCCCATGATCCAGAAACTCAAGTTTGCTGAGCCACATCGAAAAGCTATGGAACAAGTCTTCGGCAATTGTATAATCTGTCCTAACCTTGAGACAGCTTCGAGATATGCACGAAGCGAGGGATTCAATGCCACTACTCTGACAGGAGACAAATCTGACAATAAAGGTGTGCTGAGTGGAGGATACTATGATAACAGGAAATCAAGGTTGCAGGCTGTCAAAAACAATAGCAGATGGAGAAAAGAATTTGAGGAAGCGGAATCGAAACTGGCCGAGATCAGGAAACGACTACTGACCTTGGATCAGCAAGTCACGAAAGCTGTTTCGGATCTTCAAAGAGCTGAGGCTCGGAGGAAATCAATTCTAGAGAGCGGAGATTCGCTACAACGAGCTTTGGCAGCCAAAACAAAGTCCATCAATAGTCTACAAGATGCGCTGACCAGGAAAGAACAAACTCTGAAGGAAGTAGATGCAGATATTGCTTTGCTCACCTCGGAGTCGGACACACTTCAGCAAGAAAAAAGTGCACCATACAGTGATCAGCTAACTGCAGTCGAGCGACAAAGTCTTCAGGCACAAAGCGAGTTGCTCGTTGAGCTACAAAAGTCCTTTTCCAGGCTGAATGCAACAAGGATTGAGCTGGAAAGCCAAAGATCTATGATTGAGTCAGAATTGCGAGACAACTTATATATGAAGCGAGAGCAGTTATTGAACATGAGTAGTGAGAGCGACGTAAATGCAAATGCGAATGTAGAAGCGCAAAAACAAATCAGGAACCAGGCTCTTTCGGCGGTAAGCCAGATTGCAAGGCGGATCGAAGAGATCGAAAGCACGATCGAAGAATTCGAAACTGAACTGAAGAATAATGAAAACGAACGAATGACTCTCCTTCAGCAAAACCGTAGTGATGCTGCCAAAATTGACAAGCATCAAAAGTCCTTGGAAAAAAACATGCAGAAGAAATCACTTTTGAGTCAGAAAAAAGACGAGTGTAATAAAAGCATTCGAGATCTTGGGGTTCTTCCTGAAGAAGCCTTTGATAAATATAAAACCCTTAAAATTGAGACAGTCGTAAAACGTCTACACAAGGTACATGACGCCCTGAGAGGTTATTCTCACGTAAACAAAAAAGCTTTCGATCAGTATGCCAACTTCACCAAACAGCGAGATCAACTTCTCGAACGACGCGAAGAATTACAAGGTTCTCAAGCATCCATCTCAGATCTTATAGAGGTTCTCGATCAACGGAAGGACGAAGCCATCGAACGTACCTTCAAGCAGGTCTCCAAGGCTTTCGCGGAAATCTTTGAGAAGTTGGTGCCTGCTGGACGTGGCAGACTCATCATCCAACGCAAGGTCGATCGAGACGCTGAAGAAGATGACGAGGGAGAAACACTTGACACACCAGACACTCGTCGAAATGCAGTAGAAAACTATGTCGGTGTTGCGATCAGCGTCTCGTTCAACTCCAAAGATGACGAACAACAACGTATTCAACAACTCTCGGGTGGCCAGAAATCGCTATGTGCGTTGGCGCTGATATTTGCGATTCAGAGATGTGATCCGGCACCCTTCTATCTGATGGACGAAGTCGACGCAGCCCTGGACGCTCAATACAGGACTGCTGTAGCTTCCATGCTTAACGAGTTGTCCTCGCAAGGCCAATTCATCTGCACAACATTCCGTCCAGAGATGATTCAGATGGCAGACAAATTCTACGGCGTGTTCTTCCAGAAGAAGATCAGTACAGTGAAACCGATCGATCGAGAGGATGCATTGCAATTTGTGGACTCAGAAGCACCACGCTAGTCATGTTTCCTCCATGGTTGATCGATGCTCCAACAAGAACATCAAGGTACTCACTTTCGAGCTAGCACATCATCGTGCTTGTGCTCTCAGCAAAGGCGCTCATTTAAAGTATTGGGTATAAGTGATTTACATAGTGTCACTATTAATTACTCCTTCAGCTCCACTCTATGCACACAAAAGAGACGTGTATGAATCTGATCGTCCTTTGGCTAAAGCACATGAACGCGAAGTAGAACAACATTGTATTGATAGCCTAGGTACATCTAAGCGCTCTCACGTTCTGTACAGTTCAAGAATCAGCCTCGCATTTCTGCTCTCTCTAGCAATTTGTATGCTTGTGATAGCTCATGGTACTGATCTATACACATGTTCTGGGTATAGCATTCTGATGCATATCTGAGTCATGATTGGCCATGATTGGCCATGAGTAGCACTATCAGAGCAGTGGAGCAGGAGCAGTCGGAAGATGAATAGTCGCTAGAGCAGATATTGAACGAAGACAGTCTCTGGTAAGCAGTCCTCTCAACTACTCTCTGCACGAGGGCTGCGTGAGAACAGGCCTGATTACCTAAGGACCAAGGAGATCAGGCCACAAATCAGAGTTTCGCGTCTGGCTGATTGGCGAGCGGCTGATTCTGATCCTGATTGGCAGACATTGATTGGCAAGCCCGACGTGCCAAGAGCACTAATTGGCCCGAATTCTGGATCAGACACGTCTCCTCTCTCGCTTCCCCTAAACTACACGAACACAAACTGGCCAGCACATACACGATCAGCACGTCTCCCGCTAGCCAGCACCTTGCCAATTTCGCGTGTTGATTTCTTCTCCAGAATCGACATAGCCAGATGGTGGTTCAGAAGAGGAAGCAAGACAAGCATGTCGTGGTAAACTCAGGTAAGCAGATCTCAACACACTTTCCTAAATTCCTTCTGAGTGGTAACATGGAAGAGGAGAAGAGACCAGATTCTTCGTATGTGAGACTGACAGGACAGACGCTGTCTCTGCTGGTCTTGATGCTGCTTCACCGGACTCGAAAAACGACAAGACCACAACTTCATGGGGACGGCAGGGCACCATGGACTGGGGCACAGTCATCGGGGCTGTATTCATGCTTATCCTTTGCCCTGTGATGACAAACTGGTTTCTGGCCAGTTGCACTCACTATCAATGCAATATCGCTGCCATGCCTATGGCTCTCATCCGAGCTCGTGACTATCAAGGCATCAAAGATCTTCTCCTTTCTTGGTCTCCAAAACCGACATGGAAGGCCACCCAGATCTGGGTAGGTTGGGTCGCTTTTCAAGCTTTCATGTATCAATTCGTGCCTGGGAAGATTGGCTATGGACAAATGACACCCGCTGGTCACTTATTGCCTTACAATGTCAATGGTTTAACCTGCTACTTCATCAGCCACATTGCTTTTGTGCTTGGTAGCTATCTTGGACTCTACAAACTTTCAGTGATCGCCGACAATTGGGCTCCTCTGTTCATCATTGCCAACATTGGTGGATATGCACTGACCACTTTCTGCATGATCAAAGCATATATAGCGCCTTCTCACCCTTCTGACAGGAAATTTACGGGTTCTATCGTCTATGACTTCTTCATGGGTATTGAATTCAATCCGCGAATCGGAGAAATGTTTGACTTCAAGCTGTTCTTCAATGGTCGGCCAGGAATCATAGCTTGGACAATGATTGATATTTCTTTCGCAGCGGCACAGTACGATAAGATTGGATACGTGACGAATTCCATGTGGATTGTCATCTTCCTCCACGCACTCTATGTCATCGACTTCTTTTGGAACGAGGACTGGTATCTGAGGACGATTGATATTGCTCACGATCACATGGGTTTCTATCTAGCATGGGGTGATCTTGTGTGGCTTCCCCTGATGTATACCCTTCAGGCGCAGTACCTCTACTATAATCCTGTAGACCTGTCCACCTTGATGGCCACATCTATTGTCCTCCTCGGTCTTGTTGGCTACTACATCTTTAGAGCTACAAATCATCAGAAGGATTTGGTTCGCTCGAACGATGGTAATGTGATGATCTGGGGAAAGAAGGCTGAAGTCATTCGAACGACATATAAGACTTCTGATGGAGTTGTCCATAAGAGTCTCCTATTATGCAGTGGATGGTGGGGACTTGCACATCAGATCAACTACTTTGGCGATCTTCTCATTAGTCTGGCCATGTGCTTGTGCTGTGGATTCGGCGAGAACGCTTTATTGGGATACTTTTACATCGTATACATGTTCATCCTTCTGAATCATCGTATTCTGAGAAGCGAGGATCGATGCAAAGCTAAGTACGGCAAGTTCTGGGATCAGTATTGCGAGAAGGTCAAATACAAGATGATTCCAGGAATCTATTGAACTACTTCCGCATTCTCTGCCGCGGTCGAGGTGGAAATGGTCCCCAGCCTTCTTGAGAATTGGTACGTTTCCATCGCCTGGTTGAACCAATCTAAAAAGTGATTCTTGATTCCTCGTTTCAAGGGGTGTGTTGGCATTGGTTGTGGAGTCATGACCTTAAGATTCATTCTTCACTTTATGCGGTTTGCATTAATTCAATGCTTTTAGCTAGACTTATATTTCACAATTTCGCGTGCCTCTGTGAGAGCACGACGTGTCTGTGTGTTCATTCTGATTGCACGAACAGATCTGGACCTTCGAGTGAGTATGAGATCCCGATTCTGTATGTGTCTCTTGTGCTGATGTGGGAAAGTCTGAGGGAAACGCTGGTCTCAGATGATCTGCGTTCATGACAGTCGGCTGAAGCCGTGAATCTCTAGATTATTTCCCCGCAAAGTCCGCACACTTTTCATCCAGCGGCCTCGAGGGGCCAGGCATTCTCTCCCATCAACCAGGACTTTTTAACTGCTGTAGTCGGTGTCTAGACTAGAGCACTATAGAATTGAGTTGGACAAAGATGTCGTCCATCATTCTCTATGGCTACCCAAGCTCTCCTTATTTCCAAAAGGTCATCACGGTCCTGAACTTCCTGAAACTCCCCTTCTCAGTCTGCAGTCAACCAAGTCTGCTGCCACGCCCTGACTTTGACTCAATTGGTATCTCCTATCGCCGGATTCCATTGCTGGCTATTGACGGCAAGGTATGGGCCCCCCCCCCCCCCCATTGCCCCTGGGAGTCCTCGAGTAGAACCTCAATGACTGACGGAAGGAGTTATATGCCGATACTGGCCTAATCATTTCGAAACTATGCGCGCTGGCAGGCATCCCGAATGAGCGTGAAACTGAGTTCCTTGGGAATGCCATGTTTGGCTTTGGCGCCATGCTCATCCCGTACATTTTGATTGCCGATGAGGCATTTCTCAAGGATCGGGCAGAGCTCACAGGACGACCCTGGTCGCAGAAGAGTATCGTTGGACAACGGCCCTTTGCGCTCTCTCAATTCTTGGCCTATCTCGATGTCATCGATGGCCTCTTGGTGAACGGTGGCGGGTTCATCAAGCATGGCCGGTTGAGTCTGGCGGATTTACATTTATCCTTTGTCGTTTCCTGGGTCTTGTTTGGACACAAAGGTGCCGATCCCGAGGTCAACCCAAAGACGCACCCGCGAATCTATCAATGGCTGAGTAGTATTCAATCTTCCATAAAATCACCAAGACCTCCCAAAGTAACGTTCGAGGAAGCGAAAAAATCACTCCTGGCGCCCGGCATGGATCATCAAGCGCAATCTGACCCACATGAACCTTTGAAGCTACAACCTGGTACCATGGTTTCTGTACTTCCCCTGGATACAGGAAGAAGTCATCCTCAGATGGGTAAATTGATACATATCAACTCTGCAGAAGTGTGCTTGCAGACTACTCAAGGGGTCTTCATCACATTTCCACGTGTGGGCTACTCAGTGTCTCAGAGCAAGAAGCAACCTGGAAAGCTCTAATTAGTCACAAAGCTGTTGCTTGATGTTCTTCTATAGATCAAGACAGATTGCATATCAGGAAATTATCCCACAACCGGACGCGGGACAAGCGCTAAAATCTGATGGCAAAGACGTTTGTTTCGACATTGTTTCAGTAGCCGCTTTGCATCTGTCGATATCAAATTCTTTGCCTGAGCCCTTGTACTTTAGCCGATGCCTAAATAGACCTTCCTCTATCGTTTGTACTTTAGAACAGATTTTCATCTCTCTGCCTGCGCTCGAAACACTAAATGAATTGATCTGTACGGACAAAAATGAGCTCGCTTCGTCGATACGCTTCATATCTTGTGCTCATGCTTGGAGATGGCGAGGCTAATGAGCACGAACACCACGCATCTTCAACACACTTCTTATAGTCTCTTGAGATTTGCCTGATCCTCAATTTGATCAAAACAAATTCAGATCTCATTCGTCAACCCCGCTTGATCGCTGACCCTTCCCCAAAGATGCGACAAAATACGAGTAATGCGGTACAGAAGCTATGCTCGTCTCTACCTTCGTCATGCCTCCCTCGAGTGATGTCGCGTATTGGCTCTACACGCAAGGTTCCCGTTACATATCAGGACTGTGTTCGTAGTGTCTGATCGTCCTCCACATGCAGCGAATACCATGATACTTGTCTTTTCAAAAGCTTGCAGGGTTCGTTGAAGAATCTACAATGCTGGACGAATCATCTCCGAACCTGTCAACTCCTACGACCCCGGTCTCCACAGAGGGAGAGCGCAACCCACATAGACGAAAGTATACAGAAAGGCAGCGCACGAGTCAGGCTTGCAAGAAATGCAGATCCCTTAAGAGGAAGTGCAGTGGTCATCGTCCGAAATGTCAAAATTGTCAAGGATACGGTAAGTACTTCAAAGAATCGTCATTCTGGTTTTCTTCTTTACAGAACCTGGATCATTGCCCGTAGAAGAGGTCTGATCGGTTGGCAGGTTTTGTCTGTCAATATAGCGATACATACCGAGGCAAACGAGTCAAGAGCGAGAACAGCGATGGCGAGGACGCCAGCCCAGGTCAGAATAATCCAATCCACAAGCAAGCATTGCCGACTGAGCTTGCCGGACTCGAAGACTACCTCAGAAGAATTGAAGGACAGCTTGATGAGAATTCCCGCCTCGATGCGAAGCATTATATCACGATACTGGCCGGAATGGGCCCCATCACCGCTGTGCCAGGTCCTCCACCGGCCTTCCGCTCCATCTCTCGTGGCGATTTCTCCCCGGCTAAGACGAATATTGCCACTGATGGTCTCGAGTTGCCACCACTGAAAATAAGACCCTCTGGAATATTAGACAGATCATCAGATCTTGCATTTGTCAAATTTGTCAATAACCAAGCTGTGGCAGACACGGGATCCAAGTCGACACAGAATGTCACGTACTTTCTCGACGAACAGGAGATAGCAAAACCCCATTTCCAGTCGGTCGAGGATCTGTTTCGCTATCCCTCCAGGGACGAAGCGGATAAACTGTTGGATGCCTACTTTTCCACGCTCCATATCGCATATCCCTTCTTGTGTGAACGATGGGTCAGACAGACCCTTTACAAGGTCTACGATGGATATACTATATGGTCAGATTTAGACAGGCAAACCCTGAGTATGATGAATTTCCTCTTTGCTCTTGGTAGCTACTGGTGCAATTGGCCGTATGATGACCACTGCATGTATTTCGCTCGAGGTCGACAGCTCTTCTTTGATATCTTCAAAAATTCCACTATAGAGTTAGTTCAGTGTCAAATGTTGGCCTGCTTTTACCTGCTCATTATCAACAAACCGGCGAGAAGTTGGAATGTTCTGGGACTGGTCATTCGTAGCTGTCAGAATCTTGGTCTGGTGACGGATACGGAGGGGACGGCGACGACAGCCGTAGATCTTGAGATGAATCGTCGCCTATGGTATTCTGCATACGTGCTTGAGCATCTCATTGCTTTACAACTTGGTAGACAACCTAACATGCGAGACGAAGATTTCATGGTCAGTTTGCCAAAGGAAATATCCGATTGGCGGTACATGGACGACGGCACAATTGATCCGAAACCACACGAAAGGGATGGCATTATGCCATATTTCAATACCTTGATCATCTTCTCCCGTATCATTGGCATAGCTCAACGCGAGCTCTTCTTCCTTAACAAACCATCAATGACATGGGAACGCACAATCGAAATTATTGCTGATGTCGATCAAAGATTATCGGAATGGAAAGCAAGTCTCAACAAAGAACTCGATTTTGAGCGACCTGCATCATTTGAGACCATGACTGCATTGCGGCGGCAGCGTAATTTCTTTGCTATGAAATACCATAATTTACGAAGCATCATTCACAGACCACACATCACTCTCGCAATCATGCGCTTCTCCAAGCGTTCGAGTCGAGATTACTTGGCAAATCGTCGCGAACAAGACATCTGTCTAAACGAAGCACGAAACACAATCAGGCTCTTGGATCACGTTGAGTCCGAGAGAACACTGCAATGGGATTTTCCTCTCTGGCAACTGATACCGTGCCTGATGAGTGCCGCCACGATACTTGTTGTAGGTCAGAAGCTAATCACGGACGATCCCGAGCGCAATGCTGGCATGACGGCAGATGTCGATATTTGTCTAAGCATCTTTGACAGTCTGCAGAAGAATTCAGCCGCGCAAAAGTGCGCGGCGCTGATCAGAAGTCTGCGGACGGTTCATCTGAAAGATATTGCACCTCCAGCAACGACTGCTCCTACAGCTGCCAATTCGCCGGCGAGCAGTGTCGAGCAGCCCTATGATCAAAACTTTGCACTGGATCTGGATTATCTCACAAGTCTCGAACTGCAACTCGCTGCTGGAAATCAGACAGGAGTTGCGGCAGGTGACGTTACCTTTGACTGGGGAGAGAACAACTTTTTCGGTTATGAGAACCCTAGTAATGCTTGAACTTTGGCATATATTGTCTCAGACAATGTATGCAACATTCTTATAGAACTCGACGGTCGCTCAATAGACTTGCCGTTGCCAACAATCCACAAGTCAAACACCATCCTTGTCACCAAGACACGGAGTTGTCTTTCATCAAGGACTCGATCACCTTTCTTCTGTATGTTGAGTTGACCTGGATTGACAAGAAGACCAGTCAGACACTAGACAGTAGACCTTGGTTGGTCCTACACATCCAATGGCTCACACCTCAGGTTCTAGAAGTAAAGCGCCACACCGGATTCGATTTATGCACCGCCGCATCTGAACACCGGAAAATGTGGGGCCACGACTTTTATATATAGAATCTACACTATGCGCTACCCGAAACTCAACAAGGTTGTCACAAATCGCTTCGGACTGGTTCAATCTCCGCTAACATCATGCTTCATGGGTTGTCTGTAATACTTCTGTTCTTGAGTGTCTTCATATCTGGGATCTATGCTTGGTACAAACCTGCGGTGGATGCTACCTGGGCTATACAATATGAGGGGATTCCTATAGATACAACCTTGAATGTCGATGTTTACGATCTCGATGGATTCAACACTGCCAAGACATTGATCGATAAATTGCATGGAGAAGGCCGACGCGTCATCTGCTATTTCTCTGCTGGTTCATATGAGAATTATGCTCCCGATGCACATTCTTTTCCCTCGAGTGTGCTTGGGAATGTTCTAGACGGTTGGCCTGACGAGAAGTGGCTCGACATCAGGCAAATCTCTGTTGTGAGCTTGATACTTGAATCGCACAGGATCACTATGTTGACATGATATAGCTAAAACCCATCATGATGGCTCGTGCTCAATTGGCACGTACTAAAGGATGCGATGGAATTGATTGGGACAACGTCGATGGATACACGAATGACTCTGGCTTTGCAGCAAAAGCGGCAGATCAGATCGCATACAATACCATGCTGGCGAAAATTACACATGATCTGGACATGGCAGTAGGGCTGAAGAATGATCTCGATCAAGTGTCTCAGCTCGTGAGTTCATTCGATTTTGCCGTCAACGAACAGTGTCAGGATTATCAAGAATGTTCTACATTGATGCCGTTTATTCGTGCTGGTAAGCCTGTCTGGGCAATCGACTATGGTGGAATAGCAAAGACCACGCGTTGCACGTTGCTGAATTCTCTGGGATTTCGAGCATTGCTGAAGAAGATGAGTCTCGATGCTGCTGGCTTTGCATGCTGGTCTCTGCTCAAACCATCAGTCCAGGCATCAGCCAGGACCACAACGACCAAGACGACGGTTGCCAGACAAGACGTTACGACTTCAAGACCGACTACCCTGGCAACGAGAACGACGTCAATTCAAAAGATGACGCCTCCGACGACGACGTCTGTCATGCTGAGCACAAGCAAGACCTCATGGAATCTCAGCTTGATGAGCCCGGGCATCACATCGTCGTCAAGTAGTGTGAGGAGTACGACAAAAATTGCTACGACCACTATCACCCCAGGACGATTCCAAGTACGAACCACTGCTCTAACCAGGACGACACCATATCCCACAAAGGCTTGAATTGTGGCTCATGAACAATCTACATATAGTTCATTCAGGATACCTTCTGATCATATCAATAGGTACATAGCATCGCTCTCAGACTTCACTTTGATTCGTATGTGATGCGATCAAAGTCCTATTACAGACAAATTGTTCGACTGGCAATCTCGCGAGTCTCCCTTTTGCAGCATGAAAATTGTCTTGCTCGACCACCTGAACCCTTTTTTCGCCATTGGCCTGGAACGGTCTTGTGGCTGATGTCTCGAATGAACTACAAAAAGCCCGAGGCTCGGAAGCGCCAAAGACGATGGGCATACTTCAAAACACGAGATACGAGCTGGAAGATCAGGATGCAGTGCTCTCTGATTGCTAAGGTGAGTCTTGATAGCGGACTGGATGGTCCCAATTCTGTCCCTCGCATACTCGAATCGATCGGAATCGCCTGAACTAAATTGACAGATGCAACATCATGTGCAGTCTTGATTGAGAATGAGCGAGCGTGTAAGACAGATGTCACAAATTCAAGCCATCCGGTCGCCTGCTTTCTTTCTCCGATGGAAACCGATCTGGAAATATAAACAGACTCGGCAGAGTCTGGCTAAGGCGAGACAAAAGCCAAGGTCTTTCGTTGATAGTTCCCTGACAGGATCTTGACGGGCGATCTATCGACTGAATGATTGGCTAAAGCCTGGGAACGCGGCTCGGGACGCGCATTCCAGCGCCTTTTTCTGCTCCCCACCAGACTCACATTTCACCTTCGGGCCCTCTTTGTCTTCCACTACGGAGGATGGGAACTATTGGTTGTGCAGCCTATGGCTTTCGCTTGATGTCCTTCTGGATGTGTTTCTTCGGGTGTCGTGAACTACTGGGCAAAGCTCACTCTTGTGTCCAGCCGCCACGGCCGCTGATGTCCACCACCATACAGCGGGCCTCCTGCGCTCGCTCCTCCCAAAAATTATGAACTCATTCCGAATGCAGCAGATTGCTACACAAAGTGGCATCCTAACTGGGCTTGTCTGTGCATATGGCGCTGTCCGACTGTGCAACCATTCCTTACCTGAGGAGTACCGAGCCAGGCATGAAAGACAATATGTTTACGAGGCAATCGAAAGGGTGGCATGCATAAGTACTCGATATGGCCACTTGTTCATATGGTGACCGCACGCACACGCATCAGCACTTGACAACGGTGTCGGTGCTCTCTCAGGGAACCGCGCCAAAGTCGAGGTCGGAGAAGTATGAAGATTTCATCTTGTGCTCTCTTGAGCATTCTGAACGTCCTTGGGCCAGTAGCAGCAGTCTGTTATACCAACAGCACGGGAGGTATTGCCGGGACCTACGTCCGAGCGTATAATGTAATGATATCGAGGAAGGTTCGTCGTTTCCATCATTGACTTGATCTAGTGGACGGGAGCATCTTATGGGAATCGAACATGTCCTTTGCCTGCCACGGCAAGCTCAGCAGCTACAAGTCAGTCTGCAGTACCACAAGCTAGCTTTCCTCTACCCATTCAGCAGACCAGTGACGGCAGTGCAGATGCTTCACCTACGAAGCAGCTAATTCCTGTCGCGAATCCTGCCATCGATCGATCCAATCTTGCTAATTTACAACCTTCAGACAGAGCAGTCTTGAACTATGCGGAACCGGCAGCTGTGGGCACCTATGCTGCTCAGATCGAATTTGCGATGAAGTCTCCGCAGGTTACGTTGGAAGACTCAGCCTTCATCAGCGGCATCACCAAGTCAGGCTCGAACATCGTTATCCAGTTTACAGATATCAAAGCCTTTAGCGTGACACAGAATTGGCCCTCCAGTGGTTTGGTCTTGCTCACCAACGATGCTGCCTTAAATCCGAACAATGAACGTGGCGTCTACATTACGGTCTCGACTGCGTGGAATGCAGCTGCCCTGACCATGATGTTGCAAGTCAAGATTGCTACATGGGCACAAGTCGCCACAACCATGACAATTAGCTATGGTAACCTTTTATCTGGCACGGATGCGGCAACGCCAATCACTACAACAATGACGTCTTTCTATACAGTCTCCTCGACTCGCACTTCTAAAACGATCGTGACCATCATGACGCCAATCCCCTTCGTTTTTTCCAGCACAGCGACCAACACTCTGCCACTGTCACAGACGGTCCCTATTTCGGCGCCAGCCGGTGCAAACATTGCCGGAGCAGGAGCTTCGCCTTTGTCTTCTCGGACCATAGCAATTACCAATTCCTCCGCCACGACAACAACTACTCTGCCAACGACAACGCTCTACGACGATCTATCTCCCGCACAAGCTGACCTCTTGACTCGACTTGCAGCAGCAATTTCCTATGATGCATCAGGCTACATCTCGGCTCCAGTCATGACTAGCATCCCAGTTGTTGCACCAATCGATGTAGATGCTCAAACCAATGATCCAGCTGTACAAGCGGCCAACCAAGCTGCTCTCTTGGATGCTGGACTACCATCTCCAGATGTCCTGCTTTCGTCCTCAGCGGACAATCTCCTCGAAGCAGCCGGAGAGGCCAATGGAATCACGCCTGATATGAGAGTGACCGAAATTCTGCCACAAGGATATACCCCAACCGATGCCACGATTCCGGTAGGAAATTCCAAGAGAAGCACGCACTATGAGCGAACGCCAATGTCCCTCAACAAGCGGAGTTTCCTTGGAAGTCTGGTCAACAACTTCAACGACTTCCTTACAAGCGACTTCATGACTGCACTGTGTGATGCCTGCGAGGCTCTCTCAGATGCTGAAGATGGGTACAACGCTGCCAAAGCTTTGTATGCCCTAACTCATCCAAAAAATCAGCCTCCTCCAATCAACAAATGGGAGACGACTCAAACCATTACCGGCATATCCATCAAGTATCCCGCCAATGGACTTGTGGCACGAGACTCTGTCGGAAATTTAGTCTACTGTACAAACTGTGGTGTCGCAGTTTCATCTTTGGCGATCAAGGGTACGATCGTCGTGGTGATCGCAACAAGTACAGTTCTAAGCGCAATCGTGGACGTTACCATGAGCTCTGTATCGGATCTGAGCATGAACATCGTAACTAAAGGTGCTACCAGTGGCAAATTTGATAGTACTCTGTCTACTTTTGTCTACGACTCGGTGGCCGTTGCAGGGGTGTTCAGTATCACTCCTTCATTCATCTGGGGCATCGGATGTTCTTACCAGACCGAGATGGCAGCTTCGTTTTCAGCCGGAGCTTCCATGAGCTTGAATAATGCCGCGGCAACATTGGATCTTGCATTCTCATCTGTTGGGAAATCAAGTAATTGGCAGCCCGCTACGACAGTCACTTATCCATCAATTTCTGTTCCCGGCGCAATCTCGCTTTCTAGTTACGAAAAGGTCGTCATTAGCTTCAAGCTTGTCATTTTTGGAAACACGATTCAGGATGCCGCTAGGCTGACGACACAGAACAATCTTGCATTCGTTGCATCGATCAACTCGAACCCTTCAAAAAGAGAACTTCCATCAATACCTTCAACTCAAATAGTATCATCATCATCATCGTCGAGTCAAATTGATGACCATGTTCATGACAAACGCTTCTCACTAGCAAGCATATTGAAAAGCATCCAGGCAGCAGCTGCAGCTAAGGCTCAACCCGCTTGTGTGGCTGGTAGGGACATGAGTTTGGTTTCGAGTCTTCAGACTGATATCAACATGGTCTTCAAGAGTGGTAGTCCTGTCAGTCTGTTCAGTCAGAAGTACCCATTTGGCACGAAATGTTTCGCCTTACCAGGAAACGTCGTCAGCTCCTCCTCCAAAGCTTCATCTAGCACGAGCGCGACCTCGTCATCTTCCCTCTCATCAGCAGCATCATCCTCAGCATCTCGAATCGCCTCTTCTGCTCAAGGCAGCAGTTCAAGCCAAAGACCAAGCACAGCAACACTATCGACACTCTCCTCGGTGTCTACGACTCTGAGCCGATCGGCTGCTAAGTCGACTGTGAGCATTTCAACAACTACATCGTCGAAGTCCTCGTTCACTACCTCTTTCACTGCATCATCCACTTCAGCGAGTCCAAGTGGCACGTGTCCCAGTGGAGTGTCTTCGGGGCTCTACACAGATGGTGTTGGTAGCTTCCAGGTGAGCTGTGGAACAACAATCACTAGTGGCACTTTCTTGGCATCTTCACCTCAATTTTCGTTCCAGACCTGTGCTACCTGGTGCGAAAGCTACGGCTCAACCACTTGTGTTGCTTTCTATTACGATCGAAGCAAAGGAAGCCAGAATTGTCAGCTCTACTCGGCTGTTGCTGCTACAGGAATTTCGAGTACAGCAACATATGCTTCTGCGCCAGTCCGAGCAGCTTGTCCAAGCGGGGTTACGGCCGGGACATACGCCGACGGTGTTGGAAACTTCCAAGTAAGCTGCGGAACGACCGTCACTAGTGGTACATTCTTGGCATCCTCTCCCCAGAACTCGTTCCAGACTTGTGCGACGTGGTGTGAAAGCTGGGGAGCAAGCACTTGTGTAGCCTTCTACTTTGATTCTTCGAAGGGTCAAAATTGTCAGCTCTACTCGGCTGTTGCTGCTACAGGAATTTCTAGTACAGCAACATATGCTTCTGCGCCAGTCCGAGCAGCTTGTCCAAGTGGAGTATCTGCAGGGGCTTATAATGATGGTGTTGGAAACTTTCAAGTAAGCTGCGGAACGACTGTCACTAGTGGAACATTCTTGGCATCATCCCCTCAGAACTCGTTCCAGACCTGCGCGACATGGTGTGAAAGCTGGGGAGCAAGCACTTGTGTAGCCTTCTACTTTGATCCTTCGAAGGGTCAGAACTGTCAGCTCTACTCGGCAGTTTCGGCTACAGGAATCTCTAGCACGGCTACCTACGCATCAGTTAGTGCACCTGCCAAGGCAGCTTGTCCCTCGGGATACTCTAATGGTCAATTCAGTCAAGGTGGCAGCAACTTCGATATGTTGTGTGGAAGTAGCATGTCCGGTGGAGCATCCATTGGCAGTACTCCATACTCGGCAATCAGCGATTGTATCGATTGGTGTAATAGATACGGAACATACTGCAAAGCAGCAACTTTCGATCCTACAAAGTATCAATCCTGCAACTTGTACAGCTCGGCTGGCACCGTAGCAACTTCATCCACCAGCACTTTGGTGAAACGAGCTTGAGCGCAAGGTCACTGACCATAGGCTTGCACTTTGCAAGCAGAACATCATATTTCTTGTACATAATTAACAAGCCATACAAGTACACATGTGACGACAATTTCTCTAGACAGTAGCCATGATCGATTCGCCCTGAATTTGCTGTCCTGCTCTTGAATACAGGCTGACGGACCATTGGTCGTCCTAGCCAAACCAGATCAGCTCATGAAAGATGGTGTCAATGTCGTGAAAGTTCGCCTGGAGCATCTCGCATGTGATTCGGCTGAATTGTCCCTGAGGGGCAAGCCATCTTCATTGTCCCGCTAAAGATCGACTCCTTCAATCCGTCCAGTCAGGCCACTTGTCCGCTTCACCAGAGTCCGCATTACGAGTTTGATGAAAGAGTTTCACGTTATTAAAGAGACACGCATGGTATATGAATCAATCCTTGTAAGCTCGTCGGCAGCATTGTCTGTCTCTGCAAAATCGAACGTCTTAAGAGTTATTCCAGATGGGGTGCTGAAAGTTGCGCCACTTGATTTCCCTTGTCCCTTGCGGTTTCTGACGTGAAGTTGAATCTCCTTTGAGCCTACGGTACATGAACGGCGCGTCTCTAGAGATGTCTTCATTATCAAGTCGTTCCTTCTTCATATAAACCAGTCTCGTGTTGTAGCTTTCGCAAACAGCGATGGCCAGATTTCTTGACGACCGCAAATGGCGGACAGGACTGATTGTCGCTGTGCTTATGATCACACTGCTCACAATCTTCTCTCAACATCCATCGTCCTCAAATATCAGAGCGCTGCTGGATACGAAGGCAGAGATTCCTGAAGGAGAGGCTTCTTCCTCGATCGAAACTACAGATGTCGTCGTGGTCTCTGAGCCAGATGTCATAGACGAAACCTCAAAGTCGTCGATTGATGCGCCCAAGACCGAGTCGAATGGCCTGTTTCCGCTGCCACCAGCATATCACGACCAGTACACTCAATCGGAATACTGTCTGAATCTCTACACCGACAGATACCTTGTACACCTGGCCTCGAATCATATCAATTACTGCAAACCGGAGTCCTCACGATCGGCACTCGAATGTTTCAGCAGAGGAGTGGATGCGGAGACCTTCTGTATCGCCCGTGGTGTTCGCACGGAGAAAGAGACCTCTCGACCTCTGAATCTACACTGTGACCGTCGCAACCTCACCGAAGAAGGTCTTGGGGACCAATTCTTGGACATAGAAGATTTCCCCGACGCGTTCTTCAGCACCGGACCCGGTGTTCAGTTGCGTCATTCTTGGAATTTGAGCACAGATATCTCAGGTCATGGAACAACCTGCAATGCAAAGGTGAACGACGGCAAAGTGACTGTATTGATTCGTCGTGAGGGAAACGATAACATTTGGCATCAGCTCACTCAGATCATTTCTGCAACATTGTCTCTCGATACTCTTCAAATGGCAAAGGACGAGAACGGCGAACCATATCTGTCACTCGATTGGCGTCGCAATGCTCAGGTCGTTATAGAAGACGATAGCGCAAAAGGTCCGATCTGGGATTTCTGGGGCATGTTGACTGGTGCAGAACCTGTGCGCTTCAAGGATCTTCCAGACCATCAGTGCTGGGACAAGGTAGTCTTGCCGATACCAGGTTCTCATGTTCCCTTCTGGCAGAACCATTGGGAGCCTAGAGATTGTGGTCCGTCCAATCTATTGGACACGTTCATTAGTCGTGTGTTTAAGCATTTTGGAACAATACCTGCGCCTCGTTTGGAGGAAAAGATCGTGGTAACAATCATCGACAGAAAAAAGACACGAAAGATACTGAACTTGGACCATTACGTGGCTCATATGCAAGAGCTGTATCCAAATGTCATCATCCAATCTTTTGATTTCGCACAATTTACTATGCGAGAACAGATTGTCATCATGCAGAACACCGATGTCCTTGTAGGAGTTATCGGGGCTGGTTTTACAAATCTCTTGTGGATGAATCCCAAGGCTGCTGTCGCTGAGATTCACCAACCAGAACCATGGCGATACTACGGCTTCAGGAATTTAGCCAAGATGCGAGGCATGGACTATTTCTCAGCACATCCAATCTCTCTGGAAGACTGGAATGAACGTTACGACACTAATCTGACAGGTATAGCGGATTGGCAGATGAGCGAGTATGTCTATCTACCTGAAGAGAGCTGGATTGCTTTGCTCGAGGCTGCAATATCGAGTCAGTTACACCGCGGACACCTCGCTAGCGATCCCGCACATCATGTAGGTTAGGTTCATGATGCTTTTTTCTGATCATGTACCTCTTTGTTTAATCTTGTACATTCTTCAAGTGTGGTGGGGTCGCGCTGCATAGACCACACTAGCGCCTTACATTAGAACTATATAGTCAATTACGCAGAGACCCTTGCCTGAAATGTGTCAACCAGCACGAAACATGTCGTACCAAGGTCGATCCTCTTGATCCGTCACTAGAGACTTTACGATTTGATCTAATGTGCTCCGCAGTGGAAATTGAGCGAGTGCAAGTCCAAGCAAGAGGTTGAGTAAATCTGACTCAATCGAGTACTGGGCCTGCCTCAGTGCCTGACTCTTGCCAGGTAAGTTCTTACAAGCAGGATCTATGTCGTTGCAACGATTACTGCAACTCGTACCAGATTCGATTCGCATGGTTCGTACTTTTGTATTCTCAAATTCATCAACAAAGTCAGGTCCGATGCAAAGTGCGACCAGAAAGTCTAGCTGACGGCATTCAGCATCACATGGTCCTGTACAAGTGTATGGATATCCTTCGGCTGCATACAAATTTCGCGAAATCCGCTGCTCGTAAATTCGTGTGTGTGTGGACTGATGCCAAGGCACTCAAGTAGTACTGAAAGTCAACTGGTGCAAAAATCCTTGAGCCTGAAGACGTGACAGCCTCGATCATTCATGCGCAAGAATATCCCCATTACGTTGCCATGAACGAGACTTTCGATTGATCCGCGCGACGAATTGATCTAAAACACGCAATGTATGTAGAATACAAAAAATAGGCTGGTACAGGAGTATATCAATGTAGATTATGTTAATAGATCCAGATATATGATAGAATAAACTATATTCGGGGCTGCTCAATAGAAGAATCGTCTAACGACGAATGTGAAGCTACCATTGATATAAACAGATTTTATTCGCCTTGAGATGCAAAATGAAGAGTAAACATATCAACCTGATCAAAATTACTTTGAACGGTAGCAGTGAAATGACATCTCATGACGAGAGACTTGGCAATATCTCCCTAGCGACATCTCGATATTGCTTTTCGTCAGCTTCACAATAGAGGCCAGAAATCAATAGCAAGCTCACTTGCTAAGAACATTGCGAAAGAGGCCCATCTAGAGGCTGCAAAGTGAGGATGTTTCTCGGAGGATGAGACTACGGACATTTTGTGACAGCAGTCGAACGATGGCCATTATTGCAGACAAAAGGGACTTTTGCCATACGATCTCTCGTGCTCCCACTCTTTCAGAGATCAGAAAGAGATCAGAAAGAGATAGGCAATCAGACTCAGAATTGCTGTGATAAACCCTCGAAGCACATCACTGGTAATGAACTTCTTTGGAAAAAATCTTTAGAATGTTCGATCAGACTGCGGATTCGCTTTGTGCCAAATCTAGCATGCCAAACCACTGGACCTTATGGTTTAGCTCTACTCTTGGGCGAATGGAGTATGAGAATTTCCTGTCTACCTTTAGCGATCTTCATGCCACAAGACGCTAGGCTGAGGAATCTCCTACCAATAAGGAAGAATAGATCTGGGCACTAGCGCAAGGCTACAACAGCTAT
Organism: Taphrina sp. SM11; assembly: GCA_004000165.1. NCBI lineage: Eukaryota > Fungi > Ascomycota > Taphrinomycetes > Taphrinales > Taphrinaceae > Taphrina > Taphrina sp. SM11. The sequence continues at coordinate 342 of RHDT01000277.1, read as the reverse complement.
GTTTAGGCTGTGCCGAGATGGACGTGGCTGTTGACAGAACTCGGTAGAAGTTCGGCGTGATGGGCGTCGTGTTTGCCCAATTTGCGTAAAGCTCTGGGTCCTGGACACTTCAGAAAAGAATATAAGAAGTATCTCGACACAGCGTGATATTGGAAGGTCTAAAAGTAGAGTTTGTTTTTTTTAATTGATTTTCCCACTATAAAGGACGTTTTTTGAATCCTTAATAGTGAGAGAACAATACGCCACGAGTGCGGAAGCAAATGGATCATCTGCCTTCAGCTTACTGGCCATCATGCCGGGCCTCCAGCTGGCGCTTTTACCCTTTGTATGCACTCAGCTTTT